>JASDDO010000024.1:420928789-421476640 GCA_030015575.1 Agapanthus africanus | reverse complement strand
CATGGCAATTACCAATGGCGTGTGTGTCTGCATAAAATAGTGCACATGCGGCATGAACTATTGGTAATAGTGCAAGTGTCCTAGTTAATAACATCGATGTATATAGAGATGCAATGCTACATGAATATGACATACGTATGTGAACACAAGAATAATAGCTAAATCCTAATTATCGGCGCTTTACGCCATCCATGTGATTCCCCCATAGATGTGTACATCTACTCACCAGAACGCCTCGGCCAATCTGATCCAATCACAGCCTTTCCTTTCCTTACCGCATCCGACATCTCAGCAACCGATCCTAGAATCGCCCAAATAACAATATATAGATAGCTAAACATTCGATAAAACGCGAAAACAAAACGATACGAAAGTATTAACACCAGGAGTTAAAATACATGTGCACTTGGTGCACAAGACGTGCGTAACATCACTCAAACCAACCCGATTAGCTGATTTCACATAAACGCCAAACCATGACTCGAATCGTACGTATCGCGCAATAAAAAACACTCATAATATAGGTAAATGGTCCCATATTTTACTTGAACATAAACTTGGAAAAAAAAGCAACACCAAACTCCCTAAAATATACACGGAGAGATACCCAGAAAATTCCATCACTTAAGTCCTACAAGAGGACCAGCGGCGCCGGCCAAATTACTCATCTCGCCGGTCAACACAAGGTGAAAAGGGTCCGAGTCTTGGTGATACTCTCAGGGATCAATATACAACATAACAGAGTTGCTTGATTTAGTTACAGATAGACGCAATGATAGCAGAAACTAAATGTCACTTAGCTTAACTAAATCCCGTTTTTCAAATACTAATTAGTGGTGCAATATGGTAGATTAATAAGGTTATTAGGTGATAAACTCCTCTTAATTACCCTAATGAATCATCAAAACCCTAAACTTGAACTAACCATTTATTAAGAGGACTAAACTTATACTAAACATTACCTTAACACCTAATTAAGAATAATTAAAGCAAGGATTAGCAAAATAAAATAATGTTTGGTTTTTATACCTCAAAGTATTGGAAGAGACCCTAACTTGATTAGATTTGCCCTCAAGGAAGAAACTTGCTTCAAGAAACTCTTAATGAAGTTGAAAATAGGATTTGGTGATGATTAAAAGTGAAGCTTAGTGTTGATTTGGTAGGATTTTTAATGAAGTAGAGGGGGTTTTCAGTTAGAGGAGGAGGAGAGAAGTAGAGAAGAGTGTGAGGATGAGGAATTTTCTACAGAAAGAGAGAAGAGGGAGAGAAAGCATAGCCATGGCATTAAATGCACCATGCCACAATTCTTTTTATTATTTTTTTTTCATTTATAGAAAACTCTAGACCATGTTACAAGTTAGAAATAAAAGTGCAAGTTAACAAAAATGTGTTTAGGTGTCATGGTTACTTAAACTTGTTTAACCTATTGATAATTTATGATTAACACTTAATTAGTGCGTGTGTGCTTGTTTAAATAATTTTAATAATTAATAATTAAGGAAAATAATTAAGTAGTCAAGTAGTTAAATAAATACAAATCAAGTACCAATTAATTAAGTAATTACATAAATAAAATATGTATATTTATATCTATGTGGAAATATTTATTAACTAGGTTTAAAGAAAAACACATATTATGCTATTAATTATCACGCAATTAACCTAAACGATTTTCTAAAGCTTTACAAGGTTGGTACTCTTACTTCATTCAGGCTTGCCTGTGAGTTCTCTGGTTTTAGACACGCATTCGTTGTAATGCAAGGTCCAAAGATCTTGAGAAGTTTATAGGTATAAGAATAAAGTGGAAAACCATACGTCAGAAGTATCGGGATTCTTCGAGGTGATCGAAGATGTAGATACATATGCTAAGTATTCCATCATGGTGATATCGAGAACTTGATTCTCTCATAGGTTACTCATCAGTGGACGTGCTCCATGATAAGTAATGCTATATTGGCCTTTTTCCATTAGGTGATATGCACTGGAAACAGTTGCTTGACATTTGAATCTGGTTTCATCTAAATTAGTGCCTGGATTCTATATGGATATACAATGGTTGCATATCTTATGGTTGTTAAGATATGGAGTTATCTGATTTTTGTTTAAAAAGCAGAATCCGGACAAACTCGTGGCACGCTTCGGTAATGGAGGTTTGTGGTTTATCCCAAGCATTCGCTAGGATTTTGTTTCTACCATTCTAAAGATCAATAGTTATATTGTTCTTGACTCGCCACCTTTTTATAAAAGGATCTTTTTGCAAAAGAAACTAGTGGGAGTACGGTAGAATTGGAAGTAATTCCAAGACAACAAATGGTTACCGAAAATTTAGTAGAACCTAAGAATTCAATTGGACATGACAAACCGTTAGCTACTCTACAGATTCTAGTAGGTGACCTCAGACACCCGAGAGATACTTCGGTTTTCTCATAGACGGTGACAGGGAGGTCAGCATCTTGGTGATGATGACCCTACTAGTTATCAGTAGGTCATAGGAAGTGGTAACTTCCAGGTGACCAGATACTTCATATCCAAGATGGACTCCACGCACTTCAGAAAATCATGGAATTTAAGATTTTGCTGGGTGCTCCTGAAGGGGGTAAAACCTATTAGAGCAGGTAGGTCTTTCGAGATCTGTGCAGGTGGAAAGGTGCTAACCTAATAAGGCTAGACTTGTTATAAAGAGTTTTCATCAAATACCCGTTGTGGATTGTGATGAGACTCTTACTTCACTGTCTTTGCTGAAGTCCATATGGATATAACTTGACACTGCTATTCGTCCTACTTGTTATCGGCAGGTCATAGGAAGTGGTAACTTTCAGGTGACCAGATGCTTCATATATAAGATGGACTCCATGCACTTCAGCAAATCATGTATTTTGGATTTTGCTGGGTGCTCCTGAATGAGTAAAACCCATTAGGAGGAAGTAAATCATTTAGGATCTGTGCAGGTGGAAAGGTACTAATCTAATAAGGCTAGATTTGTTGTAAAGAGTCTTCATCAAATACCTGTTGTGGATTGTGATAAGACTTTTACTTCAGTGTCTACGATGAAGTTCATATGGATATGTTTTGACGCTGATGCAGTTTATGGCTATGATATCTGGAAGGTATATGACTATAACGTCTTTCCAAATGAGATTTTGGAAGTGCACGTGTCTATGACTCTGCCAGAGGGTTATCGTAGTCAGTGGGAGCAGCGGAAGGTGTGCAAGTTGCTTATGTCTATTCGTAGACTGAAGCATGAATAGCGGAGACAGATCATCTATTTTGATGTGACAGTCAAGGTGATTGACTACATCAAAATAGAAGATGAACCTAATAAGAAGGATGTAGAGAGTACTGTCCAGGTTTTGAATGACATACTCCAGATAGGAAGTGATGTTCCTATTCTACAATCGGTCAGACTATGGTTATCACATAGTGTTTTCACCACGTTGGATATAGATAGTATATCAGGAATTCTGGTGACTAGATCTAGATTTGGGATGATTCCTAAATTGGGTACTTATACAGCATTCTAAAAGTATTTTAGAATGGATGACTCCTGGCATGGTAGTGTACCCGCAGGTGATGGAGTCACCCTCTCTAAAAGGATGTCTTCTAGACTGATGAAGTGAGGGACTGGCATGGATGACATATCATTTGCTTAGGTAATTGAGTCAATCATGCAATGTCTTGTACAATACCTGATAAATAATTCTGGTTTTAGATCTAGATTTGAAAGTTTCCCAATCGGGTACTTAAACTGCATTCTAAGAGTATTTTAGAATGGACGACTCCTAGCGTGGTGGTGTACCTGCAGGTGATGGAGTCACCCTCTATAAAAGGGATGTCTTCTAGACCGATGAAGAGAGGGGAAGGCATGAATGAAACATCATTTGCTTAGGCAATTTAGTCAATCATGCAAAGTCTTGTACAAAAACTGCACTAGTTTCAACAAACAAATATTAATCCAATTCTAGAGAAACATTGGGAAGCAGTAAAGAACATAAGAGGATGTCCTTGGTATAAGATAACGGCAGCCTCCTCTGGGTGGCGGTTATCGGTTAAGGCTTCCAAGGTGACATGGATGACAGAGATACTGTCAAGTATTGAGTTTAGCCTCTTTTGAGGATCAGTATATTGGATAGTGTCCCAATAGGGATGCTGAGGTAAACATGGAGCAGGATGCTGGTTATAACTCAACAGAGAATACAACGCAAGAAGTTTTTGGATGGAGGTGTTCATTAACGAACTTGGTCCCATCAGGTATCCAGACAAATTCTTGAGGCGGAGTATTGCTCAGTTTGGGAGATCGTTGATCTCTGTAAAGTTGAGATATAGAGAGATGAAGTTGGAGCATTATAGCAAGTTCACTCACTGAGGCTATTTCTTGAATATGTTAAGTTTCACAAACATAGTTTGCGAAACTGATTAGTAGGGGTATTCGGTAGTACACGAGCGGTGGGTACGTGATACCGCAATAATTGGCCTTGAAAGTGGGAGATTGTTGGATATAGTGCTCTCAAGGCGGTTATTATGATTGCGAGTAGGCGATTATGATAATTGAGGGAGGACCTATACATGTAAAAACAATCTTACTCGAGATGATAGTATGCTATCTAGTTTATCTTCATCATTGATGAAGCCTGTAGGATTGTTGCTTGACAACCAGCATTATAATGGTGATCATATATGTGGGAGCTAGACTGTCCATAAGCACATGCTTAAATATCCCTAGTCATGGGAGTATCGACACTGGGCATCGATATTCTAGAGTAGACAAGTATATATGCTTCTAGACCTCGATGAAGGGCGGTGTCCGGTCTCACAAGCCACTGGTGTTGTGACACCTAAGATAGTATACAGGTGCTCATTGGAGGTGAGTACACTGAACGGACTCGCTGAGAAGTTCTAGATGATATTATACCTAACATCAGATGGATGTTCTTAGATGGCATGAGTACATGTTAGTCCTTTTACCTGAAGTCGTCATTTATCTCGTGTGAGTTCCCACTGTACTTTGATTACTACCCTACCACGGCTCAAACGAGTCGTGCAAATAGGTTTTAGTTGGGTACAGTTCCAAGCCACATGGAGGCAGTGGTCGGCTATCAGGGATTCGTCTCTCCTGGTATCAGGAGTCGATGTCGCGCTGTGTTCAGTTGGCTATCACCGGAAATCTGTGGCCACAGTGGATAAGATTTACTGATAGTTGATCAGTAGTATCTCAGTTGGTGATGAGCTTGACTCAGACACGACTTATTGGGTTAGTAGGGGTCTGATATTATCCACCCTTAGACCCGATATGCGATACTCTTTGACGAAGAGACTAGACAGTATGGAGATTGTCATATTCAGGCTCAGTAGGGTAAGGACGCACTTGATTGTCGACCCCCCTTTCAACAAGTGCCTGGGTAGCCGTTACGTACAGCTAGTGCCACTGACGTGCTTGTGGTTAAACCCACTGTCAGCGTACTGTCGAGTCTTTAGAGTCCCACACAGAGGGTTTTCCCGGTTCAGGCGACAGATATAGGAGCCGTATGTTGGTACGTGTAAGGGGTCCGATTAAATACGTGTACGGGATACACAGACTTTAATCGGACTGTTGATAATACTAGTCGTCTTGGGATTAAGCCGGATTATTAAATCAGGTTTTAATTTAATAATTTTTGTACGTATTATTATACATATATTTTAGTATTATTGTTCACTATTTATTTTCTCTCTTTGGTGCTATCCGTATTTTTATACGGATACGCGTATGTGTAGCGATACATATACCAGGTGAAATATTCTGTATTTATACGGGAATGCTTCTAGAAGAAGGACACCTCATATTTGATTTTTTTTTAGAAAATTAAATAGAAATGAGGTGGAAAATGGAGAGTTATGAAGCATGGTGCATGCATGTTGTGAGGTATGTCTTGATTCTTTTAAAATGATAAATTCATTTGGGTGAACTATTGATGCATGGTTGTAAAAGCAAGCCATTCTCATTTTTTTGTTTTGGACTTGATCATTTTTTTCACTTGAGCTCATGCTTCATGGTAGTTCTTCTCCTTCTCCTTCTTTTTCTTGCTCTCATTTTGAGCATAGATTCAAGAGAGAGAAAATTTAGTGAAGTATCCCTACATTACCGACCATCCAAACCTAGTGAATTTGGGTCGTTGATTAGAGCTGTTGGATATGTATGCCCTAGAGGCTATTATTGTAGAGTACTAGTTTGTATAATACATTTTGGAGGCTTAGGATATATATACGGGTTTACGACAGTCTTGCTCGATATAGTAGTATACTACTTGGTTTGTTTCTATCTTGATATGTGTATATGTTTCTTTTAACATGTCGCTATAAACATATTGATGGAGCCCTTAGGATCTTTGCTTGACTACCGGCGTTGTGATGGCGATCACACTAGTGGGGGCTGGGTAGTCTATAAGCACATCCTTATTTTGGTCCCTAGTCGTAGGATTATCGAGACAGGGCATCGATACTCCAGAGTAGACTGGTGCATACGCTCCTCGTCCCAGCAGGGGAGATGGTCTGTCCCACAGCCATTAGTACGTCGTACTGGAGATAGTATGCAGGTGCTCGTTAGGTTATGAGTACACTGGACAAGACTCGTCGGGAACTGTTGGTTGGTATTATACCTATCGTCGGTTAACAGTTCCCAGGTGACATGAGTACAGCTTAGTCCGTTGACTTGACACTGTCACTTTGCCTCGAGTGTGTTCCCACTGTTATTAGATTACTACCCTACCACGGCTCTATTGAGTCGTGCAAACAGGTAGTAGTTGGGTGCAGTCCTGAAGCACTTGCAGACAGTGACGGTTAGACAGAATTCGTCTCTCCCGGTATTGGGAGTCGATATCGTGCTGTGTCTAGGAAAGCCATTACACATAGTCGTCCCTGGCCAGGGCAAGCGAGAATTACTGGTAGTGTTTCCAGTATTTTCTCAGGGTGTTCTGGGCTACACTCCGACACGACTTGTACCGCTATTAGGGGACTGACGTTTACCGCCCCCTAGGCCCGCCATGCGATACTCTCAGACGAACAGACTGGACTGTACGGAGATTGTCACATTCAGGCTCAGTAGGAGTTCGGATGGGTTCACCTCGTCGGTCTTCTTATCGGCATCTACCTGGGGACCGTTACGTATAGCTAGTACCGCTTGCGGCCTGTTGTTAAACCCACTGCCAGCATAGTGTGGAGCCTTTAGAGTCCCACACAGAGGGTTATTCATCTTTGGGCAAAACAGAATAGAGGTCGCATGGTTTTGCGACGGGGTTCGTTCACATCCGCGCACTTGTGCACGTTTGGTGTCCGGGAAGTTATTACTAGCGGGCTTTGGTTTAAGCCAGATCCTAGTATATGTTTTGGGTTTGGTTTTGTCTCATTGTATTCGTATTCCTCGGAACACGGATGCGGGTGTGTATGCACAGTTGACAGAGGCAGAGGAATCTCATTAGGGTTTTTGACAGTTGACTTTTTTCAAACCCTAATGAGAATGAGAGATATGATTAATGATATTAATTAAGGATAATTGTGCCATGGTTAGGTTGACCATTTGACTTTTGTTGACCGTTTGATTTTGGTTGACCCGTTGACTATTGTTGACATTTTGACCATCATCATTTCACATGAAAGATGCTTCATGATTCTTGCAAATTTCATTTAATGTGAAATGATAATGGTCATTTCAAAACTAACCATCACATTTTCCCTTAATTATTATTATTATTATTATTTCTCTCATATGAGATATGGTTGCTATTATTCTCTCATTCTATCATCCTCTTTCTCTCTCTTGAAAAAGCTCTCCCTCTTCCTTTCTCTCAATGCTTTAATCTTTCATGTGTTGAAAATCAAAAGCTCTTGAGACAAAACCATCAAGACTCATCTCTACTCTTTCTAGGGTTCTTTGTCTAGCAAACCAAGCACTCTAGTTACCTCTTGGTTGAGCTAGGAGCTCAAGATAGAAGCCCTCGGGTAGATCTATCTTCGGCAAAGAGAAGATGACGAGGAGGAGCCGTCCACGCCACTATAAGGAGCAAGCAAGAAGGAGAGCCACAACAAGAAGAGAAGGAGTTCAAGATCTAGGTATAACCATTCTACATAGTAGCTAGAACTTGTAGTTAGTATGTTAGTTTTTGTTTAGCAAAGATCCATCTGGATGGTCCATGTTACCTTGTGAGAAAATTTTAATTTTTACCTATTCCGCCTTCCCGAAAGAATCGGGATGGGTAACGTGGACCTAACAGTGGTATCAGAGACTAGCTAAACAACAACTAACTGTTAGCAAAGTGTTTAGAACTTCGATCCGGAAAAAATCGCAAAATTCATCTAAAATCATGTACTTTCTGCCGATTTTTAAAATAGCCCTAAAAATATTTCCACATACCTTAAAAATCCGTGCAGGGCATTTTAGGAATAGCCAAGAAAAACGAGTCGCTGACTCGGTCAAAGCGCCGCGGAAGCGCGGTGAAACCAAGCATTTCGCCGCGGTTCCGCGGTCGAGTTGACTCGGCCGCGACTCGGATTTCCTGCAGTTTATTCAGTATGATGTTTTGGGATTTTTAAGATGTTTTGTTTCTGCCTAGATTTTCGAGAGAACAATGTTGTGTTTGGGGTAGTTACAAATTGGTATTTTGATCGAAGTTCTATAAACTTTTGCTAAATGGTTATATCTGTAATGTGATATATGCACTGAACGTCGACTAATCTCTATATGTCGATTAGTGGGGGTTGTGCATATCTGTGATCTGTAATGTTGTTGGATTGTGTATGTGAACTTGTTGGATCGTCGCGGATGAATAGCAGGGGTTTTGTGAGATGAGAGTTTCTTTATCTTTCATTTGATGTAATATGTAAATTGATGTAATATTATTTTTATGGCAGCACATCCGGAATGAGGTTGTAGCCACCACTGTATATTATTTCTTTTACTATTTTTGCTCCTAGGATAGACCCAAAAGGTGCACAAACTACCGGGTACTTTGATGTGCCGAGTAGCCTACTCACGTTGTTGAGGGAGGTTGCTTCACTTCGGGTACTTGGCGGGTAGTTTGCCGCACCCGTAGGGGTCTAGGGTGGGGTTTGGCTATTTATCGCGACCGTGTAATCCGTCTTTCGTTGCAGGCTCGAACGAAACGCGGATTTCTAGCATATCCAATGTGTTCATCTGTGATCTGGAATGTCTATCATTGCATCTGACGAATGTATATATCTATATATGATATCTAATAGGCGTTGCTTATGTTTTGCATCCGCGCTAGTCCAGCCCCCGCTCTGTCGTTAGTTAAGTAACCAAAAGGGTGATGACGGGGCCCCGTGGCGAATGCGGATGGCATAAACGTACGTCATATTTTCGTTGTTTTCTGCAATGGCAGGATTAATTGATGGGACACATTATATTAATGCAAAGAAAAAATAAACCTAAAAGATGTTGTTGGAACAATTTTCAAAAAGCTGTTATTGCAAGGATGTTCTCTTTTATTTTGCACAGAGGCATTCGGTTATGAATGCCCAGCACCTCATTCGACGAGGCAAGGGCCGAGATCTCTTCATCGGGAGTGACCCCTTGGACAGAAGTTTGCGTCAGGGTAATTACTTCACTATAGTCGATTATTCTTGCTTTGTATCGAGGTATTCAGTTTGGAATATCCTGCACCTCATTCGACGAGGAAAGAGCCGAGATCCCTTCACAGGGAGTGACCTTTTTAGCAAAAGTTTTCGCCAATATATTTTTTAAAAAGGCTATCAGGTTCCTTCAGCAAAATCAAGTTCATTACGTTAATGGGTTTTTCGCCAAAAACCCAGCCGTAGCCCTCCGTCGTTTCAGATAATTAATACTTAGTATTCGTGCTGCATTTGTTGATTATTCGTCAAGGCACGGTGAATGGTAGCTAAGTAATAATTCTCTGTTGCACTGATAGATGTGATTGGTTAGGACGGTCGCATGATTTTGTTGATTATTCGTCAAGGATCATGCGGACGGGTCTAATGCAATCCTGGATAACGACGGGTTGAACTTGACTAGGACCTTTTGATTTGTTGATTATTCGTCAGGGTCACTTGGGTCCTAGGGGCAAAAATCAACATCGGGAGTTTCTAAAGAAACTGAAACTTGCAGATTTAGCATACCTTCTGGAGTGCGGTGACTAGAGTGGATTCCATCTAGGTCATCGCACAATGATAGTTGGATCCCGATCCCACTGATGAGTTGGATTACTCTCGGGAGATTATTTCACTTAACAGTCAATGCTATAAACCAAGTAGGTGTCTAGAACGGTGTTAGCGGGGCTACGCCTCAAGGGAAAAGAGCTTATTTAATTAAGGAATTTCGCGAAAGCGTTGGAAAACCTCCCTCGAAGTACCAACACCAGCCTGGCTGAAAGGTTAAGCAAGTATTGTGACGTGCGATTAATCCTGACTAGTTCTTCTTTTAAAGGTTTGAAGAAGAATTTGAGGAAACAGTGGGAGCCATCTTGGTTAGATAAATTAATTAACCAATCTAATCTTGCAAGAGTGCATGCTGAGTGTTTCTTTTCTCTCTCTCCAGGTAGCAACCATTTCACGCCCTAATCAAGATAATAAAATGTATCGCTTGACTGATCCGAATTCTTATTCGGGGCTGGAGAACGTCGGTTCGACTCTAACTTATGACAACAGTCACAAGTATGAGCAAGGGAAAGAGGATTGTATGGATTCCAAGGATACCCAGTTGAAGAAGAAGCATAGTTTTGCATCTACTTCAAGTATTCTTGTAATTGAGAACTGCTTTACGGTCAGCCCTACCTCCTGGGTACTTGATACCGGATTAGGATCTCATATCTGTAATCTATTACATGGACTGAGAAAAAGTAGGAAAGTTGTACCTGGTGATATGTCGCTCAGGGTAGCGAACGGAGCACAAGTTAATGCTGCAGCCGTCGGTGAATATCACCTAGTGTTGCCAAATGGCAATACTATGATTTTGAACGATTGCTACTATGTACCTTCCATGGTTTGCAACATAATATCAGTATCTTTACTTAATAAAGATGGATATAACTTTGTTCTTGATAGAAATATCATGAACATTTACCTTCATAAGGTACTGGTTGCAGAAGGTACACTGTGTAATGGTATCTATGTTCTAAATCAGAATACAGTTCTCAATGTACAAAATGCATGCAAGATGAAGAGTTCAGATACGAATGAATCCTACTTCTGGCATTGTAGACTTGGTCATATCGGAGAGAAAAGGCTAAGTAAGTTGCATAATGATGGACTCTTGAATACGTTCGAGTTTTCATCTTACGAAACTTGTCAGTCTTGTCTCAAAGGAAAGATGACCAAATCTCCGTTCACCAGACATGGAGAAAGAGCAACAGAGCTCTTGGGACTCATACACAGTGATGTGTGTGGTCCAACTCATACACAGTAATGTGTGTGGTCCAATGTCTATACATGCAAGGGGTGGGTTCTCATATTTCATCACATTCACTGATGATCTCTTTAGGTTCGGATATGTGTATCTGATGACACACAAATGTGAAGCTTTTGAGAAATTCAGAGAATTCAGAAATGAAGTGGAGAACCAGATAGGCAAAAGTATCAAGATCCTTCGGTCTGATAGAGGAGGGGAGTACTTAAGCACGGAATTCCTAGATTACTTAAAAGAGAATGGTATTCTCTCTCAGCTTACTCCCCCTTATACACCACAGCACAACGGTGTATCGGAGCGGAGGAATCGTACCCTGTTCGATATGGTTCGCTACATGATGAGTAGTGCTGAGTTGCCTCTTTCATTCTGGGGACATGCGCTTCAGACAGCAGCATACCTTTTGAATCAAGTTCCGTCCAAATCTGTGCCTAAAACTCCGTATGAAATATGGAGCAGTAAGAAACCATGTCTTAAATTTATTAAGATATGGGGTTGTCCGGCCTATGTGAAGACACAGAAACTGGACAAGCTAGAGGCACAGTCAGTTCTATGTAAATTTGTGGGATATCCTAAAGATTCACTAGGATATCTGTTCTACCACACTGAGGAACAGAAGGTGTTTGTATCTCACCATGCTACCATTTTAGAAAGGGAGTTTCTTGCAAAAGAAACTAATGGGAGTTCGGTAGAACTGGAAGAAATTCAGCGACCACAAAATGAAACTGAAGATTTGACAGAACCTCAGGATTCAATAACCCCAGATGAACCTCAGCCACTCAGCAGATCTGGTAGGATTTCTCATCCACCCGAGTGATACTATGGTTTTCTCATAGACGGGGATCGAGAGGATTGCATCTTGGAAGAAGATGGCCCTACCAGTTTCAGGAAGGCCATTATCAGTAGGGACTCTGATAAGTGGCTGGATGCTATGCAATCCGAAATGGAGTCCATGTACACAAATAAAGTGTGGACCTTGGATATTGCTCCACCTGGGGTAAAACCCGTTGGATGCAAATGGATCTACAAAAGGAAACTTGGTGTAGATGGGCAGGTGGAAACCTATAAGGCTAGACTCGTTGCAAAAGGTTTTCGTCAAAGACCTGGTGTGGAATTTGACGAAACTTTTTCTCCAGTGGCTATGCTCAAATCCATTCGGATCCTACTTGCCATTGCTGCCTTCCAAGACTATGAAATCTGGCAGATGGACGTAAAAACGGCTTTTTTAAACGGCTGTTTAGAAGAGTGCGTTTACATGGATCAGCCAGAAGGTTTCGTAGACAGTGGGAGCAGCAGGAAGGTGTGCAAGTTGCTTAAATCCATTTATGGATTAAAGCAGGCATCGCGGAGCTGGAACATCTGTTTTGATGAGGCAATCAAGGAATTTGATTTCATCAAGAACGAAGATGAACCTTGTGTCTGTAAGAAGATTGTAGGACGAACTGTCGTGTTCCTAGTCTTGTACGTGGACGACATTCTTTTGATAGGAAATGACGTTCCTATGCTACAATCGGTCAAGCTATTCTTATCACAAAGGTTCTCCATGAAGGACCTGGGTGATGCCTCGTACATTCTGGGGATCAAGGTCTACAGAGATAGATCCAAGAGATTACTGGGACTTTCGCAGTCCAGGTGCATAAAGACCGTACTAAAGAGATTTAGTATGGAAGATTCCAAGCACGGTAATATACCCGCATTGCATGAAATCACCCTCTCCAAGAAGATGTCTCCTAAGACTGACGAGGAGAGGGTTCGCATGAGCACTATACCCTACGCTTCGGTGGTAGGATCTATAATGTATGCGATGCTATGTACAAGACCAGATGTAGCTTACGCGCTGAGCTTGGTGAGCCGGTATCAGTCAGACCCAGGTGAGAACCACTGGACGGCAGTGAAGAACATTCTCAAGTACCTGAGAAGGACTAAGGAGATGTTCTTGGTTTACGGTAATGGAGACCTCAGGGTCGAGTCCTTTACCGATTCAAGCTTCCAAAGTGACAAAGATGACAGCAAGTCTGTCTCGGGTTTTGTGTTTACCCTCAACGGAGGGGCAGTGTGTTGGAGGAGTTCCAAACAGGATACCGTCGCAGACTCGACGATGGAGGCTGAATACATTGTTGCAAGCGATGCCGCAAAAGAGGCGGTCTGGATGAAGAAGTTCATTAGTGAACTTCAGGTGGTTCCGTCCATTGTTGACCCAATACCTTTGTATTGTGATAACAATGGGGCTATAGCTTTAGCAAAGGAACCAAGGTCCCATCAGAAATCCAGACACATCTTAAGGCGGTATCACCTGATCAGGGAGATCATTGATCGCTAGGAGATCAAGGTACGGAGAGTGGACACAAAAGACAACACGGCGGATCCATTCACAAAGGCCCTCCCTCAAACACAGTTCGAGCGACTTTTTAAGCTATTGGGTATGCGGTACGCCAGCAGCTGGCCTTAGTGCAGACGTTGGGTATGCGGTACTCCAATTACTGGCCTTTAATGCAAGTGGGAGATTCTTGGATATGTATGCTCTAGAGAGCCATTATTGTATAGTACTATTTTGTATAATACATTTTGGAGGTTTGGGATATATATACGGGTTTACGACAGTCTTGCTCGATATAGTAGTATGCTACTTGGTTTGTTTCTATCTTGATATGTGTATTTGTTTCTTTTAACATATCGCTAAAAACATATTGATGGAGCCCTTTGGATCTTTGCTTGACTACCGGCGTTGTGATGGCGATCACACCAGTAGGGGCTGGGTAGTCTATAAGCACATCCTTATTTTTGTCCCTAGTCGTAGGATTATCGAGACAGGGCATTGATACTCCAGAGTAAACTGGTGCATACGCTTCTCGTCCCAGCAGGGGAGATGGTCTGTCCCACAGCCATCAGTACGTCGTACTGGAGATAGTATGCAGGTGCTCATTAGGTTACGAGTACACTGGATAGGACTCGTTGGGAACTGTTGGTTGGTATTATACCTATCGTCAGTTAACAGTTCCCAGGTGACATGAGTACAGCTTAGTCCGCTGACTTGACACTGTCACTTCGCCTCGAGTGTGTTCCCACAGTTCTTATTACTACCCTACCACGGCTCTATTGAGTCATGCAAACAGGTAGTAGTTGGGTGCAGTCCCGAAGCATTTGGAGGCAGTGACGGTTAGACAGGATTCGTCTTTCCCGGTATTGGGAGTTGATATCGCACTGTGTCTAGGAGAGCCATTACACATAGTCGTCCCTGGCCAGGGCAAGCGAGAATTACTGGTAGTGTTTCCAGTATTTTCTCAGGGTGTTCTGGACTACGCTCTGACATGACTTGTACCGCTATTAGGGGACTGACGTTTACCGCCCCCTAAGCCCGCCATGCGATACTCTCAGACGAACAGACCGGGCTGTATGGAGATTGTCACATTCAGGCTCAGTAGGAGTTCAGATGGGTTCACCTCGTCGGTCTTCTTATCGGCATCTACCTGGGGATAGTTACGTACAGTTAGTACCGCTTGCGGCCTGTGGTTAAACCCACTACCGGTATAGTGTCGAGCCTTTAGAGTCCCACACAGAGGGTTATTCTCCTTTGGGCAAAACAGAGTAGAGGTCGCATGGTTTTGCGACGGGGTTCGTTCACATCCGCGCACTTGTGCATGTTTGGTGTCCGGGCAGTTATTACTAGCGGGTTTTGGTTTAAGCCAGATCCTGGTATATGTTTTGGGATTGGTTTTGTCTCATTGTATTCGTGTTCCTCGGAACACGGATGCAGGTGTGTATGCACAGTTGACAGAGGCAGAGGAATCTCATTAGGGTTTTTGACAGTTGACTTTTTTCAAACCTTAATGAGAATGAGAGATA
Source organism: Agapanthus africanus (assembly GCA_030015575.1). Lineage (NCBI taxonomy): Eukaryota > Viridiplantae > Streptophyta > Magnoliopsida > Asparagales > Amaryllidaceae > Agapanthus > Agapanthus africanus. Next base: position 421,461,390 of record JASDDO010000024.1, on the reverse strand, counting down.
TGATTAATGATATTAATTAAGGATAATTGTGCCATGGTTAGGTTGACCATTTGACTTTTGTTGACCTTTTGACTTTGGTTGACCGGTTGACTATTGTTGATATTTTGACCATCATCATTTCACATGAAAGATGCTTCTTGATTCTTGCAAATTTCATTTACTGTGAAATGATTATGGTCATTTCAAAACTAACCATCACATTTTCCCTTAATTATTATTATTATTATTATTTCTCTCATATGAGAGATGGTTGCTATTATTCTCTCATTCTATCATGCTCTTTCTCTCTCTTGAAAAAGCTCTCCCTCTTCCTCTCTCTCAAAGCTTTAATCTTTCATGTGTTGATAATCAAAAGCTCTTGGGACAAAACCATCAAGACTCATCTCTACTCTTTCTAGGGTTCTTTGTCTAGCAAACCAAGCACTCTAGTTACCTCTTGGTTGAGGTAGGAGCTCAAGGTAGAGACCCTCGGGTGGATCTATCTTCGACAAAGAGAAGACGATGAGGAGGAGCCGTCTACGCCACTACAAGGAGCAAGCAAGAAGGAGAACCACAACAAGAAGAGAAGGAGTTCAAGATCTGGGTATAACCATTCTACATAGTAGCTAGAACTTATAGTTAGTATGTTAGTTTTTGTTTAGCAAAGATCCATCATGGATGGTCCATGTTACTTTGTGAGAAAAATTTAATTTTTACCTATTCCGCCTCCCCGAAAGAACCGGGGTGGGTAACGTGGACCTAACAAGAGCCTCCTCCGTGTTCTCTCGGATGGATCGTCTTCGGCAAGAGTGGTCAATTCTCAAGCGCGATCTTGTCGGCTACAAGCTTGGAGAGGTCTTTCACAATTGGGTGGACATACGACAAAGGTTATATTTTCGCAACCTCTTGCACTTGTAGAATAGCTAGTTTAGGTATACGGTTCGTATCCTGGGTCAAATGGGCGTTCAGTGCTCGGTAGAATTTTTTGTTTTTCGCTTCCGCCTAGGCCCCGGTTTCCACGGCACGAGCACCAGATCTCGACATACTTTTGTAGATCTGTGTGCTTGTCCTCATACTCAGCAGGCTGCACTGGCTTCTTGGTCTTCTTCTTTCTTTTTGAAGGCTTTGAGAGCTTGACTTTTGGGTTTTTCCCCTCGTCAGCAATTTTTGGTGTGGGACAACATTTTAACATCCCCTTAATGATTTAGGGTTCAAGTGGGCTTTTCCAACTGACTGCTGGACATGCCTGTATATCCTTCAGTATTCATTTGGTTTTTGCTGAAAGAATGACTTCCCATGGAGTTTCTTCCATGAGTGAGCATGATGCCCCCTACGCATCCACATTTTTGGGAGTGTGCTTCTGGGGTGGATTTACCCTCCAGTTATTGTTAGTTGTATGTATTCACTAGAGACCAATATTTACATATGATGTATATTATAGTGGATGCTTGGACATATATAGAGAGGACTTTCTTACTCGATATGATAGTATGCTATCGGGTTGCTCTTTATCTTAACATGTATACTTGTCTCTTGATACTGTCTCATAGTTACATGTTGGTAAAGCCCTTAGGATGTATACTTAACTACCAGGATTATGATGCAGATCATACTAGTGGGGCCATGGTAGTCCATAAGTTCATCCTTTAATGTTCCTAGTCATGGGTGTATCGAGACGGGGCATCGATATACCAGAGTAGATGTCACAACCCAAATGTGGCACGTGACCGGCACTCAAATCACGTGACATCTAAAGACGTCAATGCGGTTCAAGTAAGCCGAAACCCGGAATCTAAATCTTTTTGAAAATATTGGAGGTGACGTTTAAATAATGATCATAAAGAATCGATTTAAAATAATCATTTGATTTTTACTAAGTATGTTCAAAGAATATTATGTCATTTGAAATTCGGCAGCACCTCCTTTGTTAATTTCAAAATAAAACCCAATACAGTATGATAATAAATTAGCATCCCAACAGAAGCTAGCTTTCACGCCCAAACGGCGGAGTAACCAAACAATCTATATCAGAAGTCGACTCCAATGAGTGCGACATCACAACACACAAACTTTAAGTCTCGCTTCTAAGTCTACAATATACCATTTCTAATTTGATGGAGTTTCCACTAGATACAAGAATATATGAATAATCAAGAGTGAGTATATAATAACCCATTTACCAATCAATCACCGAAAGGAATGTGTGCCTAACCCGCTGATAATCCAAGCGGTAAAACCTGCAAGAAACTGTGGCACAACGGGGATGAGTTGCCAACTCAGTGAATAGAAGTACATCTAAAGGTAGAAATCGAAATGCACGACGATACCTAGGTCATAAGTATAGTACTATCATAATCTGTACAATATACAATATGATATGCATATGTATCATAATGAAACACTAACAATCATGCAATCCTAAGTAGAATATCTCAATGCAAATAACCTATATCTGGGTATGAGCTCAATGTAACCGAAAATATATACATATAAACCCCTTCTTTAAAATAGCCACGGAATAGATATGTCTCGGCATAAAGCAGACGTAATAGTATGAAATATAATAGATATCTTATTTAAGATATCGTCCTGCTATTTTAATGAATAGTGTTAAGAGTTCTACAATTTAAAAGAGTTCAGTGTCATCTCAGACACGTCAAAATAATGAAGCTATAGCTCGATTTTGAAATCCTTTTTATGAATATGAATGCCCGTACAAATATATATAGATACTGTCCCCTGGATCAGTCCTGGTCGGCTACCATACTATAATCTACTGTGTACCTCATGATAGTAATCATATCAATATATATGGATGTCCAGTATCGACACCCGAACTCAGAAATCTCTCGTGTCCATCACCGACACGTAAATGCAGATATCGTTGACATCATCTCAACAGATGATCGCCACCCGATATCCCTGGCCCCGGTCGGTATCCCCTGAATATCCGCCGTGCCCAATCGAACCCTGGCCAGTATCCCCTGAATATCTACCGTGCTCGTCTCTATCTCCGATATCGAGTATGCTCTTTAGGCTCCCCGCCTCAACTGCGACTATCCTGCCCCTCGGTCTCGATCTGGGTCTAACATGTATCCGGCTGTATGTCTCCCCCACTCAGTCGGGATAATAACAAATCCGAAACCGTATAGCTCCCCCACTCGGTTCGGAACAAATACTCAGAAAACATAAAACTCATGGTGGACGCCAACTCATCATATTCAAAAATATCAAGCAAAGAATGAGAATACTTGCATAGATCATTCTGATAATATAATATTCATATACATATATAACAGTGTCTCATACCACCGATATATATCATCAGGAGTAAAATATCCAGAAATCCATAAGAATCAAATACAATCTCTATAGTACTAATATTTACAATACACAACTGGTAATAAAGAAGGACTACGAAATTAGATCATATAGGTATAATGATATCAATCCTACTGTGTCATGGCACTACTAATGATGTGTGGTGTAACATACATGTCTGTGCTCGTGCAGCATGGCAATCATTAGTATTTGTGCAAGTGTTCTACAGGTGTAATAGCCTACTCATATCAACATATACATATGCAATATTTCATAACAGTCCTACAGTGATATGGCAGTACCAATGAGGTGTAGTGTAACATAGGTATATGTGCTTGTGCAGCATAGTACTCATTGGTAGTTGTGCAGTGTTCTATCAGAGTGTTCGTATTTACGGAAACGTATAATATCGATACTTATAACGTGAGCTTGTAAAGTAATTCTAAGCGTAATTGGTAACTATAACTACCTGCCATGAGCTATACCCTTATCTTTGAAAATGAAACGATACGTTGGTTTTGAAATAAGGAAGTTGCCGTAGGTTAAAAATAGATATTCATTTTGGAAATCGGCATTGCATCCTTGTCTTTTATCATTAAAAAGAGAACGAATCGTAGTTTTTAAAATAACATAGCTTGCACAAGTATTACATCCTAAAACGGAATATAATCTAACTCTAGGAGTTTAAAGGAAAACTTGGCCGTTATTCGGCATACGAATCTCATCATTTCCAATACATATACTTTCTTATATAATACATCATCGTACCACTGTATCTGTATCATCTCAAGTACGGCATGATTCCTCGTACAAATCCATCAAACCATATCCATATCATACGGATCTAACATCACGTACGTATCTCATTTAAAACTATGTATGAAACTATATGCAAATGAAAGACATACTAGATGCGATACTATATCAATATTTTAAATAAATACTAAACTAACTAGATATCATAATATTATTTATAAGATTTCGGGGGTGCTATACGCCATCCACCCGACTTCTCCTGTAGATATAAATATACTCACCAACTTAAGGAGCTTACTGAAATCCACGCTGCTATATTGTCAACTTCGTCTCGGAAATCCTCGAAATCATACCTAATAATCGTATTTATGAAATATCGGCGTAAATATCATATCAAAAACCAAAACAATGAGATAGGCATCCATAGGTTAGAACCTACAGTATATTTAACCCAAAAACGTCAATATAATCCGTCGTTAACGTATAAACGTTAACGGTTCAGTTGCAGCATCAAAATACGAAAACTCCGTATCGTAAATATCTAAAATTTGATAAAACCATTACCAAAACTTTCCCAGATTTTACCGTGTAAATATTTAAATAACACAAACAATACTAGAGACCATAATCTACTCAAAATAGGCCACAGAAGAAAAACCAACATAAAAGGACACAAGGGGCCCAGCGTCGCCGGAATTTCATGGAATGTCGCCGGTTGGACTAGGGAGATTGGGGCTCGGGTTTTGTTTAAAGTTCTCTAATGATCTCAGTATGGTTTTGGTCTTGTTAGTTTTTCTAGTGATTACATCTATTAATTCCAGATTCATTTTCAGTGAGATAGATATCACAAAATACAATGTTTTCTGCACTGCACACTAAAAATGGATATGAACTTATACAGAACTTACAAAGTGGAAAGGAATTATACCTATGGAGATGATTCACAAAAGAACAACAGCTCAAGAATCCTATGATGGAATCATCTAAGGGTTATAGTGTATTGAGTTTGATGAGGGTACACTTGATGAAGGAAATCATTGCTCTCTTTCTTTTGGTATGAACACTTAGAAATTTTCATGGTTTGGGGATGAAGAAGTGTATTGTTCAGTTGAGAGGCTAAGAAATTTACTAGGTATTGTGTGGTGTAGAGAATGCATGAGGTGGAGGGGGTGAGATGGAAGTGGCATGAGAGGAAGGAGGAGGTGTCACACTTGAAGGGAGGTGGTGTGTTCATGCAAGGAGGAGGTGGAGAGTTATAAACAAGGGTGAGGGTATGTTGAGGGTGAGGGTTTAGACTTAGGTTAAGATATGTCAACCTTTTACAAATTAGTTTAAAATAACAAAAAGAAAGAAAATCCTCTTTGTGTAAAATCTACAAAATGAACTACTTGTCATGATACTTAAATATTCTTATCTTAATATGAAATCTTATATCAAGTTACAATTTAAATCCATATGAAATAAAAGATAGGAAATGATTTAACCTATCACTTAAATGTCATTAGATTAATTTAAAATTCAATATCATATTAAAATAATTAAATATATCATTTTTATGATATCGCATACCTTTCTTTGTATTTACCAAAATACCTACATTTTTACGGATATTATTCCGATACCCAAAAGCTGTATGTGATATCACTTTTATAAACTCATTATTTTTATATTTAAAATTATAAATTAATATTTATAATTTTCCAAAATGTTATAGTAGACTAGCGTATACGCTTCTCGACCTATGAGATGGGCGATGGATGATTCCATATCCATTGATGTTTGACATCAGAGATGGTATACAGGTACTCAGTGGAGACTCGGTACACTGGACGGATTCGCCGAGAACTCCTAGATGGTATTATACCTGACTGCAGATAGCAGTTCTCTGGTGACACTGGTACAGGTTAGTCTGTAGACCCGATATCGTCATAGAGTCTTGTGTGATTCCCACAGTGCTTTGATATCCACCTTACTACGTTTAAGAGGACGTGCAAAATGGTGGTTTTTGGGTACAGACCCGAGTCACATGGAGGCAATGAGCGATAGGAGGGGAATTCATCTCTCCCGATATTGGGGATAGATGTCGTGCTGTGCTCGATTGGCTATAACTGGAAGTCCCTGGTCAGGGTTGATTTGGAAATCTACTGGTAAGTGTTATCAGTAGTTTCTCGACCCGTTATGCGCCTTGTATCGGTATGACTTATCGAGTTATTGGGGTCTGACGTTTACCACCCCTAGACGAGATATGCGACATCTTAGACGAAGAGACCGGACTGTACGGTAGTGTTACTGATTGGATTCGCAGGAGTATGAGCAGGCTTGCTTGTTGATCTTCTGATTGCTCAATACCCGGATGGCCGTTACGTTTAGCTGACCGCTTGCGGCTTGTGGGTGTTTGATATGATCATCACCTACTGCCGGTGTATTGACGAGTCATTAGAGTCCTACACAGAAGTTTTCTGGCTCAAGCGAAACGAAGTAGGAGCACATATGTGATATGTGCAGGACCGAGAATAATATGAGTATGTGATACTGTATTCTATTCTCGCGATTTATTAGTATCGGTCGGTTATATATGATATAGCCAGGTTATCGAATCAAGTGTTGATTCGATAAGTTGATACATATAATATTAGTCGGTTATATGAGATATAGCCGGATTATTAAATCAAGTGTTGATTTGATAATTTAGTTTCTAATTGTATATTTGATCTACTAGTTTACATTAACTAATATTAGCTCACTTAAATATTTCTTTTTCTCACTTGTGTGCATAAGTATATATGTTATATATATTAATGTACATTTTAGTGTCATGCTTGATGATACATACTACATGGGTGTATAAGACTTACACCATACTAATTATAATATAGGGTTTAAATATTTAAAGTAAATCCAAATTAGTTGGAAATTAGTCACATGCATGAAGCTTGTAGAAGCCTATGGATGCATTGACTTAGTCCACTAATTTTGTTTTACTTGAGATATTATTAACCTAACCATTATCACTTAGCCATGGTTATGTCTTTACATGAGTTAGTATATGATACAAACTCACCCATGGTTGCCATTCACTCTCTCATCTATTATTTTCTTCATCTTCTTCAAGCTCAAGCCAAGCTCTCTAGGTTTTTGAGAGAAGAAGAAAAGGAGTGAGAAAATTAATTCTAAAGTGAGCAAAAATCCTACTTTATCATCCTCTATTAGATTAGCCATTTAGTTTAGGGTGTTAGCTTCACTAATCCCACATTAGTGAAGAGATAGCTTGGGTTAGTGTCTCCTCGATGTAGATCATTTTCGGACTAGATGACTTCAAGCAAGCTCGTTCCTTTCTTCTTGTGAAGCCATGCTAGAGTCCGGAAGATCACTACTTGGAGCGAAGGGACTACTACACGGAGCTATTGAAGTGAAGGACTGGTCTATAAAGGTTGTATTCCTAGTTCACTAAGTTGTAAAGGAGTTTACACTATATTTCGTATGATTTTCTAGTTAAAGATTCTAGTTTAGGGTTCTTTAGAACGGCAAAAATTTGAAAACGGTGTGGACGATTCCTCCCGAAACCTTACTGTTGTACATAGGAACCCTACAGTGGTATCAGAGCTAAGCTAGAGAATTAAATGGATATTGTAGGATTACGAAACTGATACAACTCCAAAACTTCAAACAAGATTACCCAGTTTCTGTCGAAATTTTAAAGTCGTCAAAATTTTTTTTTAAACAACTGTAGAATGTTGCATATGATGTAACATGAGCACTGAACCAAGACCAACCAATTTGGCCCGTTTTTGGCTAGCCAGACATGCAAAATTTCCAAGCTGGCCGGCCCAAATTTTGATTCTGGGGTTCGTCTTGGTTTGGTGCTTCAGGCTCTGGGTTTTGGTGTTTCAGGTGTTGTTTGTTTTTGGTAAATTTTCATGTGATGTTAACTTTCTGCAAAGGCAACTCGGAGTGTTTCGTAGTCGTAATTCTAACTTTTTTTCGGGTTATTTTAGACGGTGTTAAAAAGTTTGAACGGATATCAAATACCCATTTTAACCCTCGCCCGAAAATTTTCCAAGTGTTGGATTTTTTCCGAGTTAAAGAACATTCAAACATCATGCAAGTAATGCAATGGACCGTCTAGAAGAACGAAACCCTAACTCGATTCTATGATCGTAAGAACCGCCGTCAAACCCTAGGGTTTACGGTAGTTCCGCAGTGCCATAAGGGAGGCAAGGGTTGACCCTTCTACGGTTGGTCCATTAGTACTGTGGCATGTGCTGAATATTTTTAAACTGCGCTCAAGTGTTAAGCTTTTTGGGAATTTTGGGTGTTTTTTAATTCAATCGGAATGTTTAATATCGTCTAACTATTTTTGGAATGTGATACAATATGTGGAATTCATATTGTTAGGCATGAAATCCGAAGTATGTGAAATTTCGGATTTATGATGTCTAAGGTGATTGTGGATTCCAAATGTTGTAGTTTGACATTTTCTTTTCTGCGACCGTATGTGTAATATGTGGTGTATCGCCGGTTTCGTTGCTATATGTCAACGAAAATTACGATACGCATATTTGCTTACGTGGATGTCATGTGATGTTATGTGTTGCAGTGATATATTGTATTGGATCGTCGTGTTTTGAATAGCCGGGGGTTTTATGTGAGATGAGAGTTTTTATTTTCATTCATGTAAAATTCATTGTATATAATATTCTTTTATTGGGGAACTTCCGGATTGAGGATGATGTCAGTATTGCTGTATATTATTTTCTTTTCCGCATTAGGATAGACCCAAGGAGGGGAGCACAAGTAACCAGGTTCTAGAGTCCAGTGGGAGACCAACTCGAGGAGTCGAGTCCGGGTCTCCTAACTCTAGAATTGGTAGGGTTGCTTGCTGCTCTCGTAGGGGTCTAGGAATGCGGGTTTGGCTATTCATCGCGGCCGTGGAATCCGTGTTTTATACAGGCACAAAATAAAACACGGACCTCCTAGTATATCCAATATTTCATATGTTATCTTCTACTGCTGATATTCTGTGATGTGATCACTTTATATGTTTGAGACGAATGCTTTATTATTATATATATGATATATAATAAACGTTGCTTATGTTTTGCACCCGCACTGGTCCTGCCCCAGTATGTCGTTAGTTAAGTAACCTAACGGTGCATAACAGGACACTGTGGCGAATGCGGATGGCATAAGCGTACGTTGTATTTTTGTTTCTTCTGTGATGCTTAGGAAGCATAAATGATGGGACTTCATTAATGAGATTAATGAAAGAAAATAAACCTAAAAGATGTTGTAGAAACAAATTTTCAAAAGGGTAGCTCTAGTTTTTGCTTTGCATAGCGGTATTCCTTGTAGAATATCCAGCACCTTATTCGATAAGGAAAGAGCCGAGATCTTTTCATCAGGAGTGATCTCTTTAGCGAAACTAGCAGATGCTGCAACTCTTTGTTTTTTATTGCTTCTATAGTTCTTGCTTTGCATAGTGGTATTTATGAAATATCCTGCACCTTATTCGATAAGGAAAGAGTCGAGATCCCTTCACCGGGAGTGACCTCTTTAACGAAACTAGTAAAAGCCTAAAAAACACTCCTTTTCAAAATCACTTGATTCTGCAACGATATCAAGTTCATTACGCAAAAGGTTTTCATAAAAACCTGTCGTAGCCCTCCGTCATTTCAGATAAGTATTATTTAGTATTCGTGCTGCGTTTGTTGACCTCTGTCAAGGCGTAGTGTGCAGTAGCTGATTAGTGCGTATCTGTAAAGCATGTGATGCGATTAGATTAGGATAGTCGTATGACCTTGTTGACCTCTGTCAAGGGTCGTGCGGGTGGGTTTGATTCAATCATGAAATGACGGATTGAACTTGACTAGTGCACTATGATTTGTTGACCTCTGTCAAGGTCATAACCTGCTAGAGGCAAAAGTATTATCGGGAATTTCAAGTGTTAAAATTTGCAATGAGATTGCATACCATCTATGAGATAGTTGGATCCCGATACCCACTGCGAGTAAGAGTTACTCCTGGGAGAGTTTTACACATGATAATTAGCCGATCAAGTAAGTGTCTAGAAAGATATTAACAGGGTTATGCCCCTAGGAAAATGAGATTTATTTTAATTAGGTCCGTTCGAAAGCACAGGGAACCTCCCTCAAAGTACCAATACTGGCCTGGCTGAAAAATTGGCGAACTTGTAGGGTGTAATTAATCCCGGCTAGTCTTTCCTTTTAGGGTTTGAAGGAAAATTTGATAAAAACGGTGGGAGCCATCCTGATTAGATAAGATATAACCAATCTAATCTTGCAAGAGCATATGCTAAAGTGTTTTCTTCTCTCTCTCTCTCTCAAGGTAGAGACCATGTCAGGCCTTAATCAAAATAATAATATGGATGTATTGACCGAACCCGCTTGTTATACTGAGCAGGAGAACGTTGGTCCCGCTCTAACTTATAATTATTATAAATCCGAGTAGGGAATAGGGACGTATCCGGATTCTCACGCCGCCCAAATGAAGAATAAGCATGTTGATGCATCTTCTTCGGGTGTGTTTGTTATCGAGAACTGTTTCTCAGTTCACTCTACGTCCTGAGTATTAGATACCGGATCGGGATCCTATATATGTAATATGTTACATGGGCTAAGGAGAGGTAGAGAACTGGGAATGGGTGATCATTCCGTAAGAGTAGGGAATGGTGCAAATATTGCAGCCAAAGCAGTTGGCGAATATCACCTTGTATTACCAAATGGTAATACATTGATTCTGAATGATTGGTATTACATACCGACCCTGATATGCAATCTTATATCAGTTTCTTTATTAAGTAAAAAAGGATATAATTTTGGAGTACAGAATAATGTTATGAACATCTTTCTGAATCAAAAGTTGATTGGATCAGGCTCGTTAAATAATGGTATATACGTTCTAAATCAAACCACAATTCTTAATGTACAAAACACACACAAGAGTAAGAGTTCATAAATGAATGAATCCTTCTTGTGGCATTGTAGACTAGGTCATATAAATGCGACACGACTAGCTAAGTTACATAAGGATGGATATTTGAATCCGTTCGAATTTTCATCTTATGACACTTGTTAGTCATGTCTCAAAGGCAAGATGACCAAAACTCCGTTTACAGGACACGGAGAAAGAGTTACGGAACTCTTGGGACTGATACATAGTGATGTATGTGGTCCCATGTCTACACATGCAAGGGATGGTTTCTCGTACTTCATTACATTCACTGATGATCTCTCAAGATACGGACATGTGTTCCTGTTGAAACACAAGTCTGAAACTTTTGAGAAATTCAAAGAATTTAAGCACGAAGTCGAGAACCAAAAGGGTAAAAGTATTAAAATCCTACGATCTGATCGAGGAGGAGAATACCTGAGCAATGAGTTCCGAGACTATCTAAAAGAGAATGGGATTCTCTCTCAGCTTACTCATCCGTATACAACACAGCACAACGGTGTATCGGAACGGAGGAATCGCACCCTATTAGATATGGTGCGCTCTATGATGAGCACCGCTGAGTTACCTGTTTCCTTTTGGGGTTATGCGCTTGAAGCAGCAGCATACCTATTGAATCAGGTTCCATCAAAATCTATACCTACCACACCATATGAGATATGGAGTGGGAAGAGACCATGTCTTAAACAAGTTAAGATATGGGATTTTCCGGCCTATGTCAAAAGGCAAAATCCGGACAAACTCGAGACACGATTTGTTCTTTGTAAGTTTGTTGGATATCCTAAACATTCAAATGGATATTTATGCTACCACAGTGAACAACAAAAGGTGTATGTTGCTCAACATGCCACCATTTTAGAAAAGGAATTTCTTGCAAAAGAAATTAGTAGCAAAGAGGTAAACCTGGAAGAAGTTCCAGTAGAACAAATAACAACTGAAGATTTAGTGGAACCAGAGGATTCGATAGTTCCCAATGAACCTCAGACTCTCCGCCGATGTAGTAGGGTTCCTCATCCACCTGAGAGATACTACGGTTTTCTCATTGATGGTGGGAGCGAGGATTGCATCATGGAAGATGATGACCCAACTAGCTTTGAGCAGGCCATCACGAGTGGGGACTCAGTGAAATGGTTGTATGCAATGTGATCTAAGATGGAACCATGTACACCAACAAAGTATGGACTTTGGAAGTTTCTCCTGAAGGGGTAAAACCCATCGGGAGCAAATGGATCTTTAAGAAGAAACTTGGTGTGGATGGAAAAATTGAGACTTCCAAAGCTAGACTTGTTCCAAAAGGTTTTCCTCAACGACCAGGTGTGGACTATGATAAAACCTTTTCTCCAGTGGCTATGCTTAAGTCCATCCGGATCCTGCTTTCCATCGCTACATACCATGACTACGAAATCTGGCAAATGGATTTTAAGACCGCGTTTCTAAATGGTGATTTAGAAGAGAGCGTGTACATGACTCAGCCAGAGGGCTACGCGGGCAGTGGGAGCAGCGGGAAGGTGCGCAAGCTGCTTAAATCCATCTATAGGTTGAAGCAGGCATCGTGGAGTTGGAACATCTGTTTTTATGTTGTAGTCAAAGATTTTGACTTCGTCAAAAACGTAGATGAACCTTGTATATATAAGAAGGTAGCAGAGATTACGGTTGTCTTCTTCGCATTGTACGTGGATGACATACTCTTGATAGGAAATGATATTCCTATGCTGCACTCGGCCAAGCTTTTCTTATCACAAAGATTCCCAATGAAAGATCTAGGTGATGCCTCCTACATCTTGGGGATTAAGATCTATAGAGATAGATCTAAACGGATACTGGGATTGTCCCAATCTAGGTACATTGATACCTTACTAAAGAGGTTTAGTATGGAAGAATCCAAGCGTGGGAATTTACCCACGATCTCAGGACTCACTCTCTCCAAAGAGATGTCTCCCAAGACTGATTTGGAGAGAGCTCGCACGTAAGGGATACCCTATGCTTTGGCAGTAGGCTCTATCATGTACGCGATGCTATGTACCAGACCCGATGTAGTATACTCACTAAGGGTAGTGAGTAGGTATCAAGAAGATCCTGGAGAGAGTCACTGGACAGCTGTGAAGAACATTCTCAAGTACTTGAGAAGGACTAAAGAGATGTTCTTGGTGTATGGTAATAGAGAACTCTAAGTGGAGTCCTTTAACGATTCGTGCTTCCAGAGTGATAAAGACGACTCTAAGTCGGTCTCGGGATTTGTCTTTACCCTCAATGGAGGGGCAGTTTGCTGGAAGAGTTCCATGCAGGAAACTGTGGCAGACTCGACGATGGAGGCTGAATACATCGCTGCCAACGATGCTGCCAAAGAGGCTGTCTGGATGAAGAAGATTATAATTGAACTTGGAATAGTTCCATCCATTGAGTATCCAATACCTTTGTATTGTGATAACAATGGAGCGGTGGCTTTGGCCAAGGAACCCAGGCCCCATCAGCGATACAGACATATTCTACAGTGGTATCACCTGATCCGGGAGGCAGTTGATCGCCGGGAGATCGAGGTCAGGAGAGTAGACAAGAAGAATAACACAGTGGATCCACTCATGAAGGCCATTCCCCAGATACAGTTCGAGAGACTCTTCGGGATGTTGGGTATGCGATAGTACGACAGCTAGCCCTAGTGCAAGTGTGAGATTGTTAGTTATATGTATGTCCTAGAGGCCATTATTGTACATATGATGTATATTATAGTGGATGCTTGGACATATATAGAGAGGACTTTCTTGCTCGACATGATAGTATGCTATCTGGTTTCTCTTTATCTTAACATGTATACTTGTCTCTTGATACTGTCTCATAGTTACATGTTGGTAAAGCCCTTAGGATGTATACTTGACTACCAGGATTATGATGCAGATCATACTAGTGGGGCCATGGTAGTCCATAAGTTCATCCTTTAATGTTCTTAGTCGTGGGTGTATCGAGACAGGGTATCGATATACCAGAGTAGACTAGCGTATACGCTTCTCGACCCATGAGATGGGCGATGGATGATCCCATATCCATTGATGTTTGACATCAGAGATGGTATACGGGTGCTCAGTGGAGACTGGGTATACTGGACGGACTCACCGAGAACTCCTAGATGATATTATATCTAACGTCAGATAGCAGTTCTCTGGTGACACTGGTACAGGTTAGTCTGTAGACCCGAGATCGTCATAGAGTCTTGTGTGATTCCCGCTGTGCTTTGATTTCCACCTTACCACGTTCAAGAGGACGTGCAAAACGGTGGTTTATGGGTACAGTCCCGAGTCATATGGAGGCAATGAGCGATAGGAGGGGTTTCGTCTCTCCCGGTATTGGGGGTAGATGTCGTGCTGTGCTCGATTGGCTATAACTGGAAGTCCCTGACCAGGGCTGATTTGGAAAACTACTGGTAAGTGTTTGTTAGTTATGTATATACCCTAGAGGCCATTATTGTACATATGATGTATATTATAGTGGATGCTTGGATGTATATATAGAGGACTTTCTTACTAGACATGATAGTATGCTATTTGGTTTCACTTTATCTTAACATGTTGACTTATATTAGTTACCGTCTTACTCTCACATGTTGATAAAGCCCTTAGGATATGTACTCAACTACTGGGACTATGATGAGATCATACTTGTGGGGCCAGGGTAGTCAACGAGTACATCCTATAACTGTTCCTAGTCGAGGGTGTATCGAGACAGGGCATCGATACACCAGATTAGACTAGCGTAAACGCATCTTGACCCATATGATGGGCGATGGATGATCCCATATCCATCGGTGTTTGACATCAAAGATGGTGTATGGGTGCTCAGTGGAGACTGGGTACACTGAACGGACTCGCCGAGAACACCCAGATGGTATTATACCTCACGTCAGATGGCAGTTCTCTGGTGACACTGGTACAGGTTAGTCTGCAGACCCGAGATCGTCATAGAGTCTTGTATGATTCTGTAGGGTTCCTAGGCACACAATAGAGGTTTCACAAGGCATCAACCATGCCAATTTCAAATTTTACGGGTGCCGAGAAACCCTAATATGGATCGTTGACTAGAAGTTTAGGCGAAAAACTAAACTAGTTAACAACTTAACTAAAGGAGAGAGGCTACAACCTTTGTAGATCCGGTTCTCCACTTCCTTAGCTCCACGTAGGCATCCTCTCGCTGTCCATCTTGAATCCTAGACTTGATTGTCGGCTTCATCGGAAAAACGAGCGGGCAAGGTCGTCGGCTTCGTGCCGAAGATGATCTACGTCGAGGCGTCACAAGTTCAATCTCCGACTTCACAAATTTGTGAAACTTGTGAAGAAAACACCCAAAACAACTTGGAAAGAGGTAGAGGGTGAAGAAATAGGAGGTGGGTTCACTTTTGAATTGGATTTCTCACTTTAGAACTCAAGTTGCCAATGATGGCATCAAGCTTTCTCTCTTGAAGATGAAGAAGAAGAGGAAGCTAGAATTATGATAAGTGTTCTTAAAAGAATAATAAAAATCAATACTTATCATCTTCTAACCTTGGTTAAGTGTAGAGAATAGACCATGGTCAAGTAAGAATGGTTAGGGTTAAGGATGATGACAAAATGGTCACTTTAGTCAAAACTTCATGAAGCTTCATCAAGCTTCATGAAAGAAACCATTTTGTTATCTTTTATTTATTTATCAAAAAAGAATAGATAAATAAATAAGTAAATAAATCAAAACCCTAACTATTATCATAACCATGGTTTAAGTCTTAACACAAAACCAATTTACATGCATCATCAAACATGACACATTGTAGTGCACAAAAGTATATCACATATACAACTTGTGAACTACAAGTGAGAAAATCCTATTAAAGTGAACCAATACTAGTTAATGCAAAGTAATATATCAAATATATAATTATACATTAAATCATTAAATCAACACTTGATTCAATGATCCGGTCATGTGGCACATAACCGACTAGTATCCAATGTATCGACTTATCGAATCAATCTACGATTCGATAACTAGGTTATATCGCATATAACCAATCGAAACATTCATCGCGAGAATGAAATACGGTATCACATACACGCATTATTCTCGGTCCTGCACATATCTCATATGCGCTCCTATTTCGTTTCGCTTGAGCCAGGAAACCTCTGTGTAGGACTCTAAAGACTCGTCAATACGCCGGTAGCAAATGATGATCATATCAAGCACCCACAAGCCGCAAGCGGTCTGCTAAACGTAACGGCCATCCGGGTATTGAGCGATCAGAAGATCGACGAGCTAGCCCGCTCACACTCCTGTGAATCCAACCAGTAACACCTACCGTACAGTCCGGTCTGTTCGTCTGATATGTCGCATATCAAGTCTAGGGGTGGTATACGTCAGACCCCAATAACCGATAAGTCGTGCCGATGTGAGGCTCATAACGGGTCGAGAAACTACTGGTAACACTTACCAGCAAATCTCTGATCATCCCTGGCCAGGGACTTCCCTGTTACGGCCAATCAAGCACAGCGCAACATCAACCCCCAATACCGGGAGAGACAAAACCCCTCCTATCGCTCATTGCGTCCATGTGACTCGGGACTGTACCCAAAGACCACCGTTTTGCACGCCCTCATGGACGTGGTAAGGTGGAGATCAAAGCACAGTGGGAATCACACAAGACTCTATGACGATCTCGGGTCTACAGACTAACCTGTACAAGTGTCACCTGAGAACTGCCATCTGACGTGAGGTATAATACCATCTGGGAGTTCTCGGCGAGTCCGTCCAGTGTACCCAGTCTCCACTGAGCACCCGTATACCATCTCTGATGTCAAACACCAATGGATATGGGATCATCCATCGCCCATCTCATGGGTCGAGAAGCGTATACGCTAGTCTACACTGGTATATCGATGCCCCGTCTCGATACACCCACGACTAGGGACCTTAAAGGATGTACTTATGGACTACCATGTCCCCACTAGTATGATCTGCATCATAGTCCAGGTAGTCAAGTACACATCCTAAGGGCTTTATCAACATGTAACTATAAGACAGTTTAAAGAGACAAGTGTACATGTTAAGATAAAGAGTAACCAGATAGCATACTATCATATCGAGCAAGAAAGTCATCTCTATATATATGTCCAAGCATCCAATATAATATACATCATCTGTACAATACTGGCCTCTAGGGCATACATACAACTAACAATCTCCCACTTGCACTAGGGCCAGCTGCTGTAGTATCGCATACCGAGCATCCCGAAGAGTCTCTCAAACTGTATCTGGGGAATGGCCTTCGTGAGTGGATCCGCCGTGTTGTTCTTCTTGTCAACTCTCCTGACCTCGATCTCCCAGCGATCAACTATCTCCCGGATCAGGTGATACCGCCTCAGGATATGCCTGGATCGCTGATGGGACCTGGGTTCCTTGGCCAAAGCCACCGCTCCATTGTTATCGCAATACAAAGGTATTGGATGCTCAATGGATGGAACCACTCCAAGTTCAGTAATGAACTTCTTGATCCAGACAGCTTCTTTAGCAGCATCGTTTGCAGCGATGTATTCAGCCTCCATCGTCGAGTCTGCCACGGTTTCCTGCTTGGAACTCTTCCAGCTAACCGCCCCTCCGTAAAGGGTAAAGACAAAGCCCGACTGCGACTTAGAGTCGTCCTTATCACTCTGGAAGCTCGAATCGGTAAAGGACTCCACTTGGAGTTCTCCGTTACCATACACCAAGAGCATCTCTTTAGTCCTTCGCAAGTACTTGAGAATGCTCTTCACAGCTGTCCAGTGATTCTCTCCAGGATCAGCTTGATACCTGCTCACTACACTTAGTGAGTATGCAACATCGGGTCTGGTACATAGCATCGCATACATGATAGAGCCTACAGCTGAAGCATAGGGTATCCCTTGCATGCGAGCTCTCTCCAAATCAGTCTTGGGAGACATCTCTTTGGAGAGAGTGACTCCAGAGATCGTGGGCAAGTTCCCACGCTTGGATTCTTCCATACTAAACCTCTTTAGTATGGTGTCAATGTACCTGGATTGGGACAATCCCAAAATCCGTTTGGATCTATCTCTATAGATCCTAATTCCCAATATGCAGGAGGCATCACCAAGATCTTTCATTGAGAATCTTTGTGATAAGAAGAGCTTGACCGATTGCAGCATAGGAATATCATTTCCTATCAAGAGTATGTCGTCCACGTACAATACGAGGAAGACAACCTTACTCTCTGCCACCTCCTTGTAAATACAAGGTTCATCTGGGTTTTTGACGAAATCAAACTCTTTGATAACAACGTCAAAGCAGATGTTCCAACTCCGCGATGCTTGCTTTAATCCATAAATGGATTTAAGCAGCTTGCACACCTTCCCGCTGCTCCGACTGTCTACGAAGCCCTCTGGCTGAGCCAAGTACACGCACTCTTCTAAATCACCATTTAGAAAGGCGGTCTTAACATCCATTTGCCAGATTTCGTAGTCATGATACGCAGCGATGGCAAGCATGATTCGGATGGATTTAAGCATAGCCACTGGAGAAAAGGTTTCGTCATAGTCCACACCTGGTCTTTGACGAAAACCTTTTGCAACAAGTCTAGCTTTGAAAGTCTCCACTTTCCCATCTACACCAAGTTTCTTCTTGAAGATCCACTTGCTCCCAATGGGTTTTACCCCTTCAGGAGCAACTTCCAAAGTCCATACTTTGTTGGTGTACATGGATTCCATCTCGGACCGCATAGCATCCAGCCATTTCACTGAGTCCCTACTCATGATGGCCTGCTCGAAGCTAGTTGGGTCATCATCCTCCATGATGCAATCCTCGCTTCCACCGTCAATGAGAAAACCGTAGTATCTCTCAGGTGGACGAGAAACCCTACTAGATCGGCGGAGAGGCTGGGGTTCGTCGAGTTCCACTGAATCCTCTGGTTCTACCAAGTCTTCTGTTATAGTTTGTATTGCTGGAACCTCTTCCAGTTCTACCTCAATGCTACTTGTATGTTTCATAAGAAAACTTTTTTCTAAGAAAGTGGCATGTCGAGAAACAAACACTTTTTGTTCCTCGGAGTGGTAGAAGATATACCCTCGCGAATGTTTGGGATATCCAACAAACTTACATAAAACAGACCTTGCCTCTAGCTTGTCTGGATTTTGTGTTTTAACATAGGCCGGACAACCCCATATCTGAATAAAATTAAGACATGGTCTCTTACCATTCCATATTTCATATGGAGTGGTAGGCACAGATTTGGTTGGAACTCTATTCAATAGATATGCAGCAGTCTCCAGTGCATATCCCCAGAAGGAAATAGGTAACTCAGCTGCACTCATCATAGAGCGCACCATATCTAATAGGGTGCGATTTCTCCGTTCCGATACACCGTTGTGCTGTGGTGTATAAGGAGGAGTAAGCTGAGAGAGAATCCCATTCTCTTTTAGATAATCTCTGAATTCGTTACTTAAGTATTCTCCTCCTCGATCAGATCGAAGGATCTTAATACTTTTGCCCGTTTGGTTCTCTACTTCTTGTTTTATATTCTCTAAATTTCTCAAAAGCTTCTGATTTGTGTTTCATCAGGAACACATATCCGAATCTAGAGAGATCGTCAGTGAAGTAATGAAGTACAAAGAACCATCCCTGGCATGTGTAGACATGGGACCGCATACATCACTATGTATTAGTCCTGAGAGTTCGGTAACTCTTTCTCCGTGTCCCGTAAACGGAGTTTTGGTCATCTTGCCTTTGAGACATGACTGGCAAGTGTCATAAGATGAAAATTCAAACGGATTTAAATATCCATCCTTATGCTACTTAGCTAGTCGTGTCGCATTGATGTGACCCAGTCTACAATGCCACAAGAAGGATTCGTTCAGTTCAGAACTCTTCCTCTTGTGTGTGTTTTGTAAATTGAGGACTGTATTTTGATTGAGAATGAATATGCCATTATGTAACGAGCCTGATGCAATCAACTTTTGATCTAGGAATATGTTCATAACATTATCCTTTACTACAAAATTATATCCTTCTTTACTTAATAAAGAAACTGATATAATGTTGCACATCATGTTCGGTATATAATAGCATTCATTTAGAATCAGTGTATCACCACTTGGTAATACAAGGTGATATTCGCCAACTGCTTTGGCTGCAACATTTTCCCCATTCCCTACTTGAACGGAATGATCACCTTTTCCTAGTTCTCTACCTTTCCGTAGCCCATGTAACATCTTACATATGTGGGATCCTGATCCGGTATCTAATACCCAGGACGTAGGGTGAACTGAGAAATAGTTCTCAATGACAAACACACCCGAAGATGATGCATCAACATGCATGTTCTTCTTTTGGGCGGTGTGAGAATCCAGATATTCTCCTGTTTCCTGTTCATTCTTATAACACTTATAAGATAGAACGGGTTCAATGTTCCCCTGCACAGTATAACATGCGGATTCAGTCAATACATCCATATTATTATCTTTATTAGGGCATGAAATGGTCGCTACCTGGAGAGAGAGAGAAGAAAACACTTTAGCGTATGCTCGTGCAAGATCAGATTGGTTATTATCTTATCTAATCAGGATGGCTCCCACTGCTTTTTATCAAATCTTCCTTCAAACCCTAAAAGGAAAGATTAGCCGGGATTAATTACACACTACAAGTTCGCCAATCTTTCAGCCAGGCCAGTGTCGGTACTTTGAGGGAGGTCCCCCGTGCTTTCGCACGAACCTAATTAATGTAAACCTCGTTTTCCCAGAGGCGTAACCTCGTTAACACCTTTCTAGACACCTACTTGATCGGCTAATTGTAATGTGTAAAACTCTCCCTGGAGTAACTCTTACTCGCAGCGGGTATCGGGATCCAACTATCTCATAGAAGGTATGCAATCTCATTGCAAATTTCAACACTTGAAATTCC
Organism: Agapanthus africanus; assembly: GCA_030015575.1. NCBI lineage: Eukaryota > Viridiplantae > Streptophyta > Magnoliopsida > Asparagales > Amaryllidaceae > Agapanthus > Agapanthus africanus. The sequence continues at coordinate 421,440,462 of JASDDO010000024.1, read as the reverse complement.
CGATAATATTTTGCCCCTAGCGTCCTATGACCTTGACGGAGGCCAAACAACCCATAGTCCGCTAGTCAAGTTCAACCCGTCATTTCGCGATTGAATTAAACCAACCCACACGACCCTTGACGGAGGCCAAACAACGTCGTACGAATACCCTAATCCAATCGCATCATATGCTAGCAGATAAGCACTAGTTAGCTACCGTACACTACGCCTTGACGGAGGACAAACTACCGTAGCACGAATACTAACTAGTACTTATCTGAAATGACGGAGGGCTACGACAGGTTTTTCTGAAAACCTATTGCGTAATGAACTTGATATCGTCGTAGAATCAAATGAAGTTTTAAAATGGAGTGATTTTGAGGCTTTTCTGGTTTTGCTAAAGGGGTCACTCCCGGTGAAGGGATCGTCGGCCCTTTCCTCGTCGAATGAGGTGCGGGATATATCATATATATCACTGTGCAAAGCAAAACTCAAAAACAATCAAAAGCAAACCGAGTGTGTAGCATCTGCCAGTAATTACTAAAGGAGTCACTCCCGGTGAAGGGATCTCGGTCCTTTCCTCATCGAATAAGGTGCAGGGTATATCATATATACCGCTATGCAAAGCAAGAACTGTAGCTACCTGTTTTGTTTAAAATTTGATTCTACAACATCTTAGGTTTCTTTTCTTTCATTAATCACATTAATGAAGTCCCATCATTTAAATACCTAAACATCACAGATAAATACGACGTACACTTATGCCATCCGCATTCGCCTCGATGTCCCCTCGTGCACCGTTAGGTTAGGTAACTAACGACAGAGCAGGGCAGGGCTAGTGCGGGTGCAAAACATAAGTAACGTCTATATAATATATCATATATACTATATACTGTATCTATCACAGAACATCACATGATCACATCACAGATATCGCAGCAGAAGAAACATATGAAACATTGGATATACTAGGACGTCCGTGTTTTCAATACGAGCCAGTATAAAACACGGATTCCACGGTCGTGATGAATAGACAATCCCACACCCCTAGACCCCTACGAGAGCGGCAAGCAACCCTGCCAATTCTAGGGTTAGGAGACCCGGACTCGACTCCTCGAGTTGGTCTCCCACTGGACCCCAGAACCCGATTACTTGTGCTCTCCTCCTTGGGTCTATCCTAATGCGGAAAAGAAAATAATATACAAAAGGTGACGACTTCCGCAACCTGGAAGTGCCCCAATAAAAGAATATTACATACAAGTTTTTACATGAATGAAAATGAAAAACACTCATCTCACATAAAAAACCCCGGCTATTCAAACACGACAATCCAATATAACATATCCAGCAACACATAACATCACATGTCATCAACGTAAGTAAATATGCGCATCCCAATTGTCGTTGACATATAGCAACGAAACCGGCGATATCACATATTACACTTACGGTCACAGAAAAGAAAGTGTAAAACTACAACAGTTGGAATCCGCAACCTCTTTAGACATCACATGCCTAATCAAATGAAATACTTAGACATCACATGCCTAACAGTTATAAACCCCGCATTTTAGTCCCATTATCGAAAACTCTTTTCAATATCAAATGAGACTAAACCGCTAGATTTATAACATTCATTCAGTTATCTCATAACTGTTTGTGAATTCCAATTATTGTATCCCATTCCGGATAAATAGAAAATATTAAACTTTCCGATCGAACATTCGAACACCCAAGTTTTCCCGAAACCGTTCAACACATGAAATAAGTTCAAAGACGTTCACTTCATGCCTCAGTACCAACGGTCCAGCCGTAGAAGGGTCAAGCCAACGCCTCACATGTGGCACGCCGTACTGCCCCAAACCCTAAGGTTCAAAGGGCAGTTCAAGACGGTCACATAATCGAGTTAAGGTTTGTTGTCTTCTAGAGGGACCATCGCGTTACTTGCACTACTCAGAACGTCCTTAAACCATAGAAAAATCCAACACTTGGAAATTTTTTTTTTCGGCAGAGGAAAAGTTGGGTATTCATATCCGGTCGAAATCTTTAACATATTCTAAAGTTATCCGGAAAAACACATAGACGAAGTTTAACAATCCGATCGAATCTACGATTCCCAATGCAACCCCAGAATACTCAACTCTTGAGTCAATTTAAAAATTCCCAGAAAACTCAGCATAACAAAATAGGAGTTACTGTGCAAACGAGGAGGGCTGACGTCATCATCAAGCCGCGGAACCGCCGCATAAGCAATGCTTATGCCGCGGTTCCGCCGCACACTTTACTGTTCATGTGAAAAAATTTGCACCGTAATTCTTAGAATTCCCTGCTGAATTTTTTAAGCATTTTTAATATGGAAAATCCCAGATTTAAGAAAAAGTCCAGAGAGCATGAAAAAGTTAGGGTTTCGGGTTCGATCGGGTTTCAAACATCGTCTAGACTTTGCCTAAGCCTCTAGCTAGGCTCTGATACCACTGTAGGGTTCCTAGACACACAATAGAGGTCTCACAAGGAATCAACCATGCCAATTTCAAATTTTACGGGTGCCGAGAAACCCTAATATGGATCGTTGACTAGAAGTTTAGGCGAAAAACTAAACTAGTTAACAACTTAACTAAAGGAGAGAGGCTACAACCTTTGTAGATCCGGTTCTCCACTTCCTTAGCTCCACGTAGGCGTCCTCTCGCTGTCCATCTTGAATCCTAGACTCGATTGTCGGCTTCATCGGAAAAACGAGCGGGCAAGGTCGTTGGCTTCGTGCCGAAGATGATCTACGTCGAGGCGTCACAAGTTCAAGCTCCGACTTCACAAATTTGTGAAACTTGTGAAGAAAACACCCAAAACAACTTGGCAAGAGGTAGAGGGTGAAGAAATAGGAGGTGGGTTCACTTTTGAATTGGATTTCTCACTTTAGAACTCAAGTTGCCATTGATGGCATCAAGCTTTCTCTTTTGAAGATGAAGAAGAAGATGAAGCTAGAATTATGATAAGTGTTCTTAAAAGAATAATAAAAATCAATACTTATCATCTTCTAACCTTGGTTAAGTGTAGAGAATAGACCATGGTCAAGTGAGAATGGTTAGGGTTAAGGATGATGACAAAATGGTCACTTTAGTCAAAGCTTCATGAAGCTTCATCAAGCTTCATGAAAGAAACCATTTTGTTATCTTTTATTTATTTATCAAAAAAGAATAGATAAATAAATAAGTAAATAAATCAAAACCCTAACTATTATCATAACCATGGTTTAAGTCTTAACACAAAACCAATTTACATGCATCATCAAACATGACACATTGTAGTGCACAAAAGTATATCACATATACAACTTGTGAACTACAAGTGAGAAAATCCTATTAAAGTGAACCAATACTAGTTAATGCAAAGTAATATATCAAATATATAATTATACATTAAATCATTAAATCAACACTTGATTCAATGATCCGGTCATGTGGCACATAACCGACTAGTATCTAATGTATCGACTTATCGAATCAATCTACGATTCGATAACTAGGTTATATCGCATATAACCAATCGAAACATTCATCGCGAGAATGAAATACGGTATCACATACATGCATTATTCTCGGTCCTGCACATATCTCATATGCGCTCCTATTTCGTTTCGCTTGAGCCAGGAAACCTCTGTGTAGGACTCTAAAGACTCGTCAATACGCCGGTAGCAGATGATGATCATATCAAGCACCCATTAGCCGCAAGCGGTCTGCTAAACGTAACGGCCATCCGGGTATTGAGCGATCAGAAGATCGACGAGCTAGCCCGCTCACACTCCTGTGAATCCAACCAGTAACACCTACCGTACAGTCCGGTCTGTTCGTCTGATATGTCGCATATCAAGTCTAGGGGTGGTATACGTCAGACCCCAATAACCGATAAGTCGTGCCGATATGAGGCTCATAACGGGTCGAGAAACTACTGGTAACACTTACCAGCAAATCTCTGATCAGCCCTGGCCAGGGACTTCCCTGTTACGGCCAATCAAGCACAGCGCAACATCAACCCCCAATACCGGGAGAGACGAAACCCCTCCTATCGCTCATTGCCTCCATGTGACTCGGGACTGTACCCAAAGACCACCGTTTTGCATGCCCTCATAGACGTGGTAAGGTTGAGATCAAAGCACAGTGGGAATCACACAAGACTCTATGACGATCTCGGGTCTACAGACTAACCTGTATAAGTGTCACCTGAGAACTGCCATCTGACGTGAGGTATAATACCATCTGGGAGTTCTCGGCGAGTCCGTCCAGTGTACCCAGTCTCCACTGAGCACCCGTATACCATCTCTGATGTCAAACACCAATGGATATGGGATCATCCATCGCCCATCTCATGGGTCGAGAAGCGTATACGCTAGTCTACACTGGTATATCGATGCCCCGTCTCGATACACCCACGACTAGGGACCTTGAAGGATGTACTTATGGACTACCATGTCCCCACTAGTATGATCTGCATCATAGTCCAGGTAGTCAAGTACACATCCTAAGGGCTTTATCAATATGTAACTATAAGACAGTTTAAAGAGACAAGTGTACATGTTAAGATAAAGAGTAACCAGATAGCATACTATCATATCGAGCAAGAAAGTCATCTCTATATATATGTCCAAGCATCCAATATAATATACATCATCTGTACAATACTGGCCTCTAGGGCATACATACAACTAACAGATTCCCACTGTGCTTTGATTTCCACCTTACCACGTCCAAGAGGGCGTGCAAAGCGGTTGCTTTTGGGTACAATCCCGAATCACATGGAGGAAATGAGCGATAGGAGAGGTTTCGTCTCTCCCAGTATAGGGAGTTGATGTTGTGCTGTGTTCGATTGGCTATAACTGGAAGTCCCTGGCCAGGGCTGATGTAGAGTACTACTGGTAAGTGTTATCAGTAGGTTCTCGACCTGTTATGAGCCTCAGATCGACACGATTTATCGGTTACTGGGGTCTGACGTTTACCACCCCTAGATTAGATATGCGACATTTCAGACGAAGAGACCGGACTGTACGGTAGTGTTACTGATTGGATTCACAGAAGAATGTACAGGCTTGCTTGTTGATCTTCTGATCGCTCAATACCTGGGTGGCTGTTACGTTTAGCTACCGCTTGCAGCTTGTGGGTGTTTGATATGATCATCACCCACTGCCGGCGAATTGACGATTCTTTAGAGTCCTACACAGAGGTTTCTTGGTCAAGCAAAACGGAGTAGGAGAACATATGTGATATGTGCGGGACCGAGGATAATACAATATGAGATACCATATTCTATTCTCGCGATATATGATATCGGCCGGGTATATGTGATATACTCGGGTCATCGGATCAAGTGTTGATTCGATCGGTATATGTTATATTAGTCGGTTATATTCGATATAGCCGGATTGTCGAATCAAGTGTTGATTCGATAATTTAATGTATAAATATATATGTGATATATTACATTACATTAACTAATATAAGCTCGCTTTATTGATTCATTTTCTCACCGGATAATACATTGATATATATGCGATATATATTAATTGTATTATTTTATTTTGTTACAAAAATATATTATATATGTGATATATAATATTGTAACAAGTTATGATTACAAATACAACATGATTAGTGGAGATTAAACAAATTAGGGTTTGATTTGGGTTAACATTTGGGTTAGCTTTTTCATGAAGTTTCTAGAAGCTTTATTTTGTTTTAAGCTAAGATATTTTGTGTTGATATTTTGGAGATATTATTTAACCCAACCCAAAACCTTAACTCTAGCCAATTCCCTACATGAGTTAATACTTGATATTATTAACTCAAGGTTGTTTTGTAACCATAGTAATAATTTCATTATTCATCACAAAAGACTTCATCTTCTTCTTCCTCCTAAAAAAGCTTACTAGCTTTTGGTTTTGTGATGATTTAGTGTGAGAAATTGAAAATAAAAGAGAGCTAAATTCCTACTTCATCATCCTCATCTATTCTAGCCACTTAGATCAGGGTGTTCACTTCATTAATACTTGATTAGTGAAGTGAGAGCTTGAGTTAAAGATTCTTCAAGATAGATCATCTTCGAATAGGAAGACTTCAAGCAAGCATGGATCATTTGGCTTGTGGAGCCTCTCTAGAGTCCGGAAGTTCATGGATCACGGCGAAAGGACTACTACTCGGAGCTTATGAAGAGAAGGAACGGACTACAAAGGTTGTAATCCCTTTCTCTTATATGTAAAGATGTTTACATGCTATGTTAACCCTAATTATCTAGCAAAGATCCTCGCTTTAGGTTGTTCGGCTCTTGGAAAATTTAAATTCGGCATGGTTGATGCCTTATAGACCCTTGTGACAGTGCCTAGTAACTCTACAGTGGTATCAGAGCCTAGCTAGAGCATTAGGGGACGTGTATACGAAGTTAAAAGTCCGATCGAACCCTGAAACGTCATTTTGACCCCCTCTCTGGAAATTTTTTAAAAAGGTGGTTTTTTAATTATTAAAAATACTCAGAAAATTCAGCAGGTGATTCTATGGATAACTGTGAAATACGAGCTCCTAACTCCCTTAAGTCGCCGCGGAACCGCGGCAATACCATGCTTTGCGCGGCGGTTCCGCGGTCGTACTTGGGTGTCAGGGAAATTAATTTCTTTGGTTTATCCGTAGGTATTACTACATGCTGCTGGGAATTTTTAATATTACTCAAGTGTTGAGTTTTCTGGAGATCTATAAAATTTGATTATTCGGTCAGAAGTTTAACATCGTTTAGTTTTCCGGGTAATTTAGAACGTGTTAAAAGGTTCGAACGGATATCAATAACTCATTTTTCCCATAACGGAAAACTTTCAAGTGTTGAATTTTTCTCGAGTTTGAAACTTTCGGAAAAACATGCAAGCATATCTGTGGACCCTCTAGAAGAACGTAACCTTAACTCGATTATGTGACCGTCAAAACTGCCACTGAACCTTAGGGTTTGTGGTAGTTTAGCGTTGCCACATGTGAGGCGTTGGTTTGACCCTTCTACGGTTGGTTCATTGGGGCTGTGACATGTTCTGGGATTTTTGAATTCCGCTCAAATGTTGAGCTATTTGGGAAATTTTGGGTGTTTGATTATTCAATCGGAAAGTTCAATTTTGTCTATTTATCTGGAATGCGATACAATATATGGAATTCATACAGTTAGGCATGAAATGCGAAGTACGTGATATTTCGGATTTAAGATGTCTAAAGTGATTGTGGATTCCAAATGTTGTAGTTTCACACTTTCCTTTCAGTGACCGTCAGCGTAGTATGTGGTGTATCGCCAGCTTCGTTGCTATACATCCACGACAATCGGGATACGCATACTTGCTTACGTTGATGATATGAGATATTATGTGTTGCTGTGATCTGTTATATTAGATAATCGTGTTCTGAATAGCCGGGGGTTTTATGTGAGATGAGGGTTTTTATTTTCATTCATGTAAAATTCATTTGTATGTAATATTCTTTTATTGGGGCACTTCCGGGTTTAGGTTGATGTTACCATTGTATATTATTTACTTTTCCGCATTTGGTAGACCCGAGGAGGGGAGCACAAATAACCGGGTTCTAGGGTCCAGTGGGAGGCCATCTCGAGGAGTCGAGACCGGGTCTCCTAACCCTAGAATTGGCAGTGTTACTTGCCGCTCTCGTAGGGGTCTAGGGATGTGGGTTTGGCTATTCATCACGATCGTGGAATCCGTGTTTTGTACAGGCTCAAAATAAAACACGGACGTCCTAGTATATCCAATATTTCATATGTTATCTTCGGCTGCAATGTTCTATGATGAGATTATATTACTGCCTGAGACGAATGCTTATACTATATATATATATATATATGTTGATATATAAATATTACTACTTTCATTTCTTCTGTGATATTTAGGAAGCATTAACTGATGGGATTTATTAATGAGATTAATAAAAGAAAAGAAACCTAAAAGATGTTGTAGAATCAAAACTTTAAAAAAGGGTGGCTAATGTCTTGCTTTGCACAGCGGTATATATGATATACCCTGCACCTTATTCGATGAGGAAAGGACCGAGATCCCTTCGCCGGAAGTGACCTCTTTAGCAAAACTGGCAGATGCTACAAAACTCACGGTTTAGTTTTTGACAGCTTCTATAATTCTTGCTTTGCACCGCGGTATATATGATATACCCTGCACCATATTCGATGAGGAAAGAGCCGAGATCCCTTCACCGGGAGTGACCTCTTTAGCGAAACTGGAAAAGCCTCAGAAACACTCCTTTTCAAAATCACTTGTTTCTACAAAGATATCAAGTTCATTACGCTCAAGGTTTTCTGAAAAACCTGCGTAGCCCTCCGTCATTTCAGATAAGTACTACTTAATATTCGTGCTACGTTTGTTGACTATGTTAAGGCGTAGTGTGCGGTAGATAATTAGTACATATCTGTTAAAACATGAGATGTGATTGGATTAGGGTAGTTGTACGACTTTGTTGACTATGTTAAGGGTCGTACAGGTGGGTTTAATTCAATCGAGAAATGACGGGTTAAAGTTGGCTAGCAATTATGATTTGTTGACTATGTTAAGGTCATAAATTGCTAGGGGCAAAAGCATTATCGGGAATTTCAAGTGTTGAAATTTGCAATGAGATTGCATACCTCCTATGAGATAGTTGGATCCCGATACCCACTGCGAGTAAGAGTTACTACTTGGAGAATTTTACACAGGACAATTAGCCGATCAAGTAGGTGTCTAGAAAGGTGTTAACGAGGTTATGCCTCTGGGGAAATGAGTTTTATTTTAATTAGGTCCGTGCGAAAGCACGGGGAACCTCCCTCAAAGTACCAACACTGATCTGGCTGAAAGATTGGCGAACTTGTAAGGTGTAATTAATCCCGGCTAGACTTACCTTTTAGGGTTCGAAGGAAGATTTGATAAAAACAGTGGGAGACATCCTGATTAGATAAGATAATAACCAATCTAATCTTGTAAGAGCATACGCTAAAGTGTTTTTCTTCTCTCTCTCCAGGTAGCGACCATGTCAGGCCTTAATCAAGATAATAACATGGATGTATTGACTGAACCCGCTTATTATACTGAGCAGGGGAACGTTGGTCCCGTTCTTTCTTATAAGTGTTATAAGACTGAGCAGGAAAAAGGAGTATATCTGGATTCTCACGTCGCCCAAACGAAGAACAAGCATGTTGATGTATCTTCATAGGGTGTGTTTGTTATCGAGAACTGTTTCTCAGTTCACTCTACGTCCTGGGTATTAGATACCGGATCGGGATCCTATATATGTAATATGTTACATAGCCTACGAAAAAGTAGGAAACTGGGAGAGGGTGATCTTTCCTTAAGAGTAGGGAATGGTGCAAATGTTGTAACCAAGGCAGTTGGCGAATATCACCTTGTATTACCAAATGGTAATACATTGGTTCTGAACAAGTGCTATTACATTCCGACCCTGATATGCAATATTAAATCAGTTTCTTTATTGAATAAAGATGGATATAATTTTGTGGTACAGGATAATGTTATGAACATTTTCCTGAATCAAAAGTTGATTGGATCAGGTTCATTATTTAATGGAAAATACGTTCTCAACCAAACTACAGTACTTAATGTACAAAACACACACACGAGGAAGAGTTCTGAAATGAACGAATCCTTCTTGTGGCATTGTAGACTAGGTCATATCAATGCGATACGACTAGCTAAGTTGCATAAGGAATGATATTTGAATCCGTTCGAATTTTCATCTTATGACACTTTCCAGTCATGTCTCAAAGACAAAATGACCAAAACTCCGTTTAGTGGACACAGAGTAAGAGTTACAGAACTCTTAGGGCTGATACATAGTGATGTATGTGGTCCCATGTCTACACATGCCAGGAACGGTTCATCCTACTTCATTACATTCACTGACGATCTCTCAAGATACGGACATATGTTCCTGATGAAACACAAGTCTGAAGCTTTTGAGAAATTCAGGAAATATAAGCACAAAGTAGGGAACCAAACGGGCAAAAGTATTAAGATCCTTCGATCTGATCGAGGTGGAGATTACTTGAGCAATGAGTTCCTAGACTATCTAAAAGAGAATAGGATTCTCTCTCAGCTTACTCCTCCTTACACACCACAGCACAACAGTGTATCGGAGCGGAGGAATCGCACCCTATTAGATATGGTGCGCTCTATGATGATCACTGCTGAGTTACCTATTTCTTTTTGGGGTTATGCGCTTAAGACAGCAACATACCTATTGAATCAAGTTCCATCTAAATTTGTACCTACCACACCATATGAGATATGGAGTGGGAAGAGACTGTATCTTAAACGAGTTAAGATATGGGGTTGCCCGGCCTATGTCAAAAGGCAAAATCCGGAGAAACTCGAGGCACGATCAGTTCTTTGCAAGTTTGTGGGATATCCTAAGAATTCACAAGGATATTTTTTCTACCTTGCTGAAGAACAAAAAGTGTTTGTTTCTCAATATGCCACCTTTTTAGAAAAGGAATTTCTTGTTAAAGAAATTAGTGGCGAAGAGGTAGAGCTGGAAGAGGTTCCAGCACCACAAATTATAACTGAAGATTTAGTGGAACCAGATGATTCAGTAGTTCCCAATGAACCTCAGCCTCTCCGCCGATCTAGTAGGGTTTCTCATCCACCTGAGAGATACTACGGTTTTCTCGTTGATGGTGGGAGTGAGGATTGCATCATGAAAGATGATGACCCGACTAGCTTCGAGCAGGCCATCTTGAGTGGGGACTCTGTGAACTGGATGGATGCAATGCGATCTGAGATGGAATCCAGGCACACCAACAAAGTATGGACTTTGGAAGTTGCTCTTGAAGGGGTAAAACCCATTGGAAGCAAGTGGATCTTTAAGAAGAAACTTGGTGTAGATGGAAAAGTTGAGACTTTCAAAGCTAGACTTGTTGCAAAGGGTTTTCGTCAACGACCAGGTGTGGATTATGACGAAACCTTTTCTCCAGTGGCTATGCTTAAGTCCATTCAAATCCTACTTGCCATTGCTGCATACCATGACTAAGAAATCTGGCAGCTAGATATTAAGACCGCCTTTTTAAATGGCGATTTAGAAGAGAGCGTATACATGACTCAGCCAGAGGGCTTCGTTGACAATGGGAGCAGCGGAAAGGTGTGCAAGCTGCTTAAATCCATCTATGGGTTAAAGCAAACATCGCGGAGTTGGAACATTTGTTTTGATGTTGTAGTGAAAGAGTTTGACTTCATCAAGAACGTAGATGAACCTTGTATCTACAAGAAGGTTGCAGAGAGTAAGGTTGTCTTCCTCATATTGTACGTGGATGACATATTCTTGATAGGAAATGATGTTCCTATGCTACAATTGGTCAAGCTCTTCTTATCACAAAGATTCTCAATGAAAGATCTTGGTGATGCCTCCTGCATACTGGGAATTATGATCTATAGAGATAGATCTAAAAGGATACTGGGATTGTCCCAATCCAGGTACATTGACACCATACTAAAGAGATTTAGTATGGAAGAATCCAAGCGTGGGAACCAACCCACGATCTCTGGACTCACTCTCTCCAAAGAGATGTCTCCCAAGACTGATTTAGAGAGAGCTCGCATGCAAGGGATACCCTATGCTTCGGCAGTAGGCTCTATCATGTATGCGATGCGATGTACCAGACCCGATGTAGCATACTCACTAAGTGTAGTGAGTAGGTATCAAGCAGATCCTGGAGGGAGTCACTGGATAGCTGTGAAGAACATTCTCAAGTACTTGAGAAGGACTAAAGAGATGTTCTTGGTGTATGGTAACGGAGAACTCCAGGTGGAGTCCTTTACCGATTCGAGCTTCCAAAGTGATAAGGACGACTCTAAGTCGCACTCGGGATTTGTCTTTACCCTCAATGGAGGGGCGGTGGGTTGGAAGAGTTCCAAACAGGAAACCGTTGCAGACTCGATGATGGAGGTTGAATACATCGCTGCCAACGATGCTGCCAAAGAGGCTGTCTGGATGATGAAGTTCATTACTGAACTTGGTGTGGTTCCGTCCATTGAGCATCCAATACGTTTGTATTGTGATAACAATAGATCAGTGGCTTTGGCCAAGGAACCCAGGTCCCATCAGAAGTCTAGACATATTCTGAGGCGGTATCACCTGATCCGGGAGATAGTTGATCACCGGGAGATCGAGGTCAGGAGAGTTGATACGAAGGACAACACTGCGGATCCACTCACGAAGGCCATACCCCAGATACAATTGAGAGACTCTTCGGGATGCTGGGTATGAGATACTACAACAGCTGGCCTTAGTGCAAGTGGGAGATTGTTAATTATGTATATGCCCTAGAGGCCATTATTGTACATATGATGTATATTATAGTGGATGCTTGGATATATATATAGAGGACTTTCTTGCTCGACATGATAGTATGCTATTTGGTTTCACTTTATCTTAACATGTTGACTTATATTAGTTACTGTCTTACTCTCACATGTTGATAAAGCCTTTAGGATATGTACTCGACCACTGGGACTATGATGAGATCATACTAGTGGGGCCAGGGTAGTCAACGAGTACATCCTATAACTGTTCCTAGTCGAGGGTGTATCGAGACAGGGCATCGATACACCAGATTAGACTAGCGTATACGCATCTTGATCCATATGATGGGCGATGGATGATCCCATATCCATCTATGTTTGACATCAATGATGGTGTACGGGTGCTCAGTGGAGACTGGGTACACTGAACGGACTCGTCGAGAACTCCCAGATGGTATTATACCTCATGTCAGATGGCAGTGACACTGGTACAGGTTAGTTTGCAGACCTAAGATCGTCATAGAGTCTTGTGTGATTCCCACTGTACTTTGATTTCCACCTCACCACGTCCAAGAGGGCATGCAAAACGGTGGCTTTTGGGTACAGTCTCGAATCACATGGAGGCAATGAGCTATAGGAAGGGTTTCGTCTCTCCCGGTATAGGGAGTTGATGTTGTGCTGTGTTCGATTGGCTATAACTGGAAGTCCCTGGCCAGGGTTGATATAGAGTACTACTGATAAGTGTTATCAGTAGGTTCTCGACCTGTTATGAGGCTCAGATCGACACGACTTATCGTTTACTGGGGTCTGACGTTTACCACCCCTAGACTAGATATGCGACATATCAGACGAAGAGACCGGACTGTACGGTAGTGTTACTGATTGGATTAATAGGAGAATGTACAGGCTTGCTTGTTGATCTTTTGATCGCTCAATACCTGGGTGGCTGTTACGTTTAGCTGACCGCTTGCAGCTTGTGGGTGTTTGATATGATCATCACCCACTGCCGGCGTATTGACGATTCTTTAGAGTCCTACACAGAGGTTTCTTGGCTCAGGCAAAACGGAGTAGAAGCACATATGTGATATGTGCGGGACCGAGGATAATACGATATGAGATACCATATTCTATTCTCGCGATATATGATATCGGCCGGGTATATGTGATATAGTCGGGTCATCGGATCAAGTGTTGATTCGATCGGTACATGTTATATTAGTCGGTTATATTCGATATAGCCGGATTGTCGGATCAAGTGTTGATTCGATAATTTAATGTATAATTATATATGTGATATATTATATTACATTAACTAATATAAGCTCTCTTTATTGATCATTTTCTCACCGGATAATACATTGATATATATGCGATATGTGTTAATTGTATTATTTTATTTTGTTACAAAAATATATTATATATGTGATATATAATATTGTAACAAGTTATGATTATAAATACAACATGATTAGTGGAGACTAAACAAGTTAGGGTTTGATTTGGGTTAGCTTTTTCATGAAGCTTCTAGAAGCTTTATTTTGTTTTAAGCTAAGATATTTTGTGTTGATATTTTGGAGATATTATTTAACCCAACCCAAACCCTTAACTCTAGTCAATTCTCTACATGAGTTAATACTTGATATTATTAACTCAAGGTTGTTTTGTAACCATAGCAATAATTTCATTATTCATCACAAAAGTCTTCATCTTCTTCTTCCTCCTAAAAAATGCTTACTAGCTTTTGGTTTTGTGATGATTTAGTGTGAGAAATTGAAAATAAAATAGAGCTAAATTCCTACTTCATCATCCTCATCTATTCTAGCCACTTAGATTAGGGTGTTCACTTCATTAATACTTGATTAGTGAAGTGAGAGCTTGAGTTAAAGATTCTTCAAGGTAGATCATCTTCGAATAAGAAGACTTCAAGCAAGCATGGATCATTCGGCTTGTGGAGCCTCTCTAGAGTCCGGAAGTTCATGGATCGCGGCGAAGTGACTACTACTCAGAGCTTATGAAGCGAAAGAACGGACTACAAAGGTTGTAATCCCTTTCTCTTAGATGTAAGGATGTTTACATGCTATGTTAACCCTAATTATCTAGCAAAGATCCTCGCTTTAGGTTGTTCGGCACTCAGAAAATTTAAATTCGGCATGGTTGATATCTTATAGACCCTTGTGACAGTGCCTAGTAACCCTACAGTGGTATCAGAGCCTAGCTAGAGCATTAGGCGACGTGTATACGAAGTTAAAAGTCCGATCGAACCCCGAAACTTTATTTTGACCCCTCTCTGGAAATTTTTTACAAAGATGGTTTTTAATTATTAAAAATACTCAGAAAATTCAGTAGGTGGTTCTATGGATAGCTGTGAAATACGAGCTCCTAACTCCCTTAAGGCGCCGCGGAACCACGGCAATACCATGCTTTGCGCGGCGGTTCCGCGGCCGTACTTAGGTGTCAGGGAAATCAATTTCTTGGGTTAATCCGTAGGTATTACTACATGCCGCTGGGAATTTTTAATATTACTCAAGTATTGAGTTTTCTAGAGATCTATAAAATTTGATTATTCGATCAGAAGTTTAACATCGTTTAGTTTTCCGGGTAATTTAGAACGTGTTAAAAGGTTCGAACGGATATCAATAACTCATTTTTCCCATAATGGAAAACTTTCAAGTGTTGAATTTTTCTCGAGTTTGAAACTTTCGGAAAAACATGCAAGCATATCTATGGACCCTCTAGAAGAACGTAACCTTAACTCGATTATATGGCCGTCAAAACTACCACTGAACCCTAGGGTTTGTGGTAGTTTAGCGTTGCCACATGTGAGGCGTTAGTTTGACCCTTCTACGGCTGGTTCATTGGGACTGTGACATGTTCTGGGATTTTTGAACTCCGCTCAAGTGTTGAGCTATTTGGGAAATCTTGGGTGTTTGATTATTCGATCGGAAAGTTTAATTTTGTCTATTTATCTGGAATGTGATACAATATATGGAATTCATACAGTTAGGCATGAAATGCGAAGTATGCGATATTTCGGATTTAAGATGTCTAAAGTGATTGTGGATTCCAAATGTTGTAGTTTTACACTTTCTTTTCAGTGACCGTAAGCGTAGTATGTGGTGTATCGCCAGCTTCATTGCTATACATCAACGACAATCGGGATACGCATACTTGCTTACGTTGATGATATGAGATATTATGTGTTGCTGTGATATGTTATATTGGATAGTCGTGTTCTGAATAGCCGGGGTTTTTATATGAGATGAGGGTTTTTATTTTCATTCATGTAAAATTCATTTGTATGTAATATTCTTTTATTGGGGCACATCCGAGTTGAGGTTGATGTCACCATTGTATATTATTTACTTTTCCGCATTAGGTAGACCCGAGGAGGGGGGCATAAATAACCGGGTTCTAGGGTCCAGTGGGAGGCCATCTCGAGGAGTCGAGACCGGGTCTCCTAACCCTAGAATTGGCAGTGTTACTTGCCGCTCTCGTAGGGGTCTAGGGATGTGAGTTTGGCTACTCATCGCGACCGTGGAATCCGTATTTTGTACAGGCTCGAAATAAAACACTGACGTCCTAATATATCCAATATTTCATATGTTATCTTCTGCTGCAATGTTCTGTGATGAGATCATATTACTGCCTGAGACGAATGCTTATACTATATATATATATATGTTGATATATAAATATTACTGCTTTCGTTTCTTCTGTGATGCTTAGGAAGCATTAACTGATGGGATTTATTAATGAGATTAATAAAAGAAAAGAAACTGAAAGATGTTGTAGAATCAAAACTTTAAAAAGGGGTAGCTACAGTCTTGCTTTGCACAGCGGTATATATGATATACCCTGCACCTTATTCGATGAGGAAAGAGCCGAGATCCCTTCACCGGGAGTGACCTCCTTAGCAAAACTGGCAGATGCTACAAAACTCACGGTTTAGTTTTTGACAGCTTCTATAATTCTTGCTTTGCACCGCAGTATATATGATATACCCAGCACCTTATTCGATGAGGAAAGATCCGAGATCCCTTCACCGGGAGTGACCTCTTTAGCGAAACTGGAAAAGCCTCAAAAACACTCCTTTTCAAAATCACTTGTTTCTACAACGATATCAAGTTCATTACGCTAATGGTTTTCTGAAAAACCTGCGTATCCCTCCGTCATTTCAGATAAGTACTACTTAGTATTCGTGCTACATTTGTTGACTATGTTAAGGCGTAGTGTGCGGTAGCTAATTAGTACATATCTGTTAAAACATGAGATGTGATTGGATTAGGGTAGTTGTACGACTTTGTTGACTATGTTAAGGATCGTACAGGTGGGTTTAATTCAATCGGGAAATGACGGGTTGAACTTGGCTAGCAATTATGATTTGTTGACTATGTTAAGGTCATAAGTTGCTAGGGGCAAAAGCATTATCGGGAATTTCAAGTGTTGAAATTTGCAATGAGATTGCATACCTCCTATGAGATAGTTGGATCCCGATACACACTGCAAGTAAGAGTTACGCCTGGGAGAATTTTACACAGGGCAAATAGCCGATCAAGTAGGTGTCTTGAAAGGTGTTAACGAGGTTTTGCCTCTGGGAAAATGAGGTTTATTTTAATTAGGTCCGTGCGAAAACACGGGGAACCTCCCTCAAAGTACCAACACTGATCTGGCTAAAAGATTGGTGAACTTGTAAGGTGTAATTAATCCCGGCTAGTCTTACCTTTTAGGGTTTGAAGGAAGATTTGATAAAAACAGTAGGAGACATCCTGATTAGATAAGATAATAACCAATCCAATCTTGCAAGAGAATACGCTAAAGTGTTTTTCTTCTCTCTCTCTCCAGGTAGCGACCATGTCAGGACTTAATCAAGATAATAAAATGGATGTATTGACTGAACCCGCTTATTATACTGAGCAGGGGAACGTTGGTCTCATTCTTTCTTATAAGTGTTATAAGACTGAGCAGGAAATAGGAGTATATCTGGATTCTCATGCCGCCCAAACAAAGAACAAGCAGGTTGATGTATCTTCTTCGGGTGTGTTTGTTATCGAGAACTGTTTCTCAGTTCACTCTACGTCCTGGGTATTAGATACCGGATCGGGAACCCATATAAGTAATATGTTACATGGGCTACAAAAAGGTAGGAAACTGGGAGAGGGTGATCTTTCCCTAAGAGTAGGGAATAGTGCAAATGTTGCAGCCAAGTCAGTTGGCGAATATCACCTTGTATTACCAAATGGTAATACATTGGTTCTTAATGAGTGCTATTACATTCCGACCCTGATAAGCAATATTATATCAGTTTCTTTATTGAATAAAGAAGGATATAATTTTGTGGTACAGGATAATGTTATGATCATATTCCTGAATCAAAAGTTGATTGGATCAGGTTCATTATTTAATGGCATATACATTCTCAACCAAACTACAGTACTTAATGTACAAAACACACACAAGAGAAAGAGTTCTGAAATGAACGAATCCTTCTTATGGCATTGTAGACTAGGTCATATCAATGCGACACGACTAGCTAAATTGCATAAGGATGGATATTTGAATCCGTTCGAATTTTCATCTTATGACACTTGCCAGTCATGTCTCAAAGGCAAAATGACCAAAACTCCGTTTAGTGGACACGGGGTAAGAGTTACAGAACTCTTAGGGCTGATACATAGTGATGTATGTGGTCACATGTCTACACATGCCAGGAACGGTTCATCCTACTTCATTACATTCACTGACGATCTCTCAAGATACGGACATGTGTTCCTGATGAAACACAAGTCTGAAGCTTTGGAGAAATTCAGGGAATATAAGTATGAAGTAGAGAACCAAACGGGCAAAAGTATTAAGATCCTTCGATCTGATCGAGGAGGAGAATACTTGAGCAATGAGTTCCTAGACTATCTAAAAGAGAATGGTGTTGGGGTAAAAATTTACACCCCGGTTGACCGAGTCAAAGTCAAGGTCAACCCCCAAACTAGGTAGGCCCAAGCCCAGGTCAAGCGGGCCCATGCCCAAGTCGAGCCCGCGGCCAGCCTCCTCTATGCCAAAATATAGATCATGTAATAAATAATTTTTATGTAATTTTTTATACATGAATGTATGCAAAATGGGCATAAAGCCAATATTTTGTAAGCCCATGGCTTATGTGCAAAAAATGAAATGGCACATGAGCCATGGGATGGCTAAAATGCCATTTTTGTAAAGCCCAAGGGGCTATATGTAAATATGTAAGCCTATATAAGGCAACATGATGATGAATAAAAAAAACATTTTTCATTCTCCTAAAAAAAACTAGGGTTCTTGGTACCACCTGCTCCTTCCTCAAGGTTCCAAAACCTTCTTCCCCTTTTGAATTAAATCAAGAGTTTAACTCTTCCTTTCCCAAAAATAAATAGTTTTTCCCCACAAAACCCATAAAGGGGAACTCAGATCTCCCACCAGATCTCGAAAAAGAAGAGATTTTTGAAATCTCACACCTCTTGATTTTCAAGATCCGGCCTGAAGAAAAGAAGAAGAAGGAGACCCATCTCCAAGAATCTAACTTTGGACAGATCCAAGGCTCAGAAGAAGGGCCAAAGATTCTTAGGAGTTTAACTCCTTTCTAGATCTGTTGGAGTTTAACTCCATAAATTAATTTTCTGTCAGGAGTTTAACTCCAAAAATCCCTTGGGAGTTCAACTCCCCAACCTAGGGGCTAGGCCCCCCCTCCAGCGGGTGTTTTCCCATGGTCACGTGCGCCCACGTGACCTCGGGCGCTGAGGCGCCCAATGGTCACGTGCGCCCACGTGACCCCTGGGCGCTGAGACGCCCAAAGGTCACGTGTGCGCCATGTGACCCCGGGGCGCTGAGGCACCCACGTGACCCCCGGGGCGCTGAGGCGCCCAACGGTCACGTGTGCCCACATGACCCCGGGCGCTGAGGATCCCATCGGTCACGTGTGCGCCACGTGACCCCGTGGCGCTGAGGCACCCACGTGACCCCGGGCGCTGAGGCGCCCATCGGTC
This sequence comes from Agapanthus africanus, assembly GCA_030015575.1. Classification (NCBI taxonomy): domain Eukaryota; kingdom Viridiplantae; phylum Streptophyta; class Magnoliopsida; order Asparagales; family Amaryllidaceae; genus Agapanthus; species Agapanthus africanus. The sequence continues at coordinate 421,421,154 of JASDDO010000024.1, read as the reverse complement.
ACGTGTGCCCACATGACCCCGGGCGCTGAGGCTCCCATCGGTCACGTGTGCGCCACGTGACCCCGGGCGCTGAGGCGCTCAACGGTCATGTGTGCCCACGTGACCCCGGGGCGCTGAGGCGCCCAACGGTCACGTGTGTGCCATGTGACCCCGGGCGCTGAGGCGCCTAACGGTCACGTGTGCGCCCTGTGACCCCGGGCGCTAAGGCGCCCACATGCTACGTACGCGTCTTTAAGACGCTTTTTCCCTTCCTTTTTTTGTGCACTCCATATTAAATGTGTCTCCCCCGTTAGAAAAAATTTCTAACGGGGCGCTGCCCCACACCCCGCAAGGGGGCTGCTAGCCCCCTTGACCCCCAGCCTGCTATCCGGGTAGCGGGACCCCCGTAAAAACTCTGCGGGGACCCCGATACATCCAAACCCCCCTTTAAAACACAACACGGCAAATTAAGTTCGCATGAACAGTTTAACCCGTCAATCGGAGGTTCCCTCGCTCCGAAGGCGAGGGGTAATTAACGGCAGCTTAGTCCGCGGCTGCCGGAAATTCGGATCCCCACAATCATTAAACCCCGGCCTACCCTAGGCAGGGGGAATCTGTAGTACGCCTGACAAGCGCGCGCGTATTCCCATCTCAATAGGGTGACGAAAAACACCCTACAGGATCTGGCACGCCCGGTGGGACTATCTCTCCTCCCATATTTCGGGTTAAACGTTCATGCGAACTCAATCAATTTACATGTCTATATTTATACTAAAATAATGCTCTTTCATGCAGATTTTCAAGCAATCGCCTTCAGACGATGTCTTCGATGATGAACTCAGCTCCTGTCTCCTACACGATGAAGATAGACTCCAGGACGGTCCTTCCGGCCAGTCTCGGGCGACAATGGAAGGAGTCGCTGCTACCATTCGGCTCTATTATGTTCATGCCTGTTGGCACCATCCCGGCTCCTCAAGCCCCGGTGGCAGACAAACCGGTCTCGAAAGGCAGGAGACCAAATGTGGTGGTCGCGAGGGCACCTCAGCCCAAGCGCAAGTCCGTTTCCGAACGACTCTCCATGGCCCCAGCTGGGGGCAAGGCCACCAACACCAATAAAGCTACAATGCGTCCCGAGCAAGCTCCAGCGGTGCCCTCGACCACTGCTCGATCGGGTGTCTTCTCTAAGCCCCCCTCTGATCAACTCACAATGGCTTCCCGGATAGCGGATGCCCACCATGCCTTCAAAATCGAGAAGCTGAGGGAGAAAAGGCTCAGATATAGAGCCAACAAAAGGGCTAGGGCTCCTGCCAGGCTGAACCTCATGAGGTTCGAAGAACAGGGTTACCCTACCGAAGATGAGGAAATGGCTGGGTATGTGGTCCACACTGTCTACACGGTAGGCATGCGCAGCAAGAGCAAGACGGGGCTACCACATCTCAAACCCAATCTGGCTTGAATGTGGTGGCCGCTTCCCAAGAACAGCCGCCTCTGCTGGGTGATGAAAACCCTTTCGATGAGGATGATAGGCAGAAAGACCTTTCGGTCCATGAGGAGTCGGGCTCGGAAAGCGAAGAAGAGCCGACTTTCCGCCCCAGGACCGCGGAGCAAGAGCTGCTTCAAGAGCTCCAAAAGCAGATCAGAAGCAAAGAGAAGGAGATGGCCAAGCTCTACACAAAGATCGGCGACTTGACAAATGTCGTCTTACGGCTTACGGCCCAACTTGCCTCTCAGCCGCCCAATCAAGCACAGGGCTCTGCTCATGAACCGGGAAACGTTGACCCGAGACAGCCGGTGCCTATTCCCTCAAATCCAAGGGTGGGCGGACCGCATGAAAGTCAGTTGCATCCTATCTCGGCAAATGTCTTGGCTACCGATGACAATAGCCCGCTAACTCAAGATCAAATCATGGATTTGGTTACCGACAAAGTCAAAACCTTGGTAGCCGAAGCCGAAGCGCAAAAAGATGTCAGCAGTAGTGGGAGACCATATCCTGCTCAGTAAGATCTGGTAGAATTTCCTAGCGGCTATGTCATCCCCAAATTCGGAAGATTCAACGGGACGGGAAATGCGAATCAGCACATCGCCCACTTCAAAGCCTCATGCGGGAATACTGGGGGCAATGATGCGCTTCTCCTCAGTCAGTTCGTTAATAGCCTAACCGATGTTGCTTTCGGCTGGTACGCGAGCATACCAGATAGCTCCGTCACAACTTTTATCCAAATGGAGTCTCTGTTTCGGCAGAGGTTCATGAGCGTCTGCGATAAGATTACCATTACCGAGCTCGTAAGGACCAAGCCCAAGAGCAACGAAAGCAGCACGGATTTTATAACCCGATGGTGTAATCTCTCCGTCAAATGCGAACCGCCGATAGAGCAGGACCAATCTGTCAGTCTCCTTGTCGGAAATCTCAACAACTGGATGACCCCGTTTCTATGTACCGCGGGTCTCAAAACATTCCAAGAGCTAACCAAAAAGGTCCAAACGTTGGAACGCTCAAAGCCCGAATCCGCTCAGGATCTTCAGTTCACAAACAGACCGAAACCTTGGAGGGACGACAACCGAAAAGGTGGAAGTTCTAATATCACCGATTCTCCAAATAAGCAGAGAACGGGCGGAGCAAAAACTGACCAGTCTCGAGAGCCAACTTTGGAGGAAAGAAGAAATAAGGTCTACTCATTCCGAAGGGACAAGGTTCACAAAATTTTTAAAGATGCTCTGAAGAATGGCCTGCGGCTACTAGAACCAAGAAGGCTAAGTGAAGCGAACAGGACCGATCATCCTAACTTTTGCCCATACCACCGAGTGCTGGGGCACACTATTGAAGACTGTTGCATCTTCAAGGATTGGGTCGAGAAACAATACAAGGCAGGAGAAATATCATTGTCCCCTGGCGTGTTAGCAAACAATCAAGAAGCGACCAACAACTTCATACAGACGGGGACCGAAGTCCTTCAGAGACCTGATTCTCTCAAACACCCGCCTTTCTCTGGGAACAATCGACCTCTAAGTCGTTAAAATGGGAATGTAAAAAAAACATATATATATATATATATATATATATGTAAATAGACAAAAAAATGTGTAAATAAAAGAAAAATAAAGAAAAGCCGAAATGATGGGGCAACTCGCAATAAAAACCAGCGAGTAAAATAAAGATGAAAATAAAGCCGAAATGATGGGGCAACCGCGAATAAAAGCCGAAATGATAGGGCAATCGCGATCTTCGTGATAAGAAAAGCTGAAATGATAGAGCAATCGCGGTAAAAAAAAAACAACAAATAAAAGGGCGAATGATGAGTCGCTCCTGGTACCATATTCCAGTGCAGCGATGCAGACGCCGAACCAAAATCCAATTTTCCAAAATTCTTACGGCCCTACGTTTAGTCCCCAACTTGACTACCGTATACAATCCACGGGCTCAAATAATTCTCATCATACCCATATCCCACTGCAATCGCCAGTCCAGCGGTTGGTCTCCGCCCTCAGAATTATGCTCCATTGGGAAGACCTACTTATGTGTCCTGGCACATGTGCTTCAATGTTAGCAACGCCGATGCCGGCCCCTACCCCAAAATTCCAAGCTCGCCATCAACAGACCACCATGTCGTTAAACTGGAAACAGATGACCTCTAAGTCGTTAAACTGGAAACGGATGACCTCTAAGTATTTAAACTGGAAACAGCAGACCCCTAAGTCTTTAAACTGGAAACAGATGACCTCTAAGTCGTTAAACTGGAAACAGATGACCACTACGTCGTTAAACTGGAAACAGATGACCTCTAAGTCGTTAAACTGGAGACAGATGACCTCTACGTCTTTAAACTGGAAACAGATGACCTCTAAGTCATTAAACTGGAAACAGTCGACCTCTAAGTCATTAAACTTGGAACGAGGGGAATCCACTCATGTGTCCTCACGATACATGAGGAGAACAAACCTTTGTGGGATCCTTACGACTCACAATGGAAAAGCACACTTAGGGGTCCTCACGACTCCTAAGGAGAACATACACCTGCGGGATCCTTACGACTCGCAGGGAGAAAATACCTTTATGGGACCCTCAAGGCCCATAAAATTGAAAAGTCTTAGGTGATAGGGATCTAAACCTGTCTCCTAAGCCATCGCTCCCCAATCCCCAATTGGCGAATGATGAGTCGCTCCTGGTACCATATTCCAGTGCAGTGATGCAGACGCCAACCAAATTCCAAATACAAATCCCCAAGTGGCGAATGATGAGTCGCTCCTGGTACCATATTCCAGTGCAGCGATGCAGACGCCAACCAAATTCCATATCCCCATACCCCAAACGGCAAATGATGAGTCGCTCCTGGTACCATATTCCAGTGCAGCGATGCAGACGCCAACCAAATTCCAAACTCAAATTCCCAAGCGGCGAATGATGAGTCGCTCCTGGTACCATATTCCAGTGCAGCGATGCAGACGCCAATAATGTCCCAAAAATTTTTCGGCCCTACGGTCTGGATCATACATCCTGTAAAACCGTATACAATCCACGGGCGTAAAACAATCCCGATCTCTCTAAAAAAAAAAAGAAAAAAAAAGAAAAAAAGAAGAACGGTATGTCCACAAGCAAAACGGACACGGATGAAAACCCGAAAGGGCTCCGTGAGTAAAAACAGCAGGACTGCCGGCGAGTTTGTGAAAACCCGAAAGGGCGCAAACTCGTAAAGAAAAAGAAATGAAATGCACTCGCAAAGTCCTCTCGACTTTGTGAGGAGAAAATTCCCGTGTGAGATCCCTACGACTCACAAAGGAGCAATACACTTAGGAGTCCCCACGACTCCTAAGGAGAAAATACACCTGCGGGATCCTTACGACCCGTAGGGAGAAAATGCTTTTATGGGACCCTCACGGCCCATAAAATTGAAAAGCCTTAGGTGATAGGGATCTAAACCTGTCTTCTAAGCCACCAATTCCCAAATCCTTTCAGTGCAAATGATGATTCGCTCCTGGTACCATATTCCAGTGTAGCGATACTGATGCCAAACAAACCCAATCCAAATCCTCTCGGGGCACATGATGAGTTGCTCCTGGCATTATTCCAGTGCAGCAATGCAGATGCTAAACAAAAACCCCAATTCCCAAATCTTCTCAAAGACAGATGATGATTCGCTCCTGGTACCATATTCCAGTGTAGCAATGCTGATGTCGACTCAAATCAAACAAATCAAACCAACCAATTCCAACATCGACCTCTGCGTCAACCAGGCACTCCGTCTCGGGGAAACGTCCTACCACAGGCACTCCGTCTCGGGGAAACGTCCTACCACAGGCACTCCGTCTCGGGGAAACGTCCTACCACAGACACTCCGTCTCGGGGATACGTCCTACAACAGGCACTCCGTATCGGGGAAACGTCCTACAACAGGCACTCCGTCTCGGGGAAACGTCCTACCACAGGCGCTCCGTCTCGGGGATACGTCCTACAACAGGCACTCCGTATCGGGGAAACGTCCTACAACAGGGACTCCGTCTCGGGGAAACGTCCTACCGCAGGCACTCCGTATCGGGGAAACGTCCTACAACAGGCACTCCGTCTCGGGGATACATCCTACCACAGGCACTCCATCTCGGGGATACGTCCTACCACAGGCACTCCGTCTCGGGGAAACGTCCAACCACAGGCACTCCGTCTCGGGGATACGTCCTACCACAGGCACTCCGTCTCGGGGATACGTCCTACAATAGGTTCTCCGTCTCGGGGATACGTCCTACCACAGGCACTCCGTCTCGGGGAAACGTCCTACCACAGGCACTCCGTCTCGGGAAAACGTCCTACCACAGGCACTCCGTCTCGGGGAAACGTCCGACCACAGGCACTCCGTCTCGGGGAAGTCCAACCACAGGCACTCCGTCTCGGGGATACGTCCTACAACAGGCACTCCGTCTCGGGGATACGTCCAACCACAGGCACTCCTTCTCGGGGATACGTCCTACCACAGGCACTCCGTCTCGGGGATACGTCCTACCACAGGCACTCCGTCTCGGGGATACGCCCTATAACAGGCACTCCGTATCGGGGAAACGTCCTACCACAGGCACTCCGTATCGGGGAAACGTCCTACCACAGGCACTCCGTCTCGGGGATACGTCCTACCACAGGCACTCCGTCTCGGGGAAACGTCTACCAGCGACACTCCGCGCCGGGGAAAAGTCGACCAGCGACACTCTGTGCTCGTGAAAAGTCAACCCGACACCCCGTGCCGGGGACACGTCTACCGAATTGCTCCGGATCAGAGCGTCGACCGTCCATGTCGCAAAAAGGGCAGTGCAGGATTCCTACAGAGCAGGAACCGGATCGCTCCGAGCAAGGGAAACGTCTACCATGGACACTCTGTCTCGGAGACGCGTCAAGCGTCGACCGTCCACGTCGTAAAAAGGGCAGTGCATCCCAAAAAGTGGGAACCAATGCAAGTCGCCTCCACGTGAAAGAAGATTCATCAATTTCATGCACACGACCCACATGTGCGGTGTGCATTTATTGATGGGGGGCAATTTGTTGGGGTAAAAATTTACACCCCGATTGACCGAGTCAAAGTCAAGGTCAACCCCCAAACTAGGGAGGCCCAAGCCCAGGTCAAGCGGGCCCATGTCCAAGTCGAGCCCGCGGCCAGCCTCCTCTATGCCAAAATATAGATCATGTAATAAATAATTTTTATGTAATTTTTTATACATGAATGTATGCAAAATGGGCATAAAGCCAATATTTTGTAAGCCCATGGCTTATGTGCAAAAAATGAAATGGCACATGAGCCATGGGATGGCTAAAATGCCATTTTTGTAAAGCCCAAGGGGCTATATGTAAATATGTAAGCCTATATAAGGCAACATGATGATGAATAAAAAAAAAACACTTTTCATTCTCCCAAAAAAAAACTAGGGTTCTTGGTACCTCCTGCTCCTTCCTCAAGGTTCCAAAACCTTCTTCCCCTTTTGAATTAAATCAAGAGTTTAACTCTTCCTTTCCTAAAAATAAATAGTTTTTCCCCACAAAACCCATAAAGGGGAACTCAGATCTCCCACCAGATCTCGAAAAAGAAGAGATTTTTCAAATCTCACACCTCTTGATTTTCAAGATCCGGCCAGAAGAAAAGAAGAAGAAGGAGACCCATCTCCAAGAATCTAACTTTGGACAGATCCAAGGCTCAGAAGAAGGGCCAAAGATTCCTAGGAGTTTAACTCCTTTCTAGATCTGTTGGAGTTTAACTCCATAAATTAATTTTCTGTCAGGAGTTTAACTCCAAAAATTCCTTGGGAGTTCAACTCCCCAACCTAGGGGCTAGGCCTCCCCTCCAGCAGGTGTTTTCCCGTGGTCACGTGTGCCCACGTGACCTCGGGCGCTGAGGCGCCCAATGGTCACGTGCGCCCACGTGACCCCTGGGCGCTGAGACGCCCAAAGGTCACGTGTGCGCCACGTGACCCCGGGGCGCTGAGGCACCCATGTAACCTCGGGCACTGAGGCGCCCAACGGTCACGTGCGCCCACATGACCCTGGGCGCTGAGGCGCCCAACGGTCACGTGTGCCCACGTGACCCCGGGCGCTGAGGCGCTCAACGGTCATGTGTGCCCACGTGACCCCGGGGCGCTGAGGCGCCCAACGGTCACGTGTTTGCCACGTGACCCCGGGCGCTGAGGCGCCCAACGGTCACGTGTGCGCCCCGTGACCCCGGGCGCTGAGGCGCCCACATGCTACGTACGCGTCTTTAAGACGCTTTTTCCCTTCCTTTTTTGGTGCACTCCATATTAAATGTGTCTCCCCCGTTAGAAAAAATTTCTAACGAGGCGCTGCCCCGCACCCCGCAAGGGGGCTACTAGCCCTCTTGACCCCCAGCCCGCTATCCGGGTAGCGGGACCCCCGTAAAAATTCTGCGGGGCCCCCGATACATCCAAACCCCCTTTAAAACACAACACGGCAAGTTAAGTTCGCATGAACAGTTTAACCCGTCAATCGGAGGTTCCCTCGCTCCGAAGGCGAGGGGTAATTAACGGCAGCTTAGTCCGCGGCTGCCGGAAATTCGGATCCCCACAATCATTAAACCCCGGCCTACCCTAGGCAGGGGGAATCTGTAGTACGCCTGACAAGCGCGCGCGTATTCCCATCTCAATGGGGTGATGAAAAACACCCTACAAATGGGATTCTCTCTCAGCTTACTCCTCCTTATACACCACAGCGCAACAGTGTATCGGAGCGGAGGAATCTCACCCTATTAGATATGGTGCGCTCTATGATGAGCACTGTTGAGTTACATATTTTCTTTTGGGGTTATGCGCTTGAGACAGCAGCATACCTATTGAATCACGTTCCATCTCAATCAGTACCTACCACACCATATGAGATATGGAGTGGGAAGAGACCGTATCTTAAATGAGTTAAGATATGTGGTTGTCCGGCCTATGTCAAAAGGGAAAATCCGGACAAACTCAAGGCACGATCAGTTCTTTGCAAGTTTGTGGGATATCTTAAGAATTCACAAGGATGTTTTTTCTACCATGCCGAAGAACAAAAAGTGTTTGTTTCTCAATATGCCACCTTTTTAGAAAAGGAATTTCTTGTTAAAGAAATTAGTGGCGAAGAGGTAGAGCTGGAAGAGGTTCCTGCACCACAAACTATAACTGAAGATTTAGTGGAACCAGATGATTCAGTAGTTCCCAACGAACCTCAGCCTCTCCGCCGATCTAGTAGGGTTTCTCATCCACCTGAGAGATACTACGGTTTTCTCGTTGATGGTGGGAGCGAGGATTGCATCATGGAAGATGATGACCCGACTAGTTTCGAGCAGGCCATTACGAGTGGGGACTCTATGAACTGGCTGGATGCAATGCGATCTGAGATGGAATCCATGTACACCAACAAAGTATGGATTTTGGAAGTTGCTCTTGAAGGGGTAAAACCCATTGGGAGATACTGGATCTTTAAGAAGAAACTTGGTGTAGATGGAAAAGTTGAGATTTTCAAAACTAGACTTGTTGCAAAGGGTTTTCGTCAACGACTAGGTGTGGATTATGATGAAACATTTTCTCCAGTGGCTAGGCTTAAGTCCATCCGGATCCAACTTGCCATTGCTACATACTATGACTACGAAATCTGGCAGATGGATGTAAAGACCGCCTTTCTAAATGGTGATTTAGAAGAGCGTGTATATGACTCAGCCAGAGGGCTTCGTAGAAAGTGGGAGCAGCGGAAAGGTGTGCAAGCTGCTTAAACCCATCTACGGGTTAAAGCAAACATCGCGGAGTTGGAACATCTATTTTGATGTTGTAGTGAAAGAGTTTGACTTCATCAAGAACATAGATGAACCTCGTATATACAAGAAGGTTGCAGAGAGTAAGGTTGTCTTCCTCGTATTGTACGTGGATGACATACTCTTGATAGGAAATGATGTTCCTATGCTACAATCGGTCAAGCTCTTCTTATCACAAAGATTCTCAATGAAAGATCTTGGTGATGCCTCCTGCATACTGGGAATTATGATCTATAGAGATAGATCTAAAAGGATACTGGGATTGTCCCAATCCAGGTACATTGACACCATACTAAAGAGATTTAGTATGGAAGAATCCAAGCGTGAGAACCAACCCACTATCTCTAGACTCACTCTCTCCAAAGAGATGTCTCCCAAGACTGATTTGGAGAGAGCTCGCATGCAAGGGATACCCTATGCTTCGGCAGTAGGCTCTATCATGTACGCGATGCTATGTACCAGACCCGATGTTGCATACTCACTAAGTGTAGTGAGTAGGTATCAAGCAGATCCTGGAGAGAGTCACTGGATAGCTGTGAAGAACATTCTCAAGTACTTGAGAAGGACTAAAGAGATGTTCTTGGTGTATGGTAACGGAGAACTCCAAGTGGAGTCCTTTACCGATTCGAGCTTCCAAATTGATAAGGAGGACTCTAAGTCGCACTCGGGATTTGTCTTTACGCTCAATGGAGGGGCGGTTTGTTGGAAGAGTTCCAAATAGGAAACCGTTGCAGACTCGACGATGGAGGCTGAATACATCGCTGCCAATGATGCTGCCAAAGAGGCTGTCTGGATGAAGAAGTTCATTACTAAACTTGGTGTGGTTCCGTCCATTGAGCATCCAATACCTTTGTATTGTGATAACAATGGAGCTGTCGCTTTGGCCAAGGAACCCGGGTCCCATCAGAAGTCCAGACATATTCTGTGGCGGTATCACCTGATCCGGGAGATAGTTGATCGCCGGGAGATCTTGGTAAGGAGAGTTGATACGAAGGACAATACTGTGGATCCACTCACGAAGGCCATACCTGTAACATTTCAAAAGAATAAAATATTATTTTTAGGAATGTTTATAATTTAACATTATTTTATTGAATATTTTAATATTTCGGTATAATTAAATACCGATAAATGGGGAAAATTTTGGAAAAATTATGGAAAATTCTAAAATAGGGTATTTTATAGAATTATGCCATTTTAAGTTTTTATGGTTAATTATATGATAATTTAGTGCTAATCGCGATTAAAAATCGCTAATCGGAATTTTAGCATTTTTTGTGCAAAACATGCATATACCATTTTTACACTTGTGTTTCATTTGTTTCTTTGCCTTATCTTCATTTTAGCATGGTTGCTTAGGGTTTACCTTTGTGTGAGAAGGAAATAAAAAGAAATGAGAAGAAGAAAAGTTCAAAGGGGGAGACATAATGAGTGGTTAGGTGTACTTGGAGAGAGAGGAGAAGGTGATTATTAGTGAGAGAGCGAGGGGGCTGCTGCCCAAAATGAAATCCCCCACCATTTCCATCACCCTCTTCATCGTCCTCAACTTCTCCACCCTCCACTTAAACCCTAGATATATTTCTAACCATTCCCCAAAACCCTATACCCCTTTCACAAAAAATGACCACCTCTTCACTCTCTACATGATGGACCGAGCAAAATGGGATTTTGACGACGTTGGGAAGTTGGTGCTGCCTTGAGTGGACTAGATGAGGTAATATTTTCTTCCCTTTAGATTAGTTGTGTGTGATATCGTGTTCTAGTGTTGTTTTAAGATGTTGTTGACATGCTGTAACCCCGAGCCCTCACTGGCAAAACGAACAGTATCATAGTGTTGTACTGGTAGCCCTAGGTGACCACCTAAAACCCTACCCCTTCCTACCGGTCATAGGCCGGCGACCAGTGGACCAATTCCGGCGACCTCGGCTGAACAGGAATGATAGGGTTTGGATTTTGTAGGGTAGTTACCCCAAGGTGTTTAGGGGTATTTGGTTCTACTTGATTTTTCTTTAATGACTATAGGTGAATTCTGGGGACTTTGGTGAGTGTTTGCTTGACCATGGTAACACGATTCATGACCTGAGCCATAAAGCTGAGCCGTTGCATGAACTCAGGAAATTGACCCATATCACTTTTGTGACTTTGAGTGTGCCTATGGGGTATCTGGAGCAACCCAGGGAATATCTGAGACAACCAAACAATACTAGGGGCCTAGACATCCTACTAGGAGACCAAGTTGACCTGATGAACCCAAACTGAGACCCTTGGGCCGGCGACATCGGAATTTTGGGTATAGGGGCCGGCAACTTAGTGAGGTTAGGAGCCTAGGTTGGTTCAGTAGCTCACCTATACTATATACATTACCCTAGACTTGTTTGTTTGGCTTTATTTGACCTGAGTCAAAATCTGGAAATACTTGTGTGGGATTTTGAGTGGTGTTAGTGCAATTGGACCTTAGAGATGACCTTAAACCCCCTTATGAGGTTAGAAACCCAGATCTTTTTGAAACAAACCGAGTTTACTGAAAACAGAAACTGTTAATGTCGGTTTTGTGAGGGTTTGGAGCGTGCAAGGAAATCTAGAGTGAACCGAGACCAAAACTTGAAAAGCAAACAATACCTGCGACATTTTTGGACCATTGTAAGACCCCCCTGCAAGTTCGAGGCCAATCCACCATGCCAAAACTGAGGAGGCCGGTTTTCCCAGGGTTGTGCTCGGCCATTTGGTGATGGGAAGTACCCAGATTACTTCAGTAGGTCATATGTACCCTATATATCACCCTAGTGTTGTTTTGGAACTTTGTTTTCACTTTAAGCAAAATCTAGAACATGTTTTCAATGTTGCTGCCTTATGCTTTCCATTGTTTTTGAATTCAAGTTTTGGTATTTGATGATTCGTTTCTGTCGGGTGGCGTTTGAACGTCAACGGCAAAGGGTTATTGGTCGTGTTTGTATGCGAGACTATAGGTTTTTACCTATGAGAGTAGCATGTGCCATCTTGGTTTTCCGATGTGATTTTCATGATTCTTTTGCGATTGTGTTATCTTTGTAGGTACCCTACGTGATGTCGAGGCGTTGAAGATGAAGATGGCGGCATCGGCGTCGGCACACGAGAAGCAAGGTGAGTAGATTTATATCTACGGGGAGAAGTCGGGTGGATGGCGTATAGCACCCACGCAGTTCGTAGTGATGTATACGGATATGTATACACACATATAGATTTTATATGTTGATTGAGATTATTGATGATAAAGATGGATTTTGGTGTTCTTGGATTGGTTTAGTGTAGTTGCAAAACCCTAGAGTAGTGGTTGCACCCCCACACACACGCACACACATACATGCATACATTCCTTCTTTCACATGTGCGTATATGGGAATAGATATTTATGTGTTCACATGGGTATGGGACTATGTGTTCAGATACTGGATTTGAGGATAGTACTTAGGATTTGAGATGAGTCGATGAGATTTGATTTGAGGCCGTGAGATCGGTGATATGGTATGGTTCGTATTTGAGATACAACATGATGTTTTAGCGGGTCCTTTGACAGAGTGTTTCATACACGTGCATGCATATCTAGGTGGTATCAATATTATACTAGACATAGATCAGTACCCGGATTATGATCTTTGATAAAGAGGATACCAGATGAATAATATGATGAATGTGATATTGACCCGTACCCAGATTTGGGATGCCGTACGACGGATTTACGTACGAGCTATATATTGATGATAGATCCACACTCTTGACTTGGGAATGTCTGATTATAGATATGGTATCGGATGTGATATTATTGAGGCGGGATCACCGACTAATATATACATATATATATATATATATATATATGTGTGTGTGTGTGTGTGTGTGTGTGTCGACTCAGATGTTAGACGGTTTCCTTACCTTTAGTTCAGCTTGTTAGCTCAGCCGTATAGTTTAGTGTAGTTGTTAGACTAGATTAGACTCCTACCTATTTCAAAACTAACGAATCGCAGGTATTTTAACAGACTGGCCAAGGGGTTCTACGGATATTTCAAAGAACGTATCTTTTCTTAAAAAAACACCGTAGCCCTTATTTTCAAAACACCGCGATTCGTGTTATTTCAAAAGGCACTACTGTATGATTTATATTTATATTAAATGCAGATTAGTTATCGTTGTGTCCAGTATTCAGCTCCCGCACATTATTGCTGTTTGCTCCGCATCGCATACTTATATTGTGATTCACATACCATTATTGATATCATGCTGTTAGGACACCAGCACCATTACCGATGATGCGTATGCTCCACGTACATTTACTTGCCGGCTCACACACATCATCATCGGTAATTGCCATGTCACGTACACCTTAGAGAATACGATTTCCTTGACATAGCTTGTTAGCTAATAGTTTTGACATGATATTAGTGTACTTTCCTTATATGCCAGTTTAGATATTATAGTTATTACTTGCTACCTCATGCATATTGTTATTCACTGTTATGCCGCATTCATGGATTTTTATGCCTATATTCACTGTTTTACGGGCTATTGATGATTTGGATTCGGATTTTCATGAGATTTCCTGGATTTGGGGGAAAACCGCAGAAACATATATAACTTCTTCTCTCTCTCTTTTTTAAAATGAAAAGTGCGGTTTTCCCATGATGTATGAGTCATCCACCATGAGTTTTCATGATTGCTGATGGATTTAGTGACCCGATTCGAGGAGTTGGATGAACCGTCTCGGGTACATGGTGGACCCGTTAAGGAACCCCGGGGCGAATATGATGGCGTTGAGCCTGGCAGGGGAAGACTACCTACTGGTGATTTTACCCGACGCGTCAGATATCCGGAGGATACCGTCGTGGTCTTGAGATTGATGGTAGGGGCCGGTCTGGACTGACGGTGCCCTAGATAGTGAGATTGATACTGAGATTTTGAGATTTTGAGGTACTGAGATTTGATGATACAGGCCAGTACGGATAGCCGGAGCCTGAGATTTTGAGACATTGGGATTTATGTTTTGTGTCGATGCTAGACACTGTTTATGCTGATTTCATTATGATACTTCGTTTTAAAAATACAGAAATCTCAATAAGTTATGAAAGCAGTTTCTTCATTTACATGTATTCTGTTTTCATGCATCATACCTCATCCATATGATATATTGCTACCTGAGGCACTGACACGAGCACATAGGATTATACTTGGGTTAGATGTTTACCCTTGCCACCTTTCAGGCTTCCGACTTGTCATATTTGAGGATTATATATATAGTGATCGTATGACCTAGGTTTGCGTTGTTCATGCGATTTCTGCTCGTAGATGTTTTCTACTCACGAGTTGGCAACTCACCCCTGTTGTGCCACAGTTTTTTGCAGGTTTTGCCGTACAGGTTTCTTTACGGCTTTGCTGGCACACTGCTTCCTTTTTCAGGTGATTTGCTAGTAGATGGGTTCACTTGCATCGTGACCATCATTATACTTTGTATATTATTATTCTGTTGTATGTAGAAGCACCATCAACCAAACAGGTATTTATTTCAGATAGAGACCAGTGATGTTTATTCTTTCAACCTTAGAGTCGTGCGTTGTATTTCTATGGATTTCATACTGTTTTGAGTTTCCTTTTCTGTTGTGATCCTCTCTTTTCGGCGTTGTATATTATATTGCTTGTGTGGTTGTGACCGTTGATTGACGAAGAGCTAGCTCCCTCTTGGGGATGCCTTTATTCATTACATATATGCTTTATCAGGTTTTGTAGCCGTTTGGGGTCAGTTTTTACAAAGGAAACTCTGCCGAAATTTTTAGAAAAGACTTGTGATTTTAAAAATGCATATTTCGGCGTATGTTGCAAACTACTTGATTTAAATTGGTTTTTCCTTCACTCTTCTACTTTTCTTGGTTTGGATTTCTGGGTTTTCGGCTTACTTAGATTACGTACGCCTCGAGTCGTTTCGTTGTTTTAGTGTCGGTCATGTTCCATACTTTCGGGTCGTGACAAAGTTGGTATCAGAGCGTTAGGTTTTACCTTCAGAGCGTAGGATGACCCTTGGTTGATGGAGTAGGTAGCTTGAGTAGAGTGACGTACCGTATGTATGTTCCGCGGTATATTTACGATACGCTACTCCACTTAAGAAGCCTTAGAATGTACATTTCTTTGCTCATTATTATATTCATTCATGATCTAGCCTCATCGGTACCGGTTATGGTTTTGCTGCCACGATTACGGGCAGGGAGAGCTACGGCTAGAGTTGCGGTCAGCATGAGCTCGTCACGAACGAGGACTGACCAGGGCGTAATTCCGGCGACACATGATTGCAGAGATGTGTCTTTTTATGGTGTTTTTGCGCCACGAGCGTTTGATGGATCGCTATATGAGATTACTCGGACGTGCAGATCAGCACCAGAGGATTTAGCCACTGACAGAGGCCAGCCAGATTTTGATGACCGTTGAAGTATTGCTTATTCATGATGTTTGAGGCACTATTCAGCGTGCAGACAAGTGAGCCAGTTGTTGCTGCGAATGACGAGATATCGCCCCAGATGTTGGAGCTATTGCAGTATGAGTTGTACTAAGAGATGATAGAAGGTCGCTAGTCATCAAGGATGAATGACTAGGACATATGGCTCGTTCGCCTACCCCCGATGTGAGGTCATCAGATAGATTGATTCCAGCTAGAGACGAATTCACGCGGATACGTTGAGAGTCGACAGAGACGATCGAATGTCAGAAACCTATTATTCCAAGTTTAAAGTATTCGAAAAGACATGTAGACAATTCTATGGACCCTCTAGAAGAATGAAACCCTAACTCGATATAATGACCGTGTGAAAGCCTTTGAACCTTAGGGTTTGCGGCAGTTCCGCGGCGCCATTAGTGAGGCTTGGGTTTGCCCTTCTACGACTGGACCATTGATGCTGTGGTATGTACTCGATACTATTAAACTGTACCCAAGATGTTGAGCACTTGGGGGATTATAAGGTTTGACGAATCGATCGAATGGTTCGACTTCATTCGGATGCTATGTGGTGAGATGCACTTCTTGGGAGACTCCAGATACGAGGATAGCCGTTGGAGCTCAGTCCATGCAGCCACGACGAGACGAGTCCGAAGCAGTCGACGTTAGATAAAAGTGGAGTAAGAGATTCGTACAAGATCTGGATAAGATGACGTTCCACTCCGCTGACATCAGTGATGCGGTATGCATGCCGAGGCATTGTACTTGGATATACCTTCCAGAAGGAGTCGCGATGAGTATGCAATCGTTCCGGAATAAGAAACAGATATATTAAAGGACGATGACTTCCGAACAGTTAGGCAGAGACGAGATTTGGGAGACACCTCGACAAGACCTTTCTGGAATAAATTACGAGAAAGACTTGGACCCAGGAGTGGTCATGTTACGCACACCAGCAGGCCAGAGTTTATGAGCGTCGACAAGACATGCTATGAGTGACCACGACAGTTGGCCAGAGATTCTTGGAGGATGTGCTTGAGCGGGACTATTCCGCCATACTTGATTTCGGTATTTTAGGCGATCTATTCGCATGATTGATTTTGATGATTGAGTTTCATGATATTTGTTTTCATGCACCTACTGAGTATTTGCGATTTTTGCACAGTTGTTGCACTTGATATCGTTTTCGTGCCTTGGTTTCACATGTTTATGATTTTATGGGTTTCATACAGTTGAGTTGATTTCGTGCATATGTACGCACACGATTTGGTTTTTGCACTCGGTATAGTTCACATATGCTTGCAGTGCAGGGATACGCATTTGTGCACCACAGTTGCACTGGACTTCGATTTCGATTGTGATGTTCGATATTTGTTTTGTGCACCTTGTGCACCTGATTGGATTTTTGCGCATGTTCGGCGCTTGATATTGGATTTCATGACTTTGTGCAGGATGGATGCACCTGATTTGGGTTTTCGCGCATGTTGTGCGCATGTTATGAGATGCGATTTTGGTGCACACCAGATGCACTAAATCGAGATTCTTCGTGCATGTCAGATGCACCTGTTTTTGCTGTCAGGCACACCCGTTGCCCTTGACAGATGTTTCGTGCACACCCGATGCACTTAGATATTGTTTCTGTGCGCATGTATGGCACATTCATGGATTTTGATTTCCGTGCGCACCAAACGCACGTAGTATTCATATGCACATTTTGGGATTGATTTCTTATGGAGCAGTACGTTTTTGTGATGTTTTATTATTGTTTTCATACTGAGCAGGACGAGTCAGATGACAGTACCTGAGTATATTTTGCATGCATCAATAGTTATCGAAGGGATTTCCAAAAGCGAGCTATAGTCTCAGTATTTACCTACGTGTCTGATATGACACGAAACGTTCAAAACAAGGGAAACCCTTCTAAATTGTTTCGAAAACGGCGGAACGCACATATTAAACAAAAGGTATATGCGTATAGAGTTTTTTTTCTTACAATTGGCGTCCGCCACTGTGCAGTGTTATGCGCATTGCACATCGACTTTAAAAGATTTGGCATGTATTTCCTTTAAATACTTACATGTATAGATTTGATATTTACATGTATGGTTTTGATCGATATCGTATTGGTTTTGCTTTGGATTTGGCATTCGTGTCTTTACCTTGACTCCAATGATTACGGGACGCTTGACGGAGTTTTGATTTGGAGTTATCTGCTCATTACTCATGCGCATGTATTGCGCTATGATGCGTTTTATGTATTGATGATTTCGGAGCCCCGACGACTTGGACTTTTTATTGAAATGTTTTAGAACTTGGGGGTTAAAATTTAAATTCGGGGACCGAATTTCTTCAAGGGGGGAAGATTGTAACATTTCAAAAGAATAAAATATTATTTTTAGGAATTTTTATAATTTAACATTATTTTATTGAATATTTTAATATTTCGGTATAATTAAATACCGATAAATGGGGAAATTTTGGAAAAATTATAGAAAATCCTAAAATAGGGTATTTTATGGAATTATGCCATTTTAAAGTTTTTATGGTTAATTATATGCTAATTTAGTGCTAATCGCGATTAAAAATGGCTAATCGGATTTTTAGCATTTTTTGTGCAAAACATGCACATACCATTTTTACACTTGTGTTTCATTTGTTTCTTTACCTTCTCTTCATTTTAGCATGGTTGCTTAGGGTTTACTTTTGTGTGAGAAGGAAATAAAAGGAAATGAGAAGAAGAAAAGGTCAAAGGGGGAGACATAATGAGTGGTTAGGTGTACTTGGAGAGAGAGGAGAGAGTGAGTATTAGTGAGAAAGAGAGGGGGGCTGCTGCCCAAAATGAAATCCCCCACCATTTCCATCACCCTCTTCATCTTCCTCAACTCCTCCACCCTCCACTTAAACCCTAGATCTATCTCCAACCATTCCCCAAAACCCTATACCCCTTTCACAAAAAATGACCACCTCTTCACCCTCTACATGATGGACCGAGCAAAATGGGATTTTGATGACGTTGGGAAGTTGGTGCTGCCTTGAGTGGACTAGATGAGGTAATATTTTCTTGCCTTTAGATTAGTTGTGTGTGATATCGTGTTTTAGTGTTGTTTTAAGATGTTGTTGACATGCTGTAACCCCGAGCCCTCACTGGCAAAACGAACAGTATCATAGTGTTGTACTGGTAGCCCTAGGTGACCACGTAAAACCCTACCCCTTCCCACCGGTCATGGGCCGGTGACCAGTGGACCAATTCCGGCGACCTCGGCTGAACAGGAGAGATAGGGTTTGGATTTTGTAGGGTAGTTACCTGAAGGTGTTTAGGGGTATTTGGTTCTACTTGATTTTTCTGTAATGACTATAGGTGAATTCTGGGGACTTTGGTGAGTGTTTGCTTGACCATGGTAACACGATTCATGACCTGATCTATAAAGCTGAGCCGTTGCATGAACTCAGGAAATTGACCCATATCACTTTTGTGACTTTGAGTGTGCCTATGGGGTATCTGGAGCAACCCAGGGAATATCTGAGACAACCAAACAATACTAGGGGCCTAGACATACTACTAGGAGACCAAGTTGACCTGATGAACCCAAACTGAGACCCTTGTGTAACGTTTTGAAAATTGTTTCGGTGAAATTTCGAAAAATCGGTAAAAAAAAGGGGTTTTCTGTAAAAAGTCAAAATACAAATATCTTATTAAAAAAATTAAATATACATATTCTAGCTATGTAATTACTAGTATTTGGTGTTTATTGAGCCACTGGTGAAATTTCAAATTTTCTGAAAAAAAATTAAAATTTATTATTTTATTATTATTTTAAGCCGTCACAAATACATTTAATTAGGAAAAATTACAAACTGGAATGGGTTGAAACAAATTTTTTGGATCATAACACATTAAACAAAATTTTAACATGTTGTTTTTGAAATAAAATGAAACTGTCAAACGGTATTAGAAAATATTGAAGAAAAATTGCTTATTTTGTGAAAATAAATTAGGTATTTGAGGTATGGGGGTATTTTCTTCACTTGGAACTTGCTACACACACACCCACACTCACACCCCCCATTTTCCCCCCTTTAGTGGCTGAAATTCAGCAGCCCCTCCCCACTCTCCCCTCCAATTAAACAAAACAAATGAAAGAAAATGATGAAATGGAAAATGAATACATTAAAGAAATAAGTATGGAACTAGATAATTAGAGTATGGTTTTGTGTTAACTTTGAGACCCACCTCTCTCTCTCTCCCTCACCAAATTCTGGCCGAGCCCCCCTTTATGCAGCCCCCCAAATTTTCCCCCTCTCATTTCATCACAAAATTCCATCAAAAATCCACAAATTTACTCACAAATTCAAAGCAAACTCCAAATCCAAGCTTTACCCATTATTCTTTAGCCAATTTAGTATGGATCTTGGGGGATGGAAGCAAGTTTGGGAGGCTAAGCTTCATGTTTGATCTCTTGATCATGAGGTATAAGTTTCATCCAAATTTGTTAATTGTTAATTGTATGTTTGAATCTAGTTGTAATTAGATGTTTAATTATGGAATTAATTAAAATTTAACTTTCAAGAGAAGGGTTTGAAATTCAAGTTAGGTTTTTTGTTTTGGAGTTGGGTTGTGATCAATTGTGCATAGTTGTGTGATATGGGCTAGCATCTTAAAACTTGTTAAAACTAATCTAATTGCTAGTTTGCAAATTGTTAGTTTAAAATTGTTATAATTGTACAAATATTGCAAACTAGGTTTTTTAGAATTGATGGAAATGAGTGATTTTTAAAATCTAATTAACATTGGTATGACATAATTAAGATGTTTAATGAACATTATAGCCACTAGAATTGTTAAAATATTTAGATTGGTTAAAACACCAAGTTTTGAACTAAAAAGGTAACTTTTGCTAACTAGATTTTGGTTTAATGTAATTTAGCAAGATTAAAAATCTAGTAAATGTTTATGTGGCCTAATTAAGATAATTAGTGAGTATTGTGACCACTAGTTTGCTAAAACATCAAGACTTGTAGTAAAACGGTTAACGACCCCTTTACTAGGCTTTTTGGAAATAAACCGATTTGATCAATTTATTGGTTTTGATGATTTGCATCCTATTTCATATATTTTTAGTGACTTATAAAACAACGATTGGTACGTTTGGTGTTTTTCTCGATCAATCGGCGTGTGTACACCGATGTCGAGGGTTTTTGGGTTGATTTGAGAAAGCAACCATAGGTTTTTGACCTATGTGGGATTCGTGAGTAGATTTATATCTACAGGGAGAAGTCGGGTGGATGGCGTATAGCACCCCCGCAGTTCGTGGTGATGTATACGAATACGTATACACACATATATATATTGTTTATATATTGTTTGAGTGCATTGATGATAATATGGATATTTGGTGTTCTTGGATTTTTAGTGTCGCGAAACCCTAGAGTAGTGGTCACACCACGTATGCACACACCCACCCATACTTGCATACATTCTTCTTTCATTTGTGCTTATTCAGGAATACATAGTTATGTGTTCATATGGGTATGGGACTATGTGTTCACATACGGATTTGAGGATGATACTTGGGTTTGAGATGAATCGATGAGATTTGTATTGAGGTTGTGAATTCGGTGATTTGGCAGGATTCGTATTTGAGATACGACATGACGTTGTAGCGGGTCCTTTGACGTAGTGTTTCACACACGTGCATGCTTACGTAGGTGGTATCAGTATTGTACTAGACATAGATCCGTACCCGGATTATGATCTTTGATAAAGGGGATACCAGGTGAATAGTGTGATGAATGTGATATTGACCCGTACCCAGATGTGGGGATGCCGTACGACGGATTTACGTACGAGCTATATATTGATGATAGATCCGCACTCTTGACTTGGGAATATCTGATTATAGATATGGTATCGGATGTGATATTATCGAGGCGGGATCACCGACTAATATATATATATATATGTTTATATATATATCGACTCAGATGTTAGGCGGTTTCCTTACCTGTAGTTCAGCTTGTTAGTTCAGCCGTATAGTTTAGTGTAGTTGTTAGACTAGATTAGACTCCTACCTATTTCAAAACTAACGAATCGTGGGTATTTTAAAAGACAGGTCAAGGGATTCTACGGATATTTCAAAAGACGTGTCTTTTCTTAAAAACACCGTAGCCCTTATTTTCAAAACACCGCGATTCGTGTTATTTCAAAAGGCGCTATTGTAGGACTTATATTAGGGCAATGCAGTTTAGTTACCGTTGTGTCTAGTATTCAGCTCCTGCATATTATTGCTGTTGCTCCGCATCGCATACTTATTGTAATTCATATTTCATTATTGATATCATGCTGTTAGGACACCATCACCATTACCGATGATGCGTATGTACCACGTACACTTACTTGCCGGCTCACACACATCTTCATCGGTAATTGCCATGTCACGTACACATAGAAAATACTATTACTTTGACATAGCCTGTTAGCTAATAGTTTAGACATGATATTAGTGTACTTGCCTTATATGCTAGTATAGACATTGTAGTTATTACCTGCTACTTCATGCAAACTGTTATTCATTATATGCCGCATTCATGGATGCTCATGCTTATATTCATGGTTTTACATGCTATTGATGATTCGGATTTCCATGATATTTTCTGGATTTGGAGAAAAACCGCAAAACATATATAAACTGCATTCTCTCTTTTTAAATAAAAATGCGGTTTTACCATGATGTATGAGTCGTCCACCATGAGTTTGCTGATGGATTTCGAGACCCGATTCGAAGAGATGGATGAACCGTTTTGGGAACCGTTTTGGGTACATGGTGGGCCCGGTAAGGTATCCCGGGGCAAGAAGCGCGTGGTGATGACGATGTGAGCCTGGCAGGGGGAGACTACCTACTGGTGATATTACCCGACGCGTCGGATATCCGGAGGATACCGTCGTGGTCTTGAGATGGATGGTAGGGGCCGGTCTGGACTGACGGCGCCCTAGATATTGAGATTTCAAGATATTGAGGTACTGAGATTTGATGATACAGGCCAGTCCGGATAGCCGGAGCCTGAGGTTTTGAGACATTGAGATTTATGTTTTATGTCGATACTAGACACTGTTGATGCTGCTTTCATTTATGATACCTCATTTTAAAAATACAAAGGAAATCTCACTAATTTATGAAAACATTTTCTTTATTTACATGTATTCTGTTTTCATGCATTCATACTTCATTCATATGATATATTGCTACCTGAGGCACTGACACGGGCACATGAGATTACACTCGGGTTAGATATTACCCTAGCCATTGTTATAGGCTGCATGTTATACATATATTTGAGGATATATTTTGATCTTTGACCTAGGTTGCGTTATTTATGCGATTTCTTTCCGTAGATATTTTTCTATTCACGAGTTGGCAACTCACCCCCGTTGTGCCCCAGTTTCTTGCAGGTTGCCGTACAGGTTTCATTACGGCTTGCGGGCATAGTTTCCTCCGGG
Source organism: Agapanthus africanus (assembly GCA_030015575.1). Classification (NCBI taxonomy): domain Eukaryota; kingdom Viridiplantae; phylum Streptophyta; class Magnoliopsida; order Asparagales; family Amaryllidaceae; genus Agapanthus; species Agapanthus africanus. Next base: position 421,397,969 of record JASDDO010000024.1, on the reverse strand, counting down.
TGATTTGCTAGTAGGTGGGTTTACTTGTATCGTACCCCCCCATTATATAACTTGTATATTATTACTCTGTTGTATCTAGAAGTTCCATCAACCAAAAATGTTTTTTTTGAGATAGAGACCAGAGATGCTATTCTTTCGACCTTAGAGTCGCGCGTTTTATTTCTGTGGTTTTCTTGTGGTTTTGGGTTTTTGATCCTCGCCGTTGGCGTTGTATATTTTATTGCTTGTGTGGTTGTGACCGTCGATTGACGAAGACTTAGCTCCCGCTTGGGGATGCCCTTTTATTGATTTCGTATACTATTCATGTTGTATCCCGTTTGGGGGCCAGTATTTACAAAGGAGACTCTGCCGAAATTTTCAGGAAATATTTGATGTTTTTAAAAACGCATAATTCGGCTTATGCTATTTAAATTGGTTTTCCTTCACTCTACTACTTTTCTTGGTTTGGATTTCTGGGTTTTCGGCTTTCTTAGATTACGAACGCCTCGAGACGTTTCGTAGTTTAAGTGCCGGTCATGTTCCGTACTTTCGGGTCGTGACAAAGTTGGTATCAGAGCGTTAGGTTTTACCTTCGGAGCGAAGGATGACCCTTGGTTGATGGAATAGGTGACTAAAGTAGAGTGACGTACCGTAGGTATGTTCCGCGGCATATTTACGATACGCTACTCCACTTAAGAAGCCTTAGGATATACATTTCTTTGCTCAGTATTATATTCATTCCGATCTAGCCTCATCAGTACCAGTTATGGTTTTGCTGCCACGATTACGGGCAGGAAGAGCTACAGCTAGAGTTGCGGTCAGCACGAGCTCGTCACGAACGAGGACTGACCAGGGCGAAATTCCGGCGACGCACGATTGCAGAGATGTGTCTTTTTACTGTGTTTCCGCGCCACGAGCGTTTGGCGGATCGCCTTTATGAGGTTACTCGGATGTGCTGGTCGACACTAGAGGATTGAGCCAATGATAGAGGCCAGCCAGATTTTGATGACCGTTGGTGTGTTGCTTATTCATGATAGTTGAGGCACTGGTCAGCGTGCAGACGAGTGAGCCAGTTGTTGCTGCGAACGACGAGATATTGCCCCAAATGCCGGCGTTAGTGCAGAACGAGTTGTACTAAGAGATGATAGAAGGTCGCTAGTCATCGAGAATGAATGACTAGGACATGTGGATCGTTCGCCTACCCCGATGCGAGGTCATCAGATAGATTGATTCCAGCTAGAGACGACTTCACGCGGAGACGTTGGGAGTCGACAGAGACGATCGAATGTCAGAAACCTATTATTCCAAGTTTAAAGTAGTCGGAAAGACATGCAGGCAATTCTATGGTCCCTCTAGAAGAATGAAACCCTAACTCGACTTAATGACCGTATGAAAGCATTTGAACCTTCGGGTTTGCGAGAGTTCTACGGCGCCATTAGTGAGGCTTGGGTTTGCCCTTCTACGGCTGGACCACCGATGCTGTGGTATGTACTCGATACTATTAAACTGTACCCAAGAGGTTGAGCTCTTGGGGGATTATGAGGTTTTGACGACTCGATCGGATGGCTCGACTTAATTCGGATGCTAGGTGGTGAGATGCATTTCTTGGGAGACTCCCGATACGAGGATAGCCGTTGGAGCTCAGTCTATGTACCCACGATGAGACGAGTCCGAAGCAGTCGACATTTGAGAAAGTGGAGTAAAGAGGTCCGTACAATATCTGGATAAGACGACGTTCCACTCCGCCTACATCAGAGATGTGATACGCATGACGAGGCATTGTGCTTGGATATACCTTCCCGAGGAGTCGCGATGAGAATGCAGTCGTTCCAGAGCAAGACGCAGATATAGTAAAGGACGATGACTTCCGGACAGTTGGCAGAGACGAGACATGGAAGAGACCGTGAGCAGGATTCCTTCCAGGACACTGCTGCAATGATACTTGCACCCAGGATCAGATGTGTCACGTACATTCAGAGAGCCAGAGGCCGACGCCAGTGATATGCTGTCTTACGAGTGGTCGCGATGATTGACCGGGAGATGGCAAGAGACGTGCCAGAACAGGATCATCCCCGTTAGCATACCTGACATGGCCGATGAGCCGATGGACCGAGATATTGGTAATTCACAGTGAAGACCTTGACTCAGGAGTGGTCATTGTTATGCACACCAGCAGGCCAGAGTTCAAGATCATTGACGAGACGTCCCACTAGTGACCGCGACAGTGGGCCAGAGATTCTTGAGTATGTGCTTGAGCGGGACTATTCCGCCATACTAGATTTCGATGTTTTGGGGTGAATTATTCGCATGATTTTGTTGTGATGGTTGAGGATTTACGATTTTCGCACAGTCGTTGCACTTGATATCGTTTTCGTGCTTGGTTTCACATGTTTGTGATTTTACGGTTTTAGACATTTGAGTTGATTTTGTGCGTATATACGCACACGGTTTGGTTTTTGCACGCGGTATAGTTCATATATGCTTGCAGTGCAGTGTTACGTATGTTGTGCATTTAGATGCACTGGACTCTGATTTCGATGGTGATGTTCGATATTTGTTTTGTGCACCTTGTACACCTGATTTGATTTTGCGCATGTTAGGCACTTGATATTGGATTTCATGAGTTCGTGCACGATGGATGCACCTGATTTGGATTTTCGCGCATGTTGGGCGCATGTTTTGAAGTGTGAGTTTGGTGCACACCAGATTCACTAAATCGAGATTTTTCGTGCATGTCAGATGCACCTGATTTTGCTGTCAGGCACACATGTTGCCTACGACAGATGTTCCGTGCACACCCGATGCACTTAGATCTTGTTTCTGTGCACTTGTTTGGCACGTATATGGATTTTGATTTCCGTGCGCACCAGACGCACGTAGTATTCATACGCGTATTTGGGATTGATTTTTCCTATAGAGCAGTACGTTTTTATGATATTTGCTATGTGTTTTCGTACTGGGCAGGACTAGTTAGAAGACAGTACCTGAATATATTTGGCATTCATTTCCTTCAGATATTTACATATATAGATTTGATATTTACGTGTATAGTTTCGAGTTATATCATATTGGTTTTGTATTGGATTTGACATTTGTGTCTTTACCGTGACTTCGATGATTGCGGGATGCTTGACGGAGTTTTGATTTTGAGTTATCTGCTCATTACTCATGCGTATGTATTGCGCTATGATACGTTTTATGTACTTATGATTTCGGAGCCCCGGCGACTTGATGGTTTTGCTTAGATGTTTTTGTATTTGGGGGGAGTTTGAATTTAAATTCGGGGACCAAATTTCTTTAAGGGGGGAAGATTGTAACGTTTTGAAAATCGTTTCGGTGAAATTTCGAAAAATCGGTAAAATAAGGGGGAAGTCAAAATACAAATATCTTATTATAAAAATTAAATATACATATTCTAGCAATGTAATTACTAGTATTTGGTGTTTATTGAGCCACTGGTGAAATTTCAAATTTTCTGAAAAAAAATTAAAATTTATTATTTTTTTATTATTTTAAGCCGTCACTAATACATTTAATTAGGAAAAATTACAAACTGGAATGGGTTGAAACAAATTTTGTGCATCATAACACATTAAACAAAATTTTAATATGTTGTTTTTGAAATAAAATGAAACTGTCAAACGGTGTTAGAAAATATTGAAGAAAAATTGCCTATTTTGTGAAAATAAATTAGGTATTTGAGGTATGGGGGTATTTTCTTCACTTGGAACTTACTACACACACACCCACACTCACACCCCCCATTTTCCCCCCCTTTAGTGGCTGAAATTCAGTAGCCCCTCCCCACTCTCCCCTCCAATTAAACAAAACAAATGAAAGAAAATGATGAAATGGAAAATGAATACATTAAAGAAATAAAGTATGGAACTATATAATTAGAGTATGGTTTTGTGTTGACTTTGAGACCCACCTCTCTCTCTCTCCCTCACCAAATTCTGGCCGAGCCCCCCTTTGTGCAGCCCCCAAATTTCCCCCCTCTCATTTCATCACAAAATTCCATCAAAAATCCACAAATTTACTCACAAATTCAAAGCAAACTCCAAATCCAAGCTTTACCCATTATTCTTTAGCCAATTTAGTATGGATCTTAGGGGATGGAAGCAAGTTTGGGAGGCTAAGCTTCATGTTTGATCTCTTGATCATGAGGTATAAGTTTCATCCAAATTTGTTAATTGTTAATTGTATGTTTGAATCTAGTTGTAATTAGATGTTTAATTATGGAATTAATTAAAATTTAACTTTCAAGAGAAGGGTTTGAAATTCCAGTTAGGTTTTTTGTTTTGGAGTTGGGTTGTGATCAATTGTGCATGGTTGTGTGATATGGGCTAGCATCTTAAAACTTGTTAAAACTAATCTAATTGCTAGTTTGCAAATTGTTAGTTTAAAATTGTTATAATTGTACAAATATTGCAAACTAGGTTTTTTAGAATTGATGGAAATGAGTGATTTTTAAAATCTAATTAAAATTGGTATGACATAATTAAGATGTTTAATGAACATTATAGCCACTAGAATTGTTAAAATATTTAGATTGGTTAAAACACCAAGTTTTGAACTAAAAAGGTATCTTTTGCTAACTAGATTTTGGTTTAATGTAATTTAGCAAGATTAAAAATCTAGTAAATGTTTATGTAGCCTAATTAAGATAATTAGTGAGTATTGTGACCACTAGTTTGCTAAAACATCAAGACTTGTAGTAAAACGGTTAACGACCCCTTTACTAGGCTTTTTGGAAATAAACCGATTTGATCAATTTATTGGTTTTGATGATTTGCATCCTATTTCATATATTTTTAGTGACTTATAAAACAACGATTGGTACGTTTGGTGTTTTTCTTGATCAATCGGAGTGTGTACACCGATGTCGAGGGTTTTTGGGTTGATTTGAGAAAGCAACCATAGGTTTTGACCTATGTGGGATTCGTGAGTAGATTTATATCTACGGGGAGAAGTCGGGTGGATGGCGTATAGCACCCCCGCAGTTCGTGGTGATGTATACGAATACGTATACACACATATATATATTGTTTGAGTGCATTGATGATAATATGGATATTTGGTGTTCTTGGATTTTTAGTGTCGCGAAACCCTAGAGTAGTGGTCGCACCACGTATGCACACACCCACCCATACTTGCATACTTTCTTCTTTCATTTGTGCTTATTCAGGAATACATAGTTATGTGTTCACATGTGTATGGGACTATGTGTTCACATACGGATTTGAGGATGATACTTGGGTTTGAGATGAGTCTATGAGATTTGTATTGAGGTTGTGAATTCGGTGATTTGGCAGGATTCGTATTTGAGATACGACATGACGTTGTAGCGGGTCCTTTGACGTAGTGTTTCACACACGTGCATGCATACGTAGGTGGTATCAGTATTGTACTAGACATAGATCCGTACCCGGATTATGATCTTTGATAAAGGGGATACCAGGTGAATAGTGTGATGAATGTGATATTGACCCGTACCCAGATGTGGGGATGCCGTACGACGGATTTACGTACGAGCTATATATTGATGATAGATCCGCACTCTTGACTTGGGAATATCTGATTATAGATATGGTATCGGATGTGATATTATCGAGGCGGGATCACCGACTAATATATATATATATATATGTTTATATATATATCGACTCAGATGTTAGGCGGTTTCCTTACCTGTAGTTCAGCTTGTTAGTTCAGCCGTATAGTTTAGTGTAGTTGTTAGACTAGATTAGACTCCTACCTATTTCAAAACTAACGAATCGTGGGTATTTTAAAAGACAGGTCAAGGGATTCTACGGATATTTCAAAAGACGTGTCTTTTCTTAAAAACACCGTAGCCCTTATTTTCAAAACACCGCGATTCGTGTTATTTCAAAAGGCGCTATTGTAGGACTTATATTAGGGCAATGCAGTTTAGTTACCGTTGTGTCTAGTATTCAGCTCCTGCATATTATTGCTGTTGCTCCGCATCGCATACTTATTGTAATTCATATTTCATTATTGATATCATGCTGGTAGGACACCATCACCATTACCGATGATGCGTATGTACCACGTACACTTACTTGCTGGCTCACACACATCTTCATCGGTAATTGCCATGTCACGTACTCTTACTATTACTTTGACATAGCCTGTTAGCTAATAGTTTAGACATGATATTAGTGTACTTGCCTTATATGCTAGTTTAGACATTGTAGTTATTACCTGCTACTTCATGCAAACTGTTATTCATTGTATGTCGCATTCATGGATGCTCATGCTTATATTCATGGTTTTACATGCTATTGATGATTCGGATTTCCATGATATTTTCTGGATTTGGAGAAAAACCGCAAAACATATATAAACTGCTTTCTCTCTTTTTAAATAAAAATGCGGTTTTCCCATGATGTATGAGTCGTCCACTATGAGTTTGCTGATGGATTTCGAGACCCGATTCGAAGAGATGGATGAACCGTTTCGGGTACATGGTGGGCCCGGTAAGGTACCCCGGGGCAAGAAGCGCGTGGTGATGACGATGTGAGCCTGGCAGGGGGAGACTACCTACCGGTGATATTACCCGACGCGTCGGTTATCCGGAGGATACCGTCGTGGTCTTGAGATGGATGGTAGGGGCCGGTCTGGACTGACGGCGCCCTAGATATTGAGATTTCGAGATATTGAGGTACTGAGATTTGATGATACAGGCCAGTCCGGATAGCCGGAGCCTGAGGTTTTGAGACATTGAGATTTATGTTTTATGTCGATGCTAGACACTGTTGATGCTGCTTTCATTTATGATACCTCAGTTTAAAATTACAATGGAAATCTCACTAATTTATGAAAACAGTTTCTTCATTTACATGTATTCTGTTTTCATGCATTCATACTTCATTCATATGATATATTGCTACCTGAGGTACTGACACGGGCACATGAGATTACACTCGGGTTAGATATTACCCTAGCCATTGTTATAGGCTGCATGTTATACATATATTTGAGGATATATTTTGATCTTTGACCTAGGTTGCGTTATTTATGCGATTTCTTTCCGTAGATGTTTTTCTATTCACGAGTTGGCAACTCACCCCCGTTGTGCCCCAGTTTCTTGCAGGTTGCCGTACAGGTTTCATTACGGCTTGCGGGCATAGTTTCCTCCGGGTGATTTGCTAGTAAGTGGGTTTACTTGTATCGTACCCCCCCATTATATAACTTGTATATTATTACTCTGTTGTATCTAGAAGTTCCATCAACCAAAAATGTTTTTTTTGAGATAGAGACCAGAGATGCTATTCTTTCGACCTTAGAGTCGCGCGTTTTATTTCTGTGGTTTTCTTGTGGTTTTGGGTTTTTGATCCTCGCCGTTGGCGTTGTATATTTTATTGCTTGTGTGGTTGTGACCGTCGATTGACGAAGAGCTAGCTCCCACTTGGGGATGCCCTTTTATTGATTTCGTATACTATTCATGTTGTATCCCGTTTGGGGGCCAGTATTTACAAAGGAGACTCTGCCGAAATTTTCAGGAAATATTTGATGTTTTTAAAAACGCATAATTCGGCTTATGCTATTAAAACTGCTTGATTTAAATTGGTTTTCCTTCACTCTACTACTTTTCTTGGTTTGGATTTCTGGGTTTTCGGCTTTCTTAGATTACGAACGCCTCGAGACGTTTCGTAGTTTAAGTGCCGGTCATGTTCCGTACTTTCGGGTCGTGACACCTTGGGCCGGCGACATCGGAATTTTGGGTATAGGGGCCGGCCACTTGGTGAGGTTAGGAGCCTAGGTTGGTTCAGTAGCTCACCTATACTATATACATTACCCTAGACTTGTTTACTTGGATTTATTTGACTTGAGTCAAAATCTGGAAATACTTGTGTGGGATTTTGAGTGGTGTTAGTGCAATTGGACCTTAGAGATGACCTTAAACCCCCCATGAGGTTAGAAACCCAGATCTTTTTGAAACAAACCAAGTTTACTGAAAATAGAAACTGTTAATGTCGGTTTTGTGAGGGTTTGGAGCGTGCAGGGAAATCTGGAGTGAACCGAGACCAAAACTTGAAAAGAAAACAATACCTGAGACATTTTTGGATCATTGTGAGACCCCCCTGCAAGTTCGAGGCCAATCCACCATGCCAAAACCGAGGAGGCCGGTTTTCCCAGGGTTGTGCTCAGCCATTTGGTGATGGGAAGTACCCAGATTGCTTCAGTAGGTCATATGTACCATATATATAACCCTAGTGTTGTTTTGGAACTTTGTTTCCACTTTAAGCAAAATCTGGAACATGTTTTCAATGTTGCTGCCTTATGCTTTCCATTGTTTTTGAATTCAAGTTTTGGTATTTGATGATTCGTTTCTGTCGGGTGGCGTTTGAACGTCAACGGCAAAGGGTTATTGGTCGTGTTTGCATGCGAGACTATAGGTTTTTACCTATGAGAGTAGCATGTGCCGCCTTGGTTTTCCGATGTGATTTTCATGATTCTTTTGCGATTGTGTTATCTTTGTAGGTACCCTACGTGATGTCGAGGCGTTGAAGATGAAGATGGAGGCATCGGCGTCGGCACACGAGAAGCAAGGTGAGTAGATTTATATCTACGTGGAGAAGTCGGGTGGATGGCTTATAGCACCCCCGCTGTTCGTGGTGATGTATACGGATACGTATACACATATATAGATTTTATATGTTGATTGAAATTATTGATGATAAAGATGGATTTTGGTGTTCTTGGATTGGTTTAGTGTAGTTGCGAAACCCTAGAGTAGTGGTTGCACCCACACACACGCACACACATACATGCATACATTCGTTCTTTCACATGTGCGTATTTGGGAATAGATATTTATGTGTTCACATGGGTATGGGACTGTGTTCATATACTAGATTTGAGGATAGTACTTGGGATTTGAGATGAGTCGATAAGATTTGATTTGAGGCCGTGAGATCGGTGATATGGCAGGGTTCGTATTTGAGATACAACATGATGTTTTAGCGGGTCCTTTGACAGAGTGTTTCATACACGTGCATGCATACCAAGGTGGTATCAGTATTGTACTAGACATAGATCAGTACTCGGATTATGATCTTTGATAAAGAGGATACCAGATGAATAATATGATGAATGTGATATTGACCCGTACCCAGATTTAGGATGTCGTACGACGGATTTACATACGAGCTATATATTGATGATAGATCCGCACTCTTGACTTGGGAATTTCTGATTATAGATATGGTATCGGATGTGATATTATTGAGGCGGGATCACCGACTAATATATATATATATATATATGTATGTATGTATGTATCGACTCAGTTGTTAGGTGGTTTCCTTACCTTTAGTTCAGCTTGTTAGCTCAGCCGTACAGTTTAGTGTAGTTGTTAGACTAGATTAGACTCCTACCTATTTCAAAACTAACGAATCATGGGTATTTTGAAAGACAGGCCAAGGGGTTCTATGGATATTTCAAAGAACGTATCTTTTCTTAAAAAACACCGTAGCTCTTATTTTCAAAACACCGCGATTCGTGTTATTTCAAAAGACACTACTAAATGATTTATATTTATATTAAATGCAGATTAGTTATCGTTGTGTCCAGTATTCAGCTCCCGCACATTATTGCTGTTTGCTCCGCATCGTATACTTATTTTGATTCATATACCATTATTGATATCATGCTGTTAGGACACCAGCACCATTACCGATGATGTGTATGCTCCATGTACACTTACTTGCCGGCTCATACACATCATCATCGGTAATTGCCATGTCACGTACACCTTAGAGAATACGATTTCCTTGACATAGCTTGTTAGCTAATAGTTTTGACATGATATTAGTATACTTGCCTTATATGCCAGTTTAGACATTGTAGTTATTACTTGCTACCTCATGCATATTGTTATTCACTGTATGCCGCATTCATGGATTTTTATGCCTATATTCACTGTTTTACGTGCTATTGATGATTTGGATTCGGATTTTCTTGAGATTTCCTGGATTTGGGGGAAAACCGCGAAAACATATATAACTTCTTCTTCTTTCTCTCTCTTTTGAAATGAAAAGTGCGGTTTTTCCATGATGTATGAGTCGTCCACCATGAGTTTTCATGATTGCTGATGGATTTCGAAACCCGATTCGAGGAGTTGGATGAACCGTCTCGGGTACATGGTGGACCCGGTAAGGAACCCCAGGGCGAGAAGGTCGCAGATGATGGCGTTGAGCCTGGTAGGGGTAGACTTCCTACCGGTGATTTTACCCGATACGTCGGATATCCGGAGGATACCGTCGTGGTCTTGAGATTGACGGTAGGGGCCGATCTAGACTGACGGCGCCCTAGATAGTGAGATTGATACTGAGATTTTGAGATATTGAGGTACTGAGATTTGATGATACAGGCCAGTCCGGATGGCAGGAGCTTGAGATTTTGAGACATTGGGATTTATGTTTTGTGTCGATGCTAGACACTGTTTATACTAATTTCATTATGATACTTCGTTTTAAAAATACAGAAATCTCACTAAGTTATGAAAGCAGTTTCTTCATTTACATGTATTCTGTTTTCATACATCATACCCCATCCATATGATATATTGCTACCTAAGGCACTGACACGAGCACATAGGATTATACTTGGGTTAGATGTTTACCCTTGCCACCTTTCAAACTTCCGGCTTGTCATATTTGAGGATTATATATATAATGATCGTATGACCTAGGTTTGCGTTGTTCATGTGATTTCTGCTCGTAGATGTTTTCTACTCACGAGTTGGCAACTTACCCCCATTGTGCCACAGTTTCTTGCAGGTTTTGCCGTACAGGTTTCTTTACGACTTTGCTGGCACACTGCTTCCTTTTCCGGGTGATTTGCTAGTAGGTGGGTTCACTTGAATCGTGACCATCATTATACTTTGTATATTATTATTCTGTTGTATCTAGAAGCACCATCAACCAAACATGTATTTAAACCAAACATGTATTTATTTCAGATAGAGACTAGTGATGTTTATTCTTTCGACCTTAGAGTCGTGCGTTGTATTTCTGTGGATTTCATGCTGTTTTGAGTTTCCTTTTTTGTTGTGATCCTCTCCTTTCGGCGTTGTATATTATATTGTTTGTGTGGTTGTGACCGTCGATTGACGAAGAGCTAGCTCCCTCTTGGGGATGCCTTTATTCATTATATATATGTTTTATCAGGTTTTGTACCCGTTTGGGATCAGTTTTTACAAAGGAAACTCTGCCGAAATTTTTAGAAAAGACTTGTGATTTTAAAAATGCATATTTCGGCATATGTTGCAAACTACTTGATTTAAATTGGTTTTTCCTTCACTCTACTACTGTTCTTGGTTTGGATTTCTGGGTTTTCAGCTTACTTAGATTATGTACGCCTCGAAACGTTTCGTAGTTTAAGTGCCGGTCATGTTCCGTACTTTCGGGTCGTGACAATACCCCAGATACAATTTGAGGGACTCTTCAGGATGCTAGGTATGAGATACTACAACAGCTGGCCTTTGTGCAAGTGGGAGATTTTTAGTTATGTATATGCCCTAGAGGCCATTATTGTACATATGATGTATATTATAGTGGATGCTTGGATATATATAGAGAGGAATTTCTTGCTCGACATGATAGTATGCTATTTGGTTTCACTTTATCTTAACATGTTGAGTTATATTAGTTACCGTCTTACTCTCACATGTTGATAAAGCTCTTAGGATATGTACTCGGCTACTGGGACTATGATGAGATCATACTAGTGGGGCCTGGGTAGTCAACGAGTACATCCTATAACTGTTCCTAGTCGAGGGTGTATCGAGACAGGGCATCGATACACCAGATTAGACTAGCATATACGTATCTTGACCCATAAGATGGGCGATGGATGATCCCATATCCATCGGTGTTTGACATCAAAGATGGTGTACGGGTGCTCAGTGGAGACTGGGTACACTGAACGGACTCGCCGAGAACCCCCAGATGGTATTATACCTCACGTCAGATGGCAGTTCTCTGGTGACACTGGTACAGGTTAGTCTGTAGACCCGAGATCGTCATAGAGTCTTGTGTGATTCCCACTGTGCTTTGATTTCCACCTTACCACGTCCAAGAGGGCGTGCAAAATGGTAGATTTTGGGTACAGTCCCGAATCACATTGAGGTAATAAGCGATAGGAGGGGTTTCGTCTCTCCTGGTATTGGGAGTTGATGTTGTGCTGTATTCGATTGGCTATAACTGGAAGTCCCTGGCCATGGCTGATATAGAGTACTACTGGTAAGTGTTATCAGTAGGTTCTCGACCTGTTATGAGCCTCAGATCGACACGACTTATCGGTTACTGGGGTCTGACGTTTACCACCCCTAGACTAGATATGCGACATATCAGACGAAGAGACCGGACTGTACGGTAGTGTTACTGATTGGATTCACAGGAGAATGTACAGGCTTGCTTATTGATCTTTTGATCACTCAATACCTGGGTGGCTGTTACGTTTAGCTGACCGCTTGCAGCTTATGGGTGTTTGATATGATCATCACCCACTGCCGGCGTATTGACGATTCTTTAGAGTCCTACACAGAGGTTTCTTGGCTCAGGCAAAACGGAGTAGGAGCACATATGTGATAAGTGCGGGACCGAGGATAATACGATATGAGATACTATATTCTATTCTCGCGATATATGATATCGGCCGGGGATATGTGATATAGTCGGGTCATCGGATCAAGTGTTGATTCGATCGGTACATGTTATATTAGTCGGTTATATTCGATATAGCCGGATTGTCGGATCAAGTGTTGATTCGATAATTTAATGTATAATTATATATGTGATATATTACATTACATTAACTAATATAAGCTCGCTTTAATGATTCATTTTCTCACCGGATAATACATTGATATATATATGCGATATATGTTAATTTTATTATTTTATTTTGTTACAAAAATATATTATATATGTGATATATAATATTGTAACAAGTTATGATTACAAATACAACATGATTAGTGGAGATTAAACAAGTTAGGGTTTGATTTGGGTTAGCATTTAGGTTAGCTTTTTCATGAAGCTTCTAGAAGCTTTATTTTGTTTTAAACTAAGATATTTTGTGTTGATATTTTGGAGATATTATTTAACCCAACCCAAACCCTTAACTCTAGTCAATTCTCTACATGATTTAATACTTGATATTATTAACTTAAGGTTGTTTTGTAACCATAGTAATAATTTCATTATTCATCACAAAAGACTTCGTCTTCTTCTTCCTCCTAAAAAAGCTTACTAGCTTTTGGTTTTATGATGATTTAGTGTGAGAAATTGAAAATAAAAGAGAGCTAAATTCCTACTTCATCATCCTCATCTATTCTAGCCACTTAGATTAGGGTGTTCACTTCATTAATACTTGATTAGTGAAGTGAGAGCTTGAGTTAAAGATTCTTCAAGGTAGATCATCTTCGAATAGGAAGACTTCAAGCAAGCATGGATCATTCGGCTTGTAGAGCCTCTCTAGAGTCCTAAAGTTCATGGATCGCGGCGAACGGACTAATACTCGGAGCTTTTGAAGCGAAGGAACGGACTACAAAGGTTGTAATCCCTTTCTCTTAGATGTAAAGATGTTTACATGCTATGTTAACCCTAATTATCTAGCAAAGATCCTCGCTTTCGGTTATTCGGCACTTGGAAAATTTAAATTCGGCATGGTTGATGCCTTATAGACCCTTGTGACAGTGCCTAGTAACCCTACAGTGTTATCAGTAGTTTCTCAACCTGTTATGAGCCTCGTATCGGCATAACTTATCGAGTTATTGGGGTCTGACGTTTACCACCCCTAGACGAGATATGCGACATCTTAGACGAAGAGACCGGACTGTATGGTAGTGTTACTGATTAGATTCGCGGGTGTATGAGTGGGCTTGCTTGTTGATCTTCTGATCACTCATTACCCGGGTGGCCGTTACGTTTAGCTGATCGCTTGCGGCCTGTAGGTGTTTGATATGATCATCACCTACTGCCGGCATATTGACGAGTCTTTAGAGTCCTACACAGACCTTTCGTGGCTCAAGTGAAACGAAGCAGGAGCATATATGTGATATGTGCGGGACCGAGAATAATACGAGTATGTCATACCATATTCTATTCTCACGATTTATTTGTATCAGTCGGTTATATATGATATAGCCGAGTTATCAAATCAAATGTTGATTCGATAAGTTGATACATATAATATTAATCGATTATATGAGATATAGCTGGATTATTAAATCAAGTGTTGATTTGATAATTTAGTATATAATTGTATATTTGATATACTAGTTTACATTAACTAATATTAGCTCACTTGAATGTTTCTTTTTCTCACTTTTTGTGCATAAGTATATATGTGATATATATTAATGTACATTTTAGTGTCATCCTTGATGATACACACTACATGGGTGTATGAGACTTACACCATACTAATTATAATGTAGGGTTTAAATGTTTAAAGTAAATCCAAAGTAGTCGGAAATTAGTCACATGCATGAAGCTTGTAGAAACTTGTGGATGCATTGACTTAGTCCACTAATTTTGTTTTACTTGAGATATTTATTAACCTAACCTTTATCACTTAGACACGGTTATGTCTCTTCATGAGTTAGTATCTGATACAAACTCACCCATGGTTTCCATTCACTTTCTCATCTATTATTTTCTTCATCTTCTTCAAGCTCAAGCCAAGCTCTCTAGGTTTTTGAGAGAAGAAGAAAAAGAGTGAGAAAATTAATTCTAAAGTGAGCAAAAATCCTACTTCATCATCCTCTACTAGATTAGCCATTTAGTTTAGGGTGTTAGCTTCACTAATCCCATATTAGTGAAGAGGTAGCTTGGGTTAGTGTATCCTCGACATAGATCATCTTCGGCCTCGAAGATTTCAAGCAAGCTCGTTCCTTTCTTCATGTGAAGCCATGCTAGAGTCCGGAAGATCACTACTTGGAGCGAAGGGACTACTACACGGAGCTATTGAAGTGAAGGACCGGTCGACAAAGGTTGTATTCCTAGTTCACTTAGTTGTAAAGTTGTTTATACAATGTTTCGTATGATTCTCTAGTTAAAGATTCTAGTTTAGGGTTCTTTAGAACGGCAAAAATTTGAAAACGGCGTGGACGATACCTCTCGAAACCTTATTGTCATGCATAGGAACCCTATAGTTATTACGAATTTCCCCTGTGGATACTGGTCCTCGACCCAGTTCTTGAAGACGTAGCAATTTTCAATTGGGTGGCTCACTATTCTTTTATAGGAGCAGTAGTTAGGGTTGTTGACATCGCTGAGTTGTGGTGGACGCCGCGGGTTTGGCAATGTGATGAGTTTATTATGCATTGCCAATTCAAATAGTCTCCTCATCTTATCGCGAGGAAATGAGTAAGCGCGCCCTAGTCTTTCCTACAAGAATGGGCACGGACGCGTGTTGTTTTAGCGAGCAGCCGGTTTTGGGCCATTCGGTTGTTGTTGAGTATTGGAAACAAAGGATGCTTTCCCTGTTAGGAATATTTATGCCCTAGAGGCCATTATTTTATGATATAGTGGATGCTTGGACATATATATAGTGGACTTTCTTGCTCGACATGATAGTATGCTATTTGGTTGCTCTTTATCTTAACATGTACACTTGTATTATTATACTGTCTCTCTGATACATATTGATTAAGCCCTTGGGATGTTTACTTGACTACCAGGACTAGGATGTGGATCATATTACTAGAACTTGTGTAGTCCACTAGCACATCCTTTAATTGTTCCTAGTCGAGAGGATATCGAGATAGGGCATCGATATTCCAGAGTAGACTAGTGTGTATGTTTCTTGACCCTGTAGGGGGCGATGGTTGATCCCATAACCATTGGTGTTTGACATCAAAGATTGTACACAGGTGCTCATTAGAGAATGGGTACACCGATTAGGACTTGCCGATAACTCCTAAATGGTATTATACCTATCGTCAGATAGCAGTTCTTTGGTGACACTGGTACAGGTTAGTGTGTAGACCCAAGATCGTCATAGTGTCTTGTGTGGTTCCCACTGTGCTTTGATTTCCTCCCTATCACATCTCAAAGGAGCCGTGTAAACAGGTGGATTTTGAGTACAGTCCCGAGTCACATGGAGGCAGTGAGCGATAGGAGGGGTTTCGTCTTTCCTGGTATTGGGAGTTGATGTTGCATTATGCTCGATTGGCTATAATAGTAAGTCCCTGGCCAGGGCTGATGAAATTTACCAGTAAGTGTTATCAGTAGTTTCTCAAACCGTTATGAGCCACACATCGGTATGACTTATTAAGTTACTGGGGTCTGACGATTCTACCCCTAGACTCGATATGTGACATATCAGACAAAGAGACCGGACTGTTCGGTAAGTGTCACTTATAGGCTTCTTGGGAGTTTGGACAAGCTTGCTTGTTGATCTTCTAATCGCTCAATACCTGGATAGCCGTTGTAGGGTTCCTATCGACGGCAGCAAGGTTTCAGGAGGTATCGTCCATGCCATTTTCAAAATTTTGCCGTTTCAAGGAACTCTAAACTAGAATCATTAACTAGAATATTATACGGAAATGATAGTAAACCATTTACATCTAAGTGAACTAGAAATACAACCTTTGTAGAGCGGTCCTTCACTTCATAAGCTACTTGTAGTAGTCCCTTCGCTGCGTTGATGGAACTCCCGGACCCTTGCATGGCTTCACAAGGCGAATGTAACGTTCTTGCTTGAAGTCTTCGAGGCCGAAGATGATCTACGTCGAGGGAATACTAACTCAAGCTACTACTTCACTAATGAAGGATTAGTGAAGCAAACACCTAATACTAAAATGCTAATCTAGTAGAGGATGATGAAATAGGAAGTGGGTTCACTTTAGAATTCTTTTTCTCACAATACTTTCTCACTTTTTTCAAACCCTAGAGAGCTTTTTTCTTTTGGAGGAAGAAGATGAAGAAAGAAGTAGAGAATGAGATAATGATCAAGTGAGAGAGTGAACCATGGTGAGTGAGTATCATATACTAACTCATGTAGAGACATAACCATGGCTAATTAAAAATGGTTAGGTTAACAAGTATCTAAAGTAAAACAAACCTAGTGGACTTAGTCAATGCATCCACAAGCTTCCATAAGCATCATACATTTTTCCAATATCCACTAATTTTGTAATTACTTTAAACATTAATAACCCACCATTATAATTAGAATGGTGTATGTCTCATACACCCATGTATAGTGTATCAACAACCATGACACACTAAAATAAATAATGCCCATCAATATATATCACATATATATTACATGTACACTCAAGTGAGAAAAGAATGCTTAAGTGAGCTAATGTTAGTTAATGTGAATTAGTATATCAAATATACAATTATACATTAAATTATTAAATCAACACTTGATTTAATAATCCGGCTATATCTCATATAACCGACTAACACTAAATGTATCATCTTATCGAATCAACACTTGATTCGATAACCCGGCTATATCACATATAACTGATCGATACAAAAGTCGCGAAAATAGAATACGGTATCACATACACTCATTATTCTCGGTCCCACACATATCGCATATGTGCTCCTATTTCGTTTTGCCTGAGCCAGTAAAACCTTTATGTAGGACTCTAAAGACTCGTCAATACGCCGGCAGATGGTGATGATCACATCAAGCACCCACAAGCCGTAAGCGGTACTAGCTGGATGTAACGGCTACCCGGGTATTGAGCGATCAGAAGATCAGAAAGCAAGCCCTCTCCAACTCCTGCAAAAGCCTGACGGTAACTCTTGCCGTGCAGTCCGGTCTCCTCGTCTGATATGTCGCATATCAAGTCTAGGGGTGGTAAACGTTAGACCCCAATAACCGATAAGTCATGCTGATGTGAGGCTCATAACGGGTCGAGAAACTACTGGTAACACTTACCAGTAAATCTCTAAATCAGCCTTGGCCAGGGACTTCCCTGTTATGGCCAATCGAGCACAGCGCAACATCAACTCCCAATACCGGGAAAGATGAAACCCCTCCTATCGCTCATTGCCTCCATGTGACTCGGGACTGTACCCAAAAACCACCATTTTGCATGCCCTCTTGGATGTTGTAAGGTGGAAATCAAACCACAGTGGGAATCACATAAGACTCTATGACGATCTCGGGTCTACAGACTAACTTGTACAAGTTTCACTAGAGAACTGCCATCTGACGTGAGGTACAATACCATCTGGGAGTTCTCGGCAAGTCCGTCCAGTGTACCCAGTCTCCACTGAGCACCCGTATACCATCTCTGATGTCAAACACCAATGGATATGGGATCATCCATCGCCCATCTCATGGGTCGAGAAGCGTATACGCTAGTCTACACTGGTATATCGATGCCCCGTCTCGATACACCCATGACTAGGAACATTAAAGGATTAACATATGGACTACCATGGCCCCACTAGTATGATCTGCATCATAGTCCTGGTTGTCAAGTACACATTCTAAGGGCTTTACCAACATGTAACCATAAGACAGTATCAAGAGATAAGTATACATGTTAAGATAAAGAGCAACCAGATAGCATACTATCATATCGAGCAAGAAAGTCCTCTTTATATATGTCCAAGCATCCAATATAATATACATCATATGTACAATACTGGCATCTAGGGCATACATACAACTAACAATCTCCCACTTGCACTAGGGCCAGTTGCTGTAGTATCGCTTACCGAGCATCCTGAAGAGTCTCTCGAACTGTATCTAGGGAATGGCCTTCGTGAGTGGATGCACTGTGTTATTCTTCGTGTCAACTCTCCTGACCTCGATTTTCCTGCGATCAACTATCTCCCGGATCAGGTGATACCACCTCAGAATATGCCTGGATCGCTGATGGGACCTGGGTTCCTTGGCCAAAGCCACCGCTCCATTGTTGTCACAATACAAAGGTATTGGATCCTTAATGGATGGAACTACTCCAAGTTCAGTTATGAACTTTTTGATCCAGACAGCCTCTTTGGCAGCATCGTTGGCAGTGAAGTATTCAGCCTCCATCGTCGAATCTGCCACGGTTTCCTGCTTGGAACTCTTCCAGCATACCGCCCCTCCGTAGAGGGTAAAGACAAATCCCGAGTGCGACTTAGAGTCGTCCTTATCACTCTGTAAGCTCGAATCGGTAAAGGACTCCACTTGGAGTTCTCCATTACCATACATCAAGAGCATATCTTTAGTCCTTCGTAAGTACTTAAGAATGCTCTTCATAGCTGTCCAGTGACTCTCTCCAGGATCTGCTTGATACCTACTCACTACACTCAGTGAGTGTGCTACATTGGGTCTGGTACATAGCATCGCGTACATGATAGAGCCTACCGCCGAAGCATAGGGTATCCCTTGCATGTGACCTCTCTCCAAATCAGTCTTGGGAGACATCTCTTTGGAGAGAGTGAGTCCAGAGATCGTGGGTAAAATCCCACGCTTGGATTCTTCCATACTAAACCGCTTTAGTATGGTGTCAATATACCTGGATTGGGATAATCCCAGTATCCGTTTATATCTATCTCTATAGATCTTAATCCCCAAGATGTAGGAGGCATCCCCTAGATCTTTCATTGAGAATCTTTGTGATAAGAAGAGATTGACCGATTGCAGCATAGGAATGTCATTTCCTATCAAGAGTATGTCATCCACGTACAATACGAGGAAGACAACCTTACTCTCTGCCACCTTCTTGCATATACAAGGCTCATCTATGTTTTTGACAAAATCAAACTCTTTGATAACGACATAAAAGCAGATGTTCCAACTCCGCGATGCTTGCTTTAATCCATAAATGGATTTAAGCAGCTTGCACACCTTCCCGCTTCTCCCACTAGCTACGAAGCCCTCTGGCTGAGTCATATACACGCTCTCTTCTAAATCACCATTTAGAAAGGCGGTCTTAACATCCATTAGCCAGATTTCATAGTCATGATATGCAGCGATGGAAAGCATGATCCGGATGGATTTAAGCATAGCCACTGGAGAAAAGGTTTCGTCATAATCCACACCTGGTCGTTGACGAAAACCCTTTGCAACAAGTCTAGCTTTGAAAGTCTTCACTTTCCCATCTACACCAAGTTTTTTCTTGAAGATCCACTTGCTCCCAATTGGTTTTACCCCTTCAGGAGCATCTTCCAAAGTCCATATTTTGTTGGTGTATATGGATTCCATCTCGGACCGCATTGCATCCGGCCATTTCACTATGTCACCACACGTGATGGCCTGCTCGAAACTAGTTGGGTCATCATCCTCCATGATGCAATCCTCGCTCCCACCATCCATGAGAAAACCGTAGTATCTCCCAGGTGGGTGAGGAACCCTACTAGATCGGCGGAGTGGCTGGGGTTCATCAGGAACTACCGAATCCTCCAGTTCCACCAAATCTTCTGTCGTAGTCTGTAATGCAGGAACCTCTTCCAGTTCTACCTCCTTGCCACTAATCTCTTTTTCAAGAAATTCCTTTTCTAAAAAGGTGGCATGTCGGGAAACAAACACCTTTTGTTCCTCGGTGTGGTAGTGATTGATATGAATTCTTGTTGTGTGTTTAAGAAAATGTATAGAATCACAATCAAAGAATTATTTTGACCGCAATCAATAACGGTGTCGGATTGTAGAGCGTTAGTAAGTGCGGATCGTCCACAGGGATTGTGCGATTCGTTTGTATTTTGATTTGTTTGAATCGAAAAGTTAATAGAAAAGAAAAGAAAACATGAATCAAGATTTTTATCAATGAGTTTCAAGTGTCACTATTCTAATCAAGAATCAATAAAATGATAAACATCAAGAATCAACTATCGATAGAATTCCAATTGATTTAGGTTTCAAGATTTGCAGTATAGCTCGTAGGAATCGAGTAAATTGTAGATGTGATGAAGATTCAAGATTACGATTTCTTATCTAGTAACAAATTGATGCTAAATCGATGTCGAATTCATCGAGGATCAAGGATCTTGCGAGGAATTAGGGTTCCTCATCCTATCCTTTGTCCTTTCGATGAATAACATTCACTAAATAGCTTCTTGAAAGTTGAATGATCAATTGTCGATCTCTAGATCGTGCGAAAGGAATCAAGAACACATTCGCATCGATCTAGATCATCGATCAATCGATTTTCAAGAATTTACAATTGTTTTAAGACTTAAGAAAACGTTTAACAACTCATCAACATCATCATTTTTACAATTGTTTCGATTCCTCCACGAGCGGAGTTTTACTCAAGCATCATCACGAAGAATTCATTCAGGAATTGAATAAGAATCATAATGCTCGAATTGAAATAAAAGCAAGTTTAAAGAATCTTCACCTTTATTTATTCCACAAATTGTTACACATTGCTCAAGAGACTACAAGAATTTGAGAAGGAACAAAATTGTCGAATCTAGCGTTGCATCGGCTCCTTGAGTCGTGGATCGGCTTGGATCTCGTGCTCTGATGAATGCCGGCTTCGCTTCTAAAGGATGGTTGAAGACTTGCTTTGCTTGAACTCCATGGATCTTGAATTTGGTGTTTCTAGATTGATTGGATTAGGGTTAGGGTTTCTCACAAGTCGTGTCACTCAACTTGTGGAAGAAGTGGGAGAGAGATGTTGAAGAATCAGGAAGCTCTTTAACCCTAGGTCTAGCCTTCTATTTATAGACTTCCCAAAACCCTAGATCTAGGATTTGAATTTTGAATTTCCCTCCAAAAGTTAGCTAGAGGAGATTTGAATTTCCCTCCAAAAGTTTGTTAAGGAGAAGCTTCTAGATGAGGTTTGTTAGGAGGGAGCTTCTAGAAATAGTTTGTTAGGAGCTTAATTAGGATTAGTTTAATTAATCATCTTTGCTGATCTGGCAGAAGCTTCGAGGGTTTTCTGGAGATTGACATATATTTCTGAGCTGTAGCCACTAAGAGAAGAGTTATGCACCAAAATTAAAGTGATAACGTGGCAGAAGAGCCGCGGATCCGCAGCTCAAGCGGCTCCTGCCGCGGATCCGCGGCGCAATTGAAGCTTTATGGGTTAGGCTTTCTGGTACATGTTTGGGATAATACTTGGGCCTTTTTCTGATATGTTGAATTTAATATTTCCCTCTAGATTGCTACCCGCTTTCAGGTCTTTGAGTTGGCGTAATGTTTGATCAGCAAAATGACAATTTTGGCTTTTCTTCTGGATTTTCCTGCACAATTTCTCGAGACAAGTGTTGCGTAATATAGGGATGATGCGATGCCATGAAATACAGTCAATTCCCTCAGAAATGTCAGTTTTAGAGTATAATACATGCAATCTGGTATTTCAGGATTGTTTTGCTAATATGTGAAATATGCAAACCGAACACCTCTAGATGAATGCAAAAGATAGGGAAATTGACGTGTTAAAAATGCAATATTTTCGACTGATCAAATTCCCCCAAATTTATTTTCGATCGTCTCGAGCGAACTGTTTTATTAAAAAAAGAAGGGGAAAATAAAGAAAGAGAAAAACTAACTAGCACACTTTCGTAGGCAACACGATTGCACTGAGCACGTGCAACAAGCCTTTAAACCTCTAGGTGTCCCTAGTAGGAGGAGTGTTGTCTCCTGAGGGTTTTCAGCGGATTGCACCCACAAAATCCAATAATAAAAGGAAGATCATGAATATTACATTTAAAGACAAGAATCGTAAAAGAAAGACTTTGAAAATTAGGGTTTCCAACTAAGCTAGCTTTTCGGTTGTCATGAGCCCTATCTTAATGGTCATGAAAAAATTTCAGAAATCACGTCCTCCCTCAATAAAACATCGTCTTATTCTTCATTCCTATCTTTCTTCCAAACACCGATCATATAACCCTGCGTGTGTGTAAAGAACATCCCTACACCCGGAGAATTCAATTCAAGCTATCATACTCTTGCCCATCAGCCTCAGTACTTTTTAATTAATGAATATTAGGATTGCTCACACACTTTCATGCGACCGTTAATACTTCTTGAGGTACGAACTGACCTATTACTCATGTGCTTGCTTATTTGGTGTATTTTCCTCGTCTTGCACCACCTCAGGCATAGCAGTGACTCCCAGACCAGTTGGCCTTAGGGCACTAGGTGAAGAGGCACCCTCGCTATATATTTTTTTTATTGCCCTCGGTAATAACAAAACCAGTGTCCATTTTTCTCACCACTTTATATTTTATTCATTTTTTTCCTTCATACTTTTGGCTTTAAGACAAGAGCATTTCAAGGTATCCTCTACTATCCCAGGCTTTAAGACGTGTGTAAGTGCGAATAGCAGGGTATCAACGTTCAAAATGTTTGGCTTCCAGAATAGAAACTATTTTTCAGACTTATTTTTATCCTCAGATTAGTGACGTCTTTCATCTTACTAACCCTTGGGACAATGGCTCATAACTACTTATTACTAGTTCGTATAAGAAAACTTCTAATTTTCTTAGTTTTCTTAAATTTTTCCAAATCTTATGGATGTAATTTTTCACTATCTAATCTTTTATTATCTTATTTATGTACAAAAATATTTTTATAGTTTTGAACATTTTTAAATTTTTATAGGTTTTCAAAAATGTTTTGTGCTTATGCAAATGATATGCAAATGATGCAAAAATAAGCACAAACCTCCCCCAAACTTGTTTTCAACAGTGTCCTCACTGTTGCCATCAGCTAAATCTCGAAAAACCTGTAATCTTGGGAGGAAATTTATTAAAGGGGGCAAAATATTTAAGTGAAGAACCTCCCCCAAACTTATTTTTGGCTCAAAATTTTTGTAAAAATTTTCTTTTCAAGAGCCAGAAAAAATGCCCCCCCCTAAACTTGAGTTATGCAATGTTTATCTTTGAAAATCACATGAGGGGGTCAAGAATTATTGGTCAATGCCAAGCTTTGCAAAGACCAAACGTCAACACCAACCATTCAAAAATTTTATCAATGCAGTGCTCTGGTTGGTGGAAGAAGAAGTGGGGAAAGGTTAAGTGGTGGAAGAGAGTGTGTGTGCGTCTCATTTTGGAGAGACGATGCAGTGAATGTGATGGATTACTCGCATTCTTTTTACAGTTCAGAAGAAGGGGTGGAGGTTCAATTTCAGTGAGTGGGACATGATTCATCTCAACACCCGTGTTATTCAAAAATGTGAGTTCATCAGCGAAGATCTCCTCAAAAGTTCCATCAATACCCCGATGAATAATGTCATCACAAAGTGCGGGGTGATCTTCAGACTCTAAGAACGGTTCATAATCAGTGTTAATTGTTGACCCGGACATCTCGGTGGAAGAGTCCGTATGTGTATGATATATAGTTGGGTCAAACAATAACGTATGAAAAGAGTCAAGATCAGTATCAGGAGGATCATCAAATTCGCTGCTGTCGACATCCATTAAGTCGACAGAACAGACCTGAGTAGTACGTTCGGAGGGTACAATTCCCAACTTGTAAATGTTCAGCTCTATTGACCTATTCCCGAAAGATAGGGTCATAGAACCATTATGACAGTTGATTATTGCATTGGAAGTGGCCAAAAAGGGGCGACCTAAAATCACCGGGATTTGACTCTGTGGGTTCGCTACAGGCTGTGTATCAATTACAATAAAGTCCACAGGGAATATAAATTCCCCAATTTTTATTAACACATCCTCCAGTTCACCCCTAGGTTTGGTGATTGATCGGTCAGCCATCTGGAGAGTGCAATGGGATGGTTTCAACTCTCCGATCCCTAACTGCTCATAGACTGAGAAAGGAAGCAGGTTAACACTTGCCCCAAGGTCTAGTAGAGCACGGTTGATGTGTTTCTCCCCAATAGAGATGGAAATCATAGGATAGCCTGGATCCTTACGTTTCCTCGGTAATTGTTGGGGGAAAGCCGTGTCTATAGTCTTTGCTATGAATATCTTCTTGGGCATTTGTTTCTTTCTCTTTCTAGTGCACAAGTCTTTAAGAACTTTTGCATATGCTGGGACTTGTTGGATAGCATCTAGAAGAGGGATGTTTATGTTAACCTGTTTAAATATCTCAGTGATCTTCTCCATATGTGGACTTGGTGTGTTAGCCCTTAACCGATTAGGATAAGGTGCTTTAGCAATAAGCGCTGGGTCCATCATAGGAGAAGGAATAGGGGGTAGACGTGATCCCAAAAGAGGAGTGGGGACCGTCTGTGAAGAACTAGAAGAGGTGGACTGAGGTGGCGAGCCTTTTAGGAAACGAAGAATAGGCTCATAAGAAGGCGGTGGGGTAGAAGAACTGGGGTCAGAATTAGAAGTGTGTGTGTGAGGAAAGGTCTCAGCCGGGGTATCATCGATAGATTTTTCAGTGTCATCAATCTCTTCCCCAACGTGATTGTCAAGCACTCTTCCAGATCTCAACGTGATTGCATCCACATGATGTGAATAGCCAGGATTGGCTAAAGGTTGAGCTGGAAGTTTCCCTTTCTCTCTTGCACTCATTTCGGCTTTTAGTTGTGCAATTTGTGCTTCCATCGATTTTATACTCTCAGCTTGAGACGCTGAGTTTTTCTTTATATCTCGACGGAAGTCTTTATTTCAGCCGATACTTGCATGAGATTTGTCAAAAGCAAGTTTATGAATGAAGAGGATTCATCAGTCCCGGTCAATTGTAAAGGACTAGACGGTGCAAGTGTGTTGACCGGATTTGAAAGTTCTGTGATTGGAAGGGGTGCTGACTCAATTGAAGTGGTGGTTGCTGTTGTGGTGGAGGGACCCTTTGGAAATGATTCATGTTTGGAACCGTGTTTTGAGATTGGGATTGGTTCCAAGCAAAATTCAGGTGATTCCTCCAACCCTGATTATATGTGGAAGAAAATGGATCGTTTCTAGGTCTTTGAAAGGCAGAATTGATATGACCTTGAAACGGAGAATTTTGTGGACATTCTTCCGTCAAATGAGAAGGATCAGAACAACATCCACATACAGTTTTGGAGAGTGACATTTGACTTAGGGCGGTGGCTAAAAATTTGTTTTCCATTGTCTCGAGTTTCTTTTGCATAGCTGAAATTTCAGCTCTAACTCCTATGGAAACTTCCGATTGGTTATTGCCAGCCCTAGACGATTGACTCACACTCTCCCACTGTAAAGACTTTTCAGCGAAATCTTCTAAAAATTTCCAGGCTTCCCCGTCATCTTTGGTCATGAAATTGCCTTGACACATTAATTCAAGGGTCTGTCTTGTGTTAGGATTAATGCCCTCATAAATGATTCGGCACAGTTCCCATCTAGGGATGCCGTGATGTGGACATTGGACTGACAGATCCTTGAAGCGTTCAAGACATTTTGAAAATGGCTCATTTGGAAGCTGGGTGAATTGATTTATTTCGCTACGGATTCGAGCTGTTTTATGATGTGGGTAGAATTTCTTAAGGAATGCTTTGACGAATTCTCCCCAGTTTGAAATGGAATGTGCGGTAGTGTTATACAGCCACTTCTCGGCTATATCGCACAAGGTGAATGGGAGAAGACGTAGACGCATAGCATCCATAGAAAGCTGTGAGGTACCCATCATTGCGCATACATTTTCAAATTTGGTGATAAAGGCATATGCGTCTTCAGACTCGAGACCGTGAAATTTTGGTAGAAGGTTGATGTATTAGGGTTTTATTTAAAAAATTTCCCCGTTGGCTGGTGGAATGGAAAGACAGGTGGAAAGAGGGCCTCGTGTAGGATAGCACCTCTCTTGGAGAGAGATGTGAGGTGGATTCTGCGCACCAACGGACGGCGGCAGAGTAGTGGTAAAGAAATTCGATTGAGACGGGTCCATCAATGTGGGTGTAGTGGTGGGTAAAGAAAGGGTAAATGTAGAAATACCGACTTTTGGGTCGATCGGGGGGACGCGGACTAAACAGGCACTAGAATCCTGTGTCCAGCCTATCTTGCACTAAAAAGGGTTAGTACAAGTGGCAGCGTGGCTTATAATTAGGGGTAATGAATGAATGAATGCGGTGTTTGCTTTGAAAAATTGGACGGATTTTTGAAAAAAATGATGCAACACAACAAATGCAACACACAAAACCCTAGAATCTAGTGGTCACCTAGGTCCGGCTCTAGACCGCTCCTAACTGCCAAAAGACAAGTCGCGGGATAGAATCCTTCACTGCCTCTTTGTCCCCCTGTGGCCAGGTAAGTGCCAGGTAAGTGGGAAGGTACACCACTACGTAAGTAGTGGGCCTAATTAATAACCACTAGCCTTCGACACACTTGCCTTAGACACCACAAAAGAAACGCGGATAAACAATGGATTACCCACGGCCTTCTCTTGTCCTAAGTGAGCGCGACGGTCCTTAGAGTCATCTCTAGATTTCTTTTAATTAATGAGGGTAAATGCGGATGCAAGTTTGTGATTTTTGGGGCTTAGGAAGGGTAATGAACTCCCCACCTAATCTGGATTTGGTCTTTGCCCCTTAATGTCCGTATTAATTATGCAAACAACCACAAAGATCAAAACAAGCACAAATTAATTTTGCTTTTTGCGCGGCGCTGCGATTTTTGCGAAGAAGCCTGCACAAAATGTTAATTGGAGCAGATTTGAGAAGGAGATAAGAAAGATAGAAGTTACCTGAAAAAAATTTGCACAGAGAACCCTCTACCCAGGCGCGGAACTGCCGCAAATAGAGGCTAATACCGCGGAATCGCGGCCGTTTGTGCTGCTCTCTGTACCAAAATTCAACAGCAAGCTTCTGTTCACTCCTTCAGCTCTCTGGAATTTTCCAAAAATTATTTCAATTCAACAGCAAGCTCCATATTCCCTCGCAACAAATCACAATACGTATTAGGGTTTGTGCGAGTTTAGATCTAAAAAAATTGTAATGGAATAAACTTTTCAACTCAAATTTCAAAATACGAACAATTAACGCACAATCCCCGGCAACGGCGCCATTTGATTGATACGAATTCTTGTTGTGTGTTTAAGAAAATGTATAGAATCATAATCAAAGAATTATTTTGACCGCAATCAATAACGGTGTCGGATTGTAGCGCGTTAGTAAGTGCGGATCGTCCACAGGGATTGTGCGATTCGTTTGTATTTTGATTTGTTTGAATCGAAAAGTTAATAGAAAAGAAAAGAAAACATGATTCAAGATTTTTATCAATGAGTTTCAAGTGTCACTATTCTGATCAAGAATCAAGAAAATGATAAACATCAAGAATCAAGTATCGATAGAATTCCAATTGATTTAGGTTTCAAGATTTGAAGTATAGCTCGTAGGAATCAGGTAAATTGTAGATGTAATGAAGATTCAAGATTACGATTTCTTATCTAGTAACAAATTAATGCTAAATCGATGTTGAATTCATCGAGGATCAAGGATCTTGCGCGGAATTAGGGTTCCTCATCCTATCCTTTGTCCTTTCGATGAAAAACATTCAGTAGATAGCTTCTTGAAAGTTGAATGATCAATTGTCGATCTTTAGATCGTGCGAAAGGAATCAAGAACACATTCGCATCGATCTAGATCATCGATCAATCGATTTTCAAGAATTTACAATTGTTTTAAGACTTAAGAAAACGTTTAACAACTCACCAACATCATCATTTTTACAATTGTTTCGATTCCTCCACGAGCGGAGTTTTACTCAAGCATCATCACGAAGAATTCATTCAAGAATTGAATAAGAATCATAATGCTCGAATTGAAATAAAAGCAAGTTTAAAGAATCTTCACCTTTATTTATTCCACAAATTGTTACACATTGCTCAAGAGACTACAAGAATTTGAGAAGGAACAAAATTGTCGAATCTAGCGTTGCATCGGCTCCTTGAGTCGTGGATCGGCTTGGATCTCGTGCTCTGATGAATGCCGGCTTCGCTTCTAAAGGATGGTTGAAGACTTGCTTTGCTTGAACTCCATGGATCTTGAATTTGGTGTTTCTAGATTGATTGGATTAGGGTTAGGGTTTCTCACAAGTCGTGTCACTCAACTTGTGGAAGAAGAGGGAGAGAGATGTTGAAGAATCAGGATGCTCTTTAACCCTAGGTCTAGGCTTCTATTTATAGACTTCCCAAAACCCTAGATCTAGGATTTGAATTTTGAATTTCCCTCCAAAAGTTAGGTAGAGGAGATTTGAATTTCCCTCCAAAAGTTTGTTGAGGAGAAGCTTCTAGATAAGGTTAGTTAGGAGGGAGCTTCTAGAAATAATTTGTTAGGAGATTAATTAGGATTAGTTTAATTAATCATCTTTGCTGATCTGGCAGAAGCTTCGAGGGTTTTCTTGAGATTGACATATATTTCTGAGCTGTAGCCACTGAGAGAAGAGTTATGCACCAAAATTAAAGTGATGACGTGGCAGAAGAGCCGCGGATCCGCGGCTCACGCAGGCTCCTGCCGCGGATCCACGGCGCAATTGAAGCTTTATGGCTTGGGCTTTCTGGTACATGTTTGGGATAATAATTGGGCCTTTTTCTGATATGTTGAATTTAATATTTCTCTCTAGATTGCTACCAGCTTTCAGGTCTTTGAGTTGGCGTAATGTTTGTAGGGTTCCTAGGCACACTCTAGAGATCTCACAAGGCATCAACCATGCCAAATTCAAAATTTTCCGGTGCCGAGAAACCCTAATGCGATCGTTAACTAAAGTTTAGGCGAAAACAAAAAGCTAGTTAACAACTTTAACTAAAAGGAGAGTGACTACAACCTTTGTAGATCCGGTCCTCCACCTCCATAGCTCCGTGTTGACGTCCCTCCGCTGCGATCATCGGATCCCGGACTCTGACGATGGTTTCGTCGGAGAAATGATCGGGCTAGGTCGTCGACTTCGATGCCGAAAATGATCTACGTCGAGGCAACTCAAAATCATGCTCCAACTTCACCAAGTCATGAAACTTGTGAAGAAAACACCCTATACTACTTGGCAAGTGGTAGAGGATGAAGAAATAGGAAGTGGGTTCACTTTGATTTGGATTTCTCACTCTTTTTCTCAAGGCACCATTGAAGCTAGAATGGTTTCTTCTTCTTGAAGAAGAAGAAGAAGAAAAGAATATGATAAGATAAATGAAAAAGAAAATAAAGTGATTCTTATCATTTTAGCAACCATGGTTTAGTGTAGAGAATAAACTATAGTTTAGTTGAATGGTTAGGTTAAGGGATAAAGACAAAATGGTAGACTTTCAAAGATGCTTTGAAGCTTCAAGAAGCTTCAAGCAAAGAAAGAAAAGAAAATCACCATTTTATCCTTTCCAAAAATGAATAAATAAATAAATAAATAAAACAAACCCTAACCATTAACCTAATCATAGTTTAAAGCGCACACACACACCCAAGTTTGCATGCATCATCAAACATGATACAAACTAGTGCACAAAACTATATCATATACACAATGTGCACATCAAGTGAGAAAATCCATCTTAAGTGAACAAATATTAGTTAACGTAAAATAATATATCAAATATATAATTATACATTAAATCATTAAATTAACACTTGATTTAATGATCCGGTCATATCGCATATAACCGACTAATATCTAGTGTATCAATGTATCGAATCAACACTTGATTCGGTATCCCGGCGTTTTCATATATAACCGTCCAATGATACAAATCGCGAGAATAGAATACAGTATCACCTACTGGTATTATTCTCGGTGCCGCACATATCTCATATGCGCTCTTATTTCGTTTCGCTTGAGCCAGGAAACCTCTGTGTAGGACTCTAAAGACTCGTCAATACGCCGGCAGCAAGTGATGATCATATCAAACACCCACAAGCCGCAAGTGGTCTGCTAAACGTAACGGCCACCCGGGTATTGAGTGATCAGAAGATCAACGAGCAAGCCCGCTCACACTACTGTGAATCCAACCAGCAACACTTACCGTACAGTCCTGTCTCGTCATCTGATATGTCGCATATCTTGCTTAGGGGTGGTAAACGTCAGACCCCAATAGCTCGATAAGTCATGTCGATATGAGGTCTATAATAGTTCGAGAAACTACTGGTAACACTTACCAGTAAATCTCAGCAACCCTGGCCAGGGATTTCCGGTTATAGCCAATCGAACACAGCGCAACATCAACTCCCTATACCGGGAGAGACGAATCCCCTCCTATCGCTCATTGCCTCCATGTGATTCGGGACTGTACCCAAAAACCCCCGTTTTGCATGCCCTCTTGGACATGGTAAGGTGGAAATCAAAGCACAGTGGGAATCACACAAGACTCTATGACGATCTCGGGTCAACAGACTACTCTGTACCAGTGTCACCAGAGAACTGCCATCTGACGTAAGGTATAATACCATCTGGGAGTTCTCGGCGAGTCCGTCCAGTGTACCCAGTCTCCACTGAGCACCTGTATATCATCTCTGATGTCAAACACCAATGGATATGGGATCATCCATCGCCCATCTGTATGGGTCGAGAAGGTATACGCTAGTCTATACTGGTATATCGATGCCCTGTCTCGATACACCCACGACTAGGGACCTTGAAGGATGTACTTATGGACTACCATGTCCCCACTAGTATGATCCGCATCATAGTCCAGGTGGTCAAGTACACATCCTAAGGGCTTTACCAATATATAACAGAGAGACAATCAGTGTACACGTTAAGGTAAAGATCAACCAGATAGCATACTATCATGTCGAGCAAGAAAGTCCTCCCTATATATGTCCAAGCATCCACTACAATATACATTCTATGTATAGTAAATGGCCTCTAGGGCATACATATAACTAACAATCTCCCATTTGCACTAGGTCCATCTGTAGCAGTGGTTGTAGTATCTCATACTCAACCATCCCATAAAAGTCTCTCTCTGGGAAAAGGCCTTTGTGAGTGGATCCGCCGTGTTGTCCTCTGAGTCTACTCTCCTAACCTCGATCAGCCTGGAGATCAACTATCTCCATGATCAGGTGATGCTGCCTCAGAATATGTCTGGATCACTGATGGGACAGACGTTCCTAGGCATAAGCCACAACTCCATTGTCTCACAATGGTAGGAACGAAGTTCATCTCATGAACTTATATACACCCAGACTTCCTCTTTGGTAGCATCTTAAGTAGCGATGTATCCAGCCTTTATCGTCTAGTGTGCCACGGTATCTAGCTTGGAACTCTTCCAACATACCGTCCCTTTACTGAGGGTAAAGACAATGCCTGTGACTGACATTCAGTCGTCCTTATCACCCTAGAACTTTTTAAGTGATTCTCGCCAGGATCGATTGATACCATCTCACTACAACTAGTGAGAATCCTAACATCCAATTAGATCTATCTCATAGGTCTAAAACCCAGGATTTAGGAGGTATCACTTTGATCCTATATGGAGAATCCTTGTGATAAGCGGAGATTGACTGAGCGCAGCATAGGAAACTCCTTCCCTATCAAGAGTATGTCATTCATGTACTCTACGAGGATCACCACCATACTCCCTACTACCCTTTTTGTATATACAAGGTTCATCTACCATTTTGATGAAGTCAAACTCTTTGACTACCACATCAAAACAGACGTTCCAACTCCGCGATGCCTTCTTTATCCTATAAAGCAACTTGTGCACGTTTCCGCTGCTCCCACTGTCTACGAAGCCCTCTGGCTGTGTACTTATAGATGCCCTCTTCTAAAATATCATTTAGAAGAGCAGTCATGACACCCAACCGCTAGATATCGTAGTCATGGTATGTAGCCGTGGCAAGTAGGATCCGGATGGACTTAAGCATAGCCACTGGAAAAGGTTTCATCATTATCCACGCCTGGTCGATGACGAAAACCTTTAACAAGTCTAGCTTTGAAAGTCTCAACTTTTCCAAGTACACCAAGTAATCTTCTCAAGATATACTTGCTCCTGATGGGGATTTAACCCTTCAGATATAGCAACCAAAGTCCATACTTTGTTGGTGTATAAGGATTCCATCTCAGATCGCTAAGCATCCAGCCATTCTTACAGAGTCCCACTCCTGATGGCCAGCTCGAAGCTAGTTGGGTCATCATCTCATGATGCAATCCTTGCTCCCACTGTCATAGAGAAACAGAAGTATCTCTCAGGTGGGTGAGGAACCCTACTAGATCGGCGGAGAGGCTGAGGTTCGTTGGTAACTATTGAATCATTTGGTTCTTTCAAGTCATCAGCTCCAGTTTGTATAGCTGGAACATTTCCAGTTCTACATAACAGATCTTGCCTCGAGCTTGTCCGGATTTTGCTTTTTAGACATAGGCTGGACAACCCCAAATCTTAACAAACTTAAGATATGGACTCTTCCCTTTCCATATCACATATGAAGTGGTAGGCAATTGATTTGATTAGAACCCTATTCAATAGGTATGCAGCTTCTCAAGCGCAAAACTCCCAAAAGGAAATAGGTAACTCAGTAGTACTCATCATAGAGCACACCATATCAGATAGGGTGTTATTGCTCCGCCCCGATATACCATCGTGCTATGGTGTATACGGAGAAGTAATGCTGAGAGAGAATCTCATTCTCCTTTAGAATAGTCCAGGAATTCCGTGCTCAAGTATTCTCCTCCCTGATCGCATCAAAAAACATAATACTTATACCCGTATTGGTTCTCTACTTCTAACTTATATTCTGTGAATATCTCAAAAGGTTCGGACTTGTGTTTCAACAGGAACATATGTCTGAATCTAGAGAGATTATCAGAGAATGTAATGAAATACAAAGAACCGGTCTTGGCATGTATAGACAGGGGACCTACATACATCAACATGTATCATCCCAAGAGAGCTATGGTCATCGTATCTTTGTGACATGACCGGCAAGTTTCACAAGATGTAAATTCAAACTAATTTAAATATGCATCTAAATGTAACTTCAGCCAGTCGGGTCGCATTGATATGACCTAGTCTACAATGCCTCAAGAAGGATTCATTCATTTCTGAACTCTTCCTCTTGTGTGTGTTCTGTATACTAAGAACTGTAGTTTGATTTAGAACATTAATGCTTTTAGATAACGTGCCTGAACCGATCAACTTTTCATATAGAAAATGTTCAAAACATTTATCCAACAATACAAAATTATATCATTTCTTTACTAATAAAGAGACTGATATGATTTTGTATATTAGGTTCGGTATCTAATAACATTCGTTCAGAATCAATGTATTTGGAATACAGGGTGACAGTGACCAACAGACTTGGCTGCAACACTTGCACCATTTTCTGTCTCATGAAACTTATCACCTGTTCTCAGTTCTCTATCTTTCTGTAGCCCATGTAATAGATTACATATGCGGGATCCTGATCCGATATCATATACTCAGGACGTAAAGGATACTGAGAAACAGTTCTATGTAACGAACACACCCGAAGAAGATGCATCAACATGCACTTTCTTCGTTTGGGCGGCACGGGAAATCTGGTATTCCCCTATTTCATGCTCTGTCTTATAACAATTATAAGTTGGAGCGGGACCAACGTTCTCCAGCTCAGTATAACAAGCGGGTTCGGTCAATATATCCGTATTGTTATCTTGATTAAGGCGTGATATGGTCGCTACCTGGAGAGAGAGAGAAGAAAACACTCAGCGTATGCTCTTGCAAGATCAGATTGGTTATTATTTTATCTAATCAGGATGGCTCCCACTATTTTTATCAAATCTTCCTTCAAACCTAAAAAGAAAGACTAGCCGGGAGTAATTACACACTACAAGTTCGCCAATCTTTCAGCCAGGCCAGTGTCGGTACTTTGAGGGAGGTCCCCCGTGCTTTCGCACGAACCTAATTAATGTAAACCTCGTTTTCCCAGAGGCATAACCTCGTTAACACCTTTCTAGACACTTACTTGATCGGCTAATTGTAATGTGTAAAACTCTCCCAGGAGTAACTCTTACTCGCAGCGGGTATCGGGATCCAACTATCTCATAGAAGGTATGCAATCTCATTGCAAATTTCAACACTTGAAATTCCCGATAATATTTTGCCCCTAACCTCCTATGACCTTGACAAAGGCCAACAAACCATAGGATGCTAGTCAAGTTCAACCCGTCATTTCCTGATTGAATTAAACCCACCCGCACGACCCTTGACAAAGGCCAACAAGGTTGCACGACTACCCTAACCCAATCTGCATCATATGCATAAGCAGATAAGCACCAGTCAGCTACCGCACACTACGCCTTGACAAAGGCCAACAAACGCAGCACGAATACTAACTACTACTTATCTGAAATGACGGAGGGCTATGACAGGTTTTTCTGAAAACCTATTGCGTAATGAACTTGATATCGTTGTAGAATCAAATGATTTTGAAATGGAGTGTTTTCGAGGCTTTTCTAGTTTTGCTAAAGGGGTCACTCCCGGTGAACGGATCGTCGGCCCTTTCCTCATCGAATAAGGTGCGGGATATATCATATATATCACTGTGCACAGAAAAAACTCTTAAAAGCAATCAAAAGACAAACCGAGTGTTGTAGCATCTGCCAGTTATTGCTAAAGGGGTCACTCCCGGTGAAGGGATCGTCTGCCCTTTCCTCATCGAATAAGGTGATGGATATATCATATATATCACTGTGCAAAGCAAGAACTGTAGCTACCTGTTTTAATTTTGAAATTCGATTCCACAAAATCTTAGGTTTCTTTTCTTTCATCAATCACATTAATGAAGTCCCATCATTTAAATCACCTAAACATCACAGATAAATACGACGTACACTTATGCCATCCGCATTCGCCTCGATGTCCCCTCATGCACCGTTAGGTTAGGTAACTAACGGCAGAGCAGGACAGGGCTAGCGCGGGTGTAAAACATAAGTAACGCCTATATAATATATCATATATACTATATATAGTATCCATCACAGCATATCAAATGATCACATCACAGATATCGCAGCAGAAGAATCATATGAAACATTGGATATACTAGGACGTCCGTGTTTTCAATACGAGCCAGTATAAAACACGGATTCCATGGTCGCGATGAATAGCCAAACCCATACCCCTAGACCCCTACGAGAGCGGCAAGCAACCCTACCAATTCTAGAGTTAGGAGACCCGGACTCGACTCCTCGAATTGGTCTCCCACTGGACTTCAGAACCCGGTTACTTGTGCCCTCCTCCTTGGGTCTATCCTAGTGCGGAAAAGTAAATAATATACAATGGTGACATCTTCCGCAACCTGGAAGTGCCCCAATAAAAGAATATTACATACAAGTTTTTACATGAATGAAAATGAAAAACACTCATCTCACATAAAAAACTCCCGGCTATTCAAACACGACGATCCAATATAACATATCCAGCAACACATAACATCACATGTCATCAACATAAGTAAATATGCACATCCTAATTGTCGTTGACATATATCAACGAAACCGGCGATATCACATATTACACTTACGGTCACAGAAAAGAAAGTGTAAAACTACAACAGTTGGAATCCGCATACTTCATAGACATCGCATGCCTAATCAAATGAATTCCTTAGACATCGCATGCCTAGCAGTTATAAACCTCGCATTTCAGTCTCATTATCGAAAACTCTTTTCAAATTTCAAGTCGGGCAATTCAACAAGATTCCCGACATCCTGACCGAATACTCGTCGCAAACTTTAGTAAACGGCTGCACCTCCGATACCGTCGATCAAGTGCACTAAGGCGGAACACCGCTGCCGCGAGCACCCGAACGGATGCTTTCGGCGACGGAGTTCTCCTACAGTCACTTGGTCGGGGCTATGGGGTGTAGCTGCCTATTAAGTTTACCCGGCGAGTATCCGCGTACGCTACGTGATTGCGACGGACTTTTGTTCGCATCAAAATTCCGTGGCAACCGATCAAGTGAGACTAAAGTGCTATGTTTATAACATTCATTCAGTTATCTCATAACTATTTGTGGATTTCAAATATTGTATCACATTCCAGATAAACAAAAAATGTTAAACTTTCCGATCGAACAATCCAACAACCAAGTTTTTCCGAAACAGCTCAACACATGAAATAAGTTTAAGAACATTCACTTCGTGCCTCAGTACCAACGGTCCAGCCGTAGAAGGGTCAAGCCAACGCCTTACATGTGGCACGCCGTACTGCCCCAAACCCTAAGATTCAAAGGGCAGTTCAAGACGGTCACATAATCGAGTTAAGGTTTGTTGTCTTCTAGAGGGACCATCGTGTTACTTGCACTAGTTAGAACGTCATTAAACTACGGAAAAATCCAACACTTGGAAATTTTCCGGCAGGGGAAAAATTGGGTATTTATATCCGGTCGAACTTTTTAACATATTCTGAAATTACCCGGAAAAACACATAGACGAAATTAGACTTCCCGATCGAAACACCGAGTCCCTAATATAACCCAGAAAACTCAACCCTTGAGTAAATATTAAAAATTTCCAGAAAATACAGCACTTTAAGATAGAAATTACTATGCAAAAATGAATAAATGATGTGACTAAACCGCCGCGGAACCGCCGCATTATTCTTATCATATCCTTTTTCTTCTTCTTCTTCTTCTTCAAGAAGAAGAAACCATTCTAGCTTCAATGGTGCCTTGAGAAAAAGAGTGAGAAATCCAATTCTAAAGTGAACCCACTTCCTATTTCTTCATCCTCTACCACTTGCCATGTAGTATAGGGTGTTTTCTTCACAAGTTCATGACTTGGTGAAGTTGGAGCTTGATCTTGAGTTGCCTCGACGTAGATCATCTTCGGCATCGAAGTCGACGACCTAGCCTGATCATTTCTCCGACGAATCTATCGCCAGAGTCCGGGATCCGATGATCACAGCGGAGGGACATTTGTAGGGTTCCTAGGCACCCTAATGAGGTCTCCTAAGGCATCAACCATGCCAATTTCAAAAATTCTAGGTGCCGAGAAACCCTAGAACGGATCGTTGGCTAGATTTCTAGGCGAAACAATAAACTAGTTAACACTTAACTACAAGATACGGAAATACAACCTTTGTAGATTCGGTTCTCCACCTACATAGCTCCGTAATGAAGTCTCCTCGCTGTCCATAACAAGTCCCGGGCTCTAGCATCGGCTTCATCGGAGAATGGACGGGCTAGGTCATCGATGTCCATGCCGAAGATGATCTACGTCGAGGCATCGCTAAATCAAGCTCCGACTTCACCAAGTCAAGAAACTTGTGAAGAAAACACACTTTACTACTTGGCAAGAGGTAGAGGATGAAGAAATAGGAAGTGGATAGACTTTAGAATTGGATTTCTCACTCATTTCATCAATCCACCATTGATGTAGTCAAGCTTTTCTTCTTGAGTTTAAGGAAGAAGAAGAAGAAAGTGTTATGATAAGTTAATTAAAAAGGATAAATTATCTCAATACTTATCATAACCTAACTCTAGTTAAGTGTAGAGAATAGACCATGGTTTGCTTAAATGGTTAGGGTTAAGAATGAAGACAAGAAAGGTGACTAAGTCAAAGGTTCTTGAATCTTCAACAAACAAACAAACAAAGCCACCATTCTTTCTTTGTCTTATCCAAAACAATTAAATAAATAAATAAATAAATAAATAAGATAATAAAAACCCTAATCATTAACTTAACCATGGTTTAATCTTTACACTTAACCAAGTTAACATGTATCATCAAACATGATACAAACAAGTGCACAAAAGTATATCGCATATACAATGCGCACATCCGAGTGAGAAAATCCATCTTAAGTGAACCGATATTAGTTAACGCAAAGTAATATATCAAATAGATAATTATGCATTAAATCATTAAATCAACACTTGATTTAACGATCCGGTCATATTGCATATAACCGACTAGTATCGAATGTATCGGCTTATCGAATCAACCCTCGATTCGATAACTAGGTTATATCGCATATAACCATTCGACACATTCATCGCGAGAATGAAATACGGTATCACATACACGCATTATTCTCAGTCCCGCACATATCTCATATGCGCTCCTATTTCGTTTCGCTTGAGCCAGGAAACCTCTGTGTAGGACTCTAAAGACTCGTCAATACGCCGGCAGCAGATGATGATCATATCAAACATCCACAAGCCGCAAGCGGTCTGCTAAACGTAACGGCCACCCGGGTATTGAGCGATCAGAAGATCGACGAGCAAGCCCGCTCACACTCCTGTGAATCCAACCAGTAACACTACCGTACAGTCCGGTCTGATCGTCTGATATGTCGCATATCTCGCCTAGGGGTGGTAAACGTCAGACCCCAATAGCTCGATAAGTCGTGTCGATATGAGGTCTATAACAATTCGAGATACTGCTGGTAACACTTACCAGTAAATCTCAGCAACCCTGGCCAGGGATTTCCTGTTATAGCCAATCGAACACAGCGCAACATCAACCCCCTATACCGGGAGAGACGAATCCCCTCCTATCGCTCATTGCCTCCATGTGACTCGGGACTGTACCCAAAAACCACCGTTTTGCACGCCCTCTTGGACGTGGTAAGATGGAAATCAAAGCACAGTGGGAACCACACAAGACTCTATGACGATCTCGGGTCAACAGACTACTCTGTACCAGTGTCACCAGAGAACTGCCATCTGACGTGAGGTATAATACCATCTGGGAGTTCTCGGCGAGTCCGTCCAGTGTACCCAGTCTCTACTGAGCACCCGTATATCATCTCTGATGTCAAACACCAATGGATATGGGATCATCCATCGCCCATTTGTATGGGTCGAGAAGGTATACGCTAGTCTACTCTGGTATATCGATGCCCCGTCTCGATACACCCTCGACTAGGGACTTTGAAGGATGTACTTATGGACTACTATGTCCCCACTAGTATGATCCGCATCATAGTCCAGGTAGTCAAGCACACATCCTAAGGGCTTTACCAACATGTAACAGAGAGACAATCAGTATACACGTTAAGATAAAGATCAACCAGATAGCATACTATCATGTCGAGCAAGAAAGTCCTCCCTATATACGTCCCAGCATCCACTACAATATACATCCTATGTACAGTAATGGCCTCTAGGGCATACATATAACTAACAATCTCCCACTTGCACTAGGGCCATCTGTAGCAGTGGTTGTAGTATCTCATACTCAACCATCCCATAAAAATCTCTCTCTGGGAACAGGCCTTTGTGAGTGGATCCGCTGTGTTGTCCTCTGAATCTACTCTTCTAACCTCGATCACCCTGGAGATCAACTATCTCCATGATCAGGCGATGCTGCCTTAGAATAAGTCTGGATCACTGATGGGACCGGCGTTCCTCGGCATGAGCCACAACTCCATTGTCTCACAATGGTAGGAACGTAGTTCATCTCATGAACTAATATACACCCAAACATCCTCTTTGGTAGCATCTTAAGTAGCGATGTATCCTGCCTTTATCGTCTAGTATGTCACGGTATCTAGCTTGAAACTCTTCCAACATACCGTCCCTTTACTGAGGGTAAAGACAATGCCTGTGACTGACATTCAGTCGTCTTTATCACCCTGGAACCCTTCCAGTGATTCTCCCCAGGATCGATTGATACCACCTCACTACAACTATTGAGAATCCTAACATCCAATTAAATCTATCTCATAGATCCAAAATCCAGGAGTTAGTAGGTATCATTATGATCCTATATGGAGAATCATTGTGATAAACGGAGATTGACCGAGCGTAGCATAGGAAACTCTTTCCCTATCAAGAGTATGTCATCCACGTACTCTACGAGGATCGTCACCATACTCCCTACTACCTTTTTGTTTATACAAGGTTCATCTACCATTTTGATGATGTCAACTTCTTTGACTAATCCATCAAAACAGATGTTCCAACTCCGCGATGCCTGCTTTATCCTATAAAGCATCTTACACACGTTTCCGCTGCTCCCACTGTCTACGAGGCCCTCTGGCTGTGTACTTATAGACGCACTCTTCTAAAATATCATCTAGAAAAGCAGTCAAGACACCCAACTACCAGATATCGCAGTCATGGTATGTAGCCATGACAAGTAGGATCTGGATGGACTTAAGCATAGCTACTTGAAAAGGTTTCATCATTATCCACACCTGGTTGATGACGAAAACCATTAACAAGTCTAGCTTTGAAAGTCTCAACTTTTCCATGTACACCAAGTAATCTTCTCAAGATATACTTGCTCCTGATGGGGATTTAACCCTTCAGATATAGCAACCAAAGTCCATACTTTGTTGGTGTATAAGGATTCCATCTCAGATCGATAAACATCCAGCCATTCTTACAGAGTCTTACTCCTGATGGCCAGCTCGAAACTAGTTGGGTCATCATCTCATGATGCAATCCTCGCTCCCACTGTCATAGAGAAACCGAAGTATCTCTCAGGTGGGTGAGGAACCCTACTAGATCGGCGGAGAGGCTGAGGTTCGTTGGTATCTACTGAATCCCTTGGTTCTATCAAATCATTTGCTGTAGTTCGTATAGCTGGAACCTTTCCAGTTCTACATTACAGACCTTGCCTCGAGCTTGTCCGGATTTTGTTTTTAGACATAGGCCGGACAACCCCAAATCTTAACTAACTTAAGATATGGGCTCTTTCCTTTCCATATCACATATGGAGTGGTAGGCAACTGATTTGATTGGAACCCCATTCAATAGGTATGCAACTTCATAAGTGCATAACCCCCAATAGGAAACAGGTGACTCAGTAGTACTCATCATAGAGCACACCTTATCATATAGGGTGTGATTGCTCCGTCCTGATATACCATCGTGCTATGGTGTATACAGAGGAGTAATGCTGAGAGAGAATCTCATTCTCCTTTAGAATAGTCCAGGAATTCCGTGCTCAAGTATTCTCCTCCTTGATCTCATCAAAGGACATAATACTTATACCCGTATTTTGGTTCTCTACTTCTCACTTATATTCTGTGAATATCTCAAAAAGTTCGGACTTGTGTTTCAACAGGAACATAGGTCTGAATCTCGAAAGATCATCAGAGAATGTAATGAAGTACAAAGAACCGGTCCTGGCATGTGTAGACAGGGGACCTACATACATCAATATGTATCATCCCAAGAGTTCACTAACCCTTTCTCTGTTTCCAATAAACAGAGCTAGTGTCATTATATCTTTGTGACATGACTGGCAAGTTTCACAAGATGTAGATTCAAACTGATTTAAATATGCATCTACATGTAACTTCAGCTAGTCGGGTCACATTGATCTGACCTAGTCTACAATACCTTAAGAAGGATCCGTTCATTTCTGAACTCTTCCTCTTATGTGTGTTCCATATACTAAGAACTGTAGTTTGATTTAGAACATCAACGCTTTTAGATAACGTGCCTGAACCGATCAACCTTTGATATAGGAAATGTTCAAAACATTATTCAACAATACAAAATTTTATCATTTCTTTACTAATAAAGAGACTGATATGATTTTGTATATCAGGTTCGGTATCTAATAACATTCGTTCAGAATCGATGTATTTGGAATACAGGGTGACAGTGACCGACAGACTTGGCTGCAACACTTGCCCCGTTTTCTGCCTCATGAAACTTATCACCCGTTCTCAGTTCTCTACCTTTCTGCAGCCCTATGTAACAGATTACATATCTGGGATCCTGATCTGGTATCACATACCCAGGACGTAAAGGATACTGAGAAACAGTTTTGTATAATGAACAAACCCGAAGATGATGCATCAGCATGCACACTCTTCGTTTGGGCGGCACGGGAATTCTGGTAATCCCCAATTTCCTGCTCTGTCTTATAACAATTATAAGTTGGAGCGGGACCAACGTTCCCCAGCTCAGTATAACAAGCGGGTTCGGTCAATATTTCCGTATTATTATCTTGATTAAGGCGTGATATGGTCGCTACCTGGAGAGAGAGAGAAGAAAACACTCAGCGTGCGCTCTTGCAAGAATAGATTGGTTATAATTTTATCTAATCAGGATGGCTCCCACTGCTTTTTATCAAATCTTCCTTCAAACCCTAAAAGGAAAGACTAGCCGGGATTAATTACACACTACAAGTTCGCCAATCTTTCAGCCAGGCCAGTGTCGGTACTTTGAGGGAGGTCCCCCGTGCTTTCGCACGAACCTAATTACAGTAAACCTCGTTTTCGCAGAGGCGTAACCCCGTTGACACCTTTCTAGACACCTACTTGTTCGGCTAATTGTAATGTATAAAACTCTCCTAGGAGTAACTCTTACTCGCAGCGAGTATCGGGATCCAACTATCTCATAGAAGGTATGCAATCTCATTGCAAATTTCAACACTTGAAATTCCCGATAATTTTGCCCCTAGCAGCTATATGACCTTAACATAGTCAACAAATCATAAGTGCTAGTCAAGTTCAACCCGTCATTTCCCGATTGAATTAAACCCACCCGCACGACCCTTAACATAGTCAACAAAGTCGCACGACTACCCTAATCCAATCGCATCATATGCTTATGCAGATAAGCACTAATTAGCTACCGCACACTACGCCTTAACATAGTCAACAAACGTAGCACGAATACTAACTAGTACTTATCTGAAATGACGGAGGGCTACGACAGGTTTTTCTGAAAACCTATTGCGTAATGAACTTGATATCGTTGTAGGATCGAATGAATTTTGAAATGGAGTGTTTTTGAGGCTTTTCTAGTTTTGCTAAAGGAGTCACTCCCGGTGAAGGGATCGTCGGTCCTTTCCTCGTCGAATGAGGTGCGGGATATATCATATATATCGCTGTGCAAAGCAAAAACTCTTAAAAGCAATCAAAAGACAAACCGAGTGTGTAGCATCTGCCAGTTATTGCTAA
This sequence comes from Agapanthus africanus, assembly GCA_030015575.1. Taxonomy (NCBI): domain Eukaryota; kingdom Viridiplantae; phylum Streptophyta; class Magnoliopsida; order Asparagales; family Amaryllidaceae; genus Agapanthus; species Agapanthus africanus. The sequence continues at coordinate 421,354,346 of JASDDO010000024.1, read as the reverse complement.
AGGAGTCACTCCCGGTGAAGGGATCTCGGTCCTTTCCTCATCGAATAAGGTGCAGGATATATCTCATATACCGCTATGCAAAGCAAGAACTGTAGCTACCTGTTTTATTTTTGAAATTCAATTCTACAACATCTTAGGTTTCTTTTATTTCATTAATCACATTAATGAAGTCCCATCATTTAAGTCACCTAAACATCACAGATAAATACGACGTACACTTATGCCATCCGCATTCGCCTCAATGTCCCCTCGTGCACCGTTAGGTTAGGTAACTAACGGCAGAGCGGGGCAGGGCTAGCGCGGGTGTAAAACATAAGTAACGTCTATATAATATATCATATATACTATATACTGTATCTATCACAGAACATCACATGATCACATCACAGATAAGGCAGCAGAAGAATCATATGAAATATTGGATATACTAGGACGTCCGTGTTTTCAATACGAGCCAGTATAAAACACGGATTCCACGGTCGTGATGAATAGCCAAACCCACACCCCTAGACCCCTACGAGAGCGGCAAGCAACCCTACCAATTCTAGAGTTAGGAGACCTGTACTCGACTCCTCGAGTTGGTCTCCCACTGGACTCCAGAACCCGGTTACTTGTGCTCCCCTCCTTGGGTCTATCCTAGTGCGGAAAAGTAAATAATATACAAGAGGTGAAAACTTCCGCAACCTGGAAGCGTCCCAATAAAAGAATATTACATACATGTTTTTACATGAATGAAAATGAAAAACACTCATCTCACATAAAAACCCCCGGCTATTCAAACACGACGATCCAATATAACATATCCAGCAACACATAACATCACATGTCATCAACGTAAGTAAATATGCGCATCCCAATTGTCGTTAACATATAGAAACGAAACCGGCGATATCACATATTACACTTATGGTCACAGAAAAGAAAGTGTAAAACTACAACAGTTGGAATCCGCAACCACCTCAGACATCGCATGCCTGACCAAATGAATTACTTAGACATCGCATGCCTAACAATTATAAACCCCGCATTTTAGTCTCAAAATCGAAAACACTTTTCAATATCAAGTCGGGCAATTCAACAAGATTCCCGACATCCTGATCGAATGCTCGTCGCAAACTTCAGTATACGGCTGCACCCTCGATACCGTCGACGAAGTGCACCAAGGCGGAACACCGCTACCGAGAGCACCCGAACGGATGCTTTCGGCGACGGGGTTCTCCTACAGTCACTTGGTCGGGGCTATGGGGTGAGGCTGTCTATTAAGTTTATCGGCGAGTATCCACGTACGCTACGTGATTGCGACGGACTTTTGATCACATCAAAATTCCGTGGCAACCGATCAAGTGAGACTAAATTGCTATGTTTATAATATTCATTCCGTTATCTCATAACTATTTGTGAATTCCAATTATTGTATCCCATTCCAGATAAACAGAAAATGTTAAACTTTTCGATCGAACAGTCAAACACCCAAGTTTTCCCGATACAGCTCAACACATGAAATAAGTCTAACAACATTCAGTTCGTGCCTCAGTACCAACGGTCCAGCCGTAGAAGGGTCAAGCCAACGCCTCACATGTGGCACCCCGTACTGCCCCAAACCCTAAGGTTCAAAGGGCAGTTCAAGACGGTCACATAATCGAGTTAAGGTTTGTTGTCTTCTAGAGGGTCCATCGCGTTACTTGCACTACTTAGAACGTCGTCAAACTACGGAAAAATCCAACACTTGGAAATTTCCCGACAGGGGAAAAATTGGGTATTTATATCCGGTCGAACTTTTTAACATATTCTAAAAATATCCGGAAAAGCACACAGACTAAAATTAGACAGTCCGATCGAATACACCGAATCCCCAATACAACCCAGAAAATACAACTCTGGAATAAATATTAAAAACATCCAGAACACACAAGAAACACCAACAGAAACAACTGAAGAAAACACACATCCTAATCATCACAGACGGTCGCGGAACCGCCGCAAAAGGGGGGTCAACGCCGCGGTTCCGCGGCCGTACTGTTGAATTAGGTTGTCGTTTTCTCCAGTTTTTCTTAGAATTTCCTGCACATTTCTCTGCATATTTTTAATTCCAAAAAATCCACATTTTACAGAAATGTCCAGAGAGCATGTTAAGGGTTTGGGTTTCGGGTCGATCGGACTTCAAATTCTGTCGGGACTTCGCCTAAGGCTCTAGCTAGGCTCTGATACCACTGTAGGGTTCCTAGGCACCCTAATGAGGTCTCCTAAGGCATCAACCATGCCAATTTCAAAAATTCTAGGTGCCGAGAAACCCTAGAACGGATCGTTGGCTAGATTTCTAGGCGAAACAATAAACTAGTTAACACTTAACTACAAGATACGGAAATACAACCTTTGTAGATCCGGTTCTCCACCTCCATAGCTCCGCAATGAAGTCTCCTCGCTGTCCATAACAAGTCCCGGGCTCTAGCATCGGCTTCATCGGAGAATGGACGGGCTAGGTCATCGATGTCCATGCCGAAGATGATCTACGTCGAGGCATCGCTAAATCAAGCTCCGACTTCACCAAGTCAAGAAACTTGTGAAGAAAACACACTCTACTACTTGGCAAGAGGTAGAGGATGAAGAAATAGGAAGTGGGTAGACTTTAGAATTGGATTTCTCACTCATTTCATCAATCCACCATTGATGTAGTCAAGCTTTTCTTCTTGAGTTTAAGGAAGAAGAAGAAGAAAGTGTTATGATAAGTTAATTAAAAAGGATAAATTATCTCAATACTTATCATAACCTAACTCTAGTTAAGTGTAGAGAATAGACCATGGTTTGCTTAAATGGTTAGGGTTAAGAATGAAGACAAGAAAGGTGACTAAGTCAAAGGTTCATGAATCTTCAACAAACAAACAAACAAAGCCACCATTCTTTCTTTGTCTTATCCAAAACAAATAAATAAATAAATAAATAAATAAATAAGATAATCAAAACCCTAATCATTAACTTAACCATGGTTTAATCTTTACACTTAACCAAGTTAACATGTATCATCAAACATGATACAAACAAGTGCACAAAAGTATATCGCATATACAATGCGCACATCCGAGTGAGAAAATCCATCTTAAGTGAACCGATACTAGTTAACGCAAAGTAATATATCAAATATATAATTATGCATTAAATCATTAAATCAACACTTGATTTAACGATCCGGTCATATTGCATATAACCGACTAGTATCGAATGTATCGGCTTATCGAATCAACCCTCGATTCGATAACTAGGTTATATCGCATATAACCATTCGACACATTCATCGCGAGAATGAAATACGGTATCGCATACACGCATTATTCTCGGTCCCGCACATATCTCATATGCGCTCCTATTTCGTTTCGCTTGAGCCAGGAAACCTCTGTGTAGGACTCTAAAGACTCGTCAATACGCCGGCAGCAGATGATGATCATATCAAACATCCACAAGCCGCAAGCGGTCTGCTAAACGTAACGGCCACCCGGGTATTGAGCGATCAGAAGATCGACGAGCAAGCCCGCTCACACTGCTGTGAATCCAACCAGTAACACTACCGTACAGTCCGGTCTGATCGTCTGATATGTCACATATCTCGCCTAGGGGTGGTAAACTTCAGACCCCAATAGCTCGATAAGTCGTGTCGATATGAGGTCTATAACAATTCGAGATACTGCTGGTAACACTTACCAGTAAATCTCAGCAACCCTGGCCAGGGATTTCCTGTTATAGCCAATCGAACACAGCGCAACATCAACCCCCTATACCGGGAGAGACGAATCCCCTCCTATCGCTCATTGCCTCCATGTGACTCGGGACTGTACCCAAAAACCACCGTTTTGCACGCCCTCTTGGACGTGGTAAGATGGAAATCAAAGCACAGTGGGAACCACACAGGACTCTATGACGATCTCGGGTCAACAGACTACTCTGTACTAGTGTCACTAGAGAACTGCCATCTGACGTGAGGTATAATACCATCTGTGAGTTTTCGGCGAGTCCGTCCAGTGTACCCAGTCTCTACTGAGCACCCGTATATCATCTCTGATGTCAAACACCAATGGATATGGGATCATCCATCGCCCATCTGTATGGGTCGAGAAGGTATACGCTAGTCTACTCTGGTATATCGATGCCTCGTCTCGATACACCCTCGACTAGGGACTTTGAAGGATGTACTTATGGACTACTATGTCCCCACTAGTATGATCCACATCATAGTCCAGGTAGTCAAGCACACATCCTAAGGGCTTTATCAACATGTAACAGAGAGACAATCAGTATACACGTTAAGATAAAGATCAACCAGATAGCATACTATCATGTCGAGCAAGAAAGTCCTCCCTATATACGTCCCAGCATCCACTACAATATACATCCTATGTACAGTAATGGCCTCTAGGGCATACATATAACTAACAACATTATCACGGAGCTATGGAGGTGGAGGACCGGATCTACAAAGGTTGTATTTTCGTTCACTTTAGAGTAAAGTTGTTTATTCGCATTTTTTTCCGCCTAAACTCTAGTTAACGATCGCATTAGGATTTCTCGGCACCAGAAAAATTTGTATTTGGCATGGTTGATGCCTTGTGGAACCTCTAGTGTGTGCCTAGTAACCCTACAGTGGAATTGTTAGTTATATGTATGCCCTAGAGGCCATTACTATACATAGGATGTATATTGTAGTGGATGCTTGGACATATATAGGGAGGACTTTCTTGCTCGACATGATAGTATACTATCTGGTTGATCTTTACCTTAACGTGTACACTGATTGTCTCTCTGTTACATGTTCGTAAAGCCCTTAGAATGTGTACTTGACTACCTGGACTATGATGCGGATCATACTAGTGGGGACATGGTAGTCCATAAGTACATCCTTCAAGGTCCCTAGTCGTAGGTGTATCGAGACAGGGCATCGATATACCAGTGTAGACTAACGTATACCTTCTCGACCCATACAGATGGGCGATGGATGATCCCATATCCATTGGTGTTTAACATCAGAGATGATATACAGGTGCTCAGTGGAGACTGGGTACACTGGACGGACTCGCCGAGAACTCCTAGATGGTATTATACCTTACGTCAGATGGCAGTTCTCTGGTGACACTGGTACAGAGTAGTCTGTTGACCCGAGATCGTCATAGAGTCTTATGTGATTCCCACTGTGCTTTGATTTCCACCTTACCACGTCCAAGAGGGCGTGCAAAACGGTGGTTTTTGGGTACAGTCCCGAATCACATGGAGGCAATGAGCGATAGGAGGGGATTCGTCTCTCCCGGTATAGGGAGTTGATGTTGCGCTGTGTTTGATTGGCTATAACCGGAAATCCCTGGCCAGGGTTGCTGAGATTTACTGGTAAGTGTTACCAGTAGTTTCTCGAACTGTTATAGACCTCATATCGACACGACTTATCGAGCTATTGGGGTCTGACGTTTACCACCCCTAGGCAAGATATGCGACATATCAGACGACGAGACCGGACTGTACGGTAAGTGTTGCTGGTTGGATTCACAGGAGTGTGAGCGGGCTTGCTCGTTGATCTTCTGATCGCTCAATACCCGGGTGGCCGTTACGTTTAGCAGACCGCTTGCGGCTTGTGGGTGTTTGATATGATCATCACCTGCTGCCGGCGTATTGACGAGTCTTTAGAGTCCTACACAGAGGTTTCCTGGCTCAAGCGAAACGAAATAGGAGCGCATATGAGATATGTGCGGGACCGAGAATAATACCAGTATGTGATACTGTATTCTATTCTCGCGATTTGTATCATTGGACGGTTATATATGATATAGCCGGGATACCGAATCAAGTGTTGATTCGATACATTGATACACTAGATATTAGTCGGTTATATGCGACATGACCGGATCATTAAATCAAGTGTTGATTTAATGATTAAATGTATAATTATATATTTGATATATTATTTTACGTTAACTAATATTTGTTCACTTAAGATGGATTTTCTCATTTGATGTGCACATTGTGTATATGATATAGTTTTGTGCACTATTTTGTATCATGTTTGATGATGCATGCAAACTTGGGTGTGTGTGTGTGCTTTAAACTATGATTAGGTTAATGGTTAGGGTTTGTTTTATTTATTTATTTATATATTTATTCATTTTTGGAAAGGATAAAATGGTGATTTTCTTTTCTTTCTTTGCTTGATGCTTCTTGAAGCTTCAAAGCATCTTTGAAAGTCTACCATTTTGTCTTTATCCCTTAACCTAACCATTCAACTAAACTATAGTTTATTCTCTACACTAAACCATGGTTGCTAAAATGATAAGAATCACTTTATTTTCTTTTTCATTTATCTTATCATATTCTTTTCTTCTTCTTCTTCTTCAAGAAGAAGAAGAAACCATTCTAGCTTTAATGGTGCCTTGAGAAAAAGAGTGAGAAATCCAAATCAAAGTGAACCCACTTCCTATTTCTTCATCCTCTACCACTTGCCAAGTAGTATAGGGTGTTTTCTTCACAAGTTTCATGACTTGGTGAAGTTGGAGCTTGATCTTGAGTTGCCTCGACGTAGATCATCTTCGGCATCGAAGTCGACGACCTAGCCCGATCATTTCTCCGACGAAACCATCGCCAGAGTCTGGGATCCGATGATCGCAGTGGAGGGACGTGAACACGGAGCTATGGAGGCGGAGGACCGGATCTACAAAGGTTGTAGTCACTTTCCTTTTAGTTAAAGTTGTTAACTAGCTTTTTTTTTCGCCTAAACTCTAGTTAACGATCGCATTAGGGTTTCTCGGCACCGGAAAATTTTGAATTTGGCATGGTTGATGCCTTGTGAGACCTCTAGAGTGTGCCTAGGAACCCTACAGTGGTATCAGAGCCTAGCTAGAGCCTTAGGCGATGAGTAGACGAAGTTAGAAACCCGATCGAACCCCGAAACCCTAATTCTAACCCTTCTCTGTACATTTTTCATAACTGTGCATTTTTCCATATTAAAATTATGTAGAAAAATCAGCTGGGTTTTATAAGGGTTACTGTGCAAAACGAGCGCCTGATTCCACTAAACCGCCGCGGAACTACAATGTTTGATCAGCAAAATGACAATTTTGGCTTTTCTTCTAGATTTTCCTGCACAATTTCTCGAGACAAGTGTTGCGCAATATAGGGATGATGCGATGCCATGAAATACTGTCAATTCCCTCAGAAATGTCGGTTTTAGAGTATAATACATGCAATCTGGTATTTCAGGATTGTTTTGCTAATATGTGAAATATGCAAACCGAACACCTCCAGATGAATGCAAAAGATAGGGAGATTGACGTGTTAAAAATGCAGTATTTTCGACTGATCAGGTAGAAAATATACTCGCGCGAATGTTTGGGATATCCAATAAACTTACACAGAATGGACCTTGCCCCCAGCTTGTCCGGATTTTGTGTTTTCACATATGCCGGACAACCCCATATTTTAACATAATTAAGATATGATCTCTTTCCTTTCCATATCTTATATGGAGTGGTTGGCACAGATTTGGTGGGAACCATATTCAATAGGTCTGCAGCTGTTTCTAGTGCATATCCCCAAAAGAAAATAGGCAACTCAGCAGTGCTCATCATAGAGCGCACCATATTTAATAGGGTGTGGTTCCTCCGTTCCGATACACTGTTATGCTGTGGTGTATATGGAGGAGTCAGCTGAGAGAGAATCCCATTCTCTTTTAGGAAGTCCAGGAATTCATTGCTCAAGTATTCACCTCCTCGATTAGATCGAGGGATTTTAATACTTTTTCCGGTTTGGTTCTCGACTTCTTGTTTATATTCTCTAAATTTCTCAAAAGCCTCTGATTTGTGTTTCATCAGGAACATATATCCGAATCTAGAGAGATCGTCAGTGAATGTAATGAAGTACGAAGAACCATTCCTGGTATGTGTAGACATTGGACCGCATACATCACTATGTACCAGTCCCAAGAGTTCCGTAACTCTTTCTCCGTGTCCCGTAAACGGAGTTTTGGTCATCTTGCCTTTGAGACATGACTAGCAAGTGTTATAAGATGAAAATTCTAAAGGATTCAAATATCCATCCTTATGCAACTTAGCTAGCCGTGTCGCATTGATATGACCAAGTCTACAATACCACAAGAAAGATTCGTTCATTTCTGAACTCTTCCTCTTGTGTGTGTTTGTTATGCTCAGAACTGTTGATTGATTTAGAACATAAATGCCATTGCACAATGTGCCTGATCCAACCAACTTTTGGTTCAGGAAAATGTTCATAACATTATCCTGTAATACAAAATTATATCCCTCTTTACTCAACAAAGAAACCGATATAATGTTGCATATCAGGTTCGGCATGTAATAGCATTCGTTCAGACTCAATATATTACCAGTTGGTAATACAAGGTGATATTCCCCGACAGATTTAGCTGCAACAATTGCACCATTTCTAACCCTTATGTCTTTATCACCTTCTCTAAGTTCTCTACCTTTTCTCAGCCCATGTAATAAGTTACATATATGGGATCCTGACCCGGTATCTAATACTCAGGACGTAGAGCAAATGGAGAAACAGTTTTCTGTAACGAACACATCCGAAGAAAATGCATCAACATGTACTTTCTTCATTCGGGTAGCATGGGAATCTTGGTATTCCCCTATATCCTGTTCAGTCTTATAACTTTTATAAGAAAGAACGGAACCAACGTTCCCCAGCACAGTATAATATGCGGGTTCGGTCAATATATCCATATTATTATCTTGATTAAGGCATGATATGGTCGCTACCTGGAGAGAGAGAGAAGAAAACACTTTAGCGTATGCTCTTGCAAGATCAGATTGGTTATTATTTTATCTAATCAGGATGGCTCCCACTAATTTTTATCAAATCTTCCTTCAAACCATTAAAGGAAAGACTAGCCGGGATTAATTACACCCTATAATTTCATCAATCTTTCAGCCAGGCCAGTGTCGGTACTTTGAGGGAGGTTCCCCGTGCTTTCGCACGGACCTAATTAAAATAAACCTCGTTTTCCCAGAGGCATAATCCTGTTGACACTTTTCTAGACACCTACTTGATCGGCTAATTGTCCTGTGTAAAACTCTCCCAAGAGTGACAATTACTCGCAGTGGGTATCGGGATACAACTATCTCATAGAAGGTATGCAATCTCATTGCAAATTTCAACACTTGAAATTCCTGATAATATTTTGCCCCTAGCGTCCCATGACCTTGACGCAGGCCAACAAATCATAGTACGCTAGTCAAGTTCAACCCGCCATTTCTTGATTGAATTAAACCCGTCCGCACAACCCTTGACACAGGCCAACAAAGTCGCATGACTACCCTAATCCAATCTGCATCATATGCATAAGCAGATAAATACTAGTTAGCTACCGCACACTACGCCTTGACGCAGGCCAACAAACGTAGCACGAATACTAAGTAGAACTTATCTGAAATGACGGAGGGCTACGACAGGTTTTTCTGAAAACCTATTGTGTAATGAACTTGATATCGTTGTAGAAACAAGTGAATTTTGAAAAGGAGTGTTTTTTAGGCTTTCATTAGTTTTGCTAAAGAGATCATTCCCGATGAAGGGATCTCGGCTCTTTCCTCATCGAATAAGGTGCGGGATATATAATATATATCACTTTGCAAAGAAAAACTCCAAAAGCAATCAAAACACAAACCGGGTGTTGTAGCATCTGCCAGTTTTGCTAAAGAGGTCATTCCCGGTGAAGGGATCTCGGCTCTTTCCTTATCGAATAAAGTGCGGGATATATCATATATATCACTATGCAAAGCAAAAACTGTAGCTACCCTTTTTTGAAAGTTTGATTCTACAACTTCTTTTAGGTTTCTTTTCTTTCATTAATCATATTAATGAAGTCCCATCATTTAAGTCACCTAAACATCACAGATAAATACGACGTACACTTATGCCATCCGCATTCGCCTCAATGTCCCGTCATGCACCGTTAGGTTAAGTAACTAACGACAGAGCGGGGCAGGGCTAGAGCAGGTGTAAAACATAAGTAACGTCTATATAATATATCATATATACTATATACAGTATCCATCTCAACATATCAAATGATCACATCACAGATATCACAGTAGAAGAAACATATGAAATAATGGATATACTAGGAGGTCCGTGTTTTATTTTGAGCCTCTATAAAACACGGATTCCACGGTCGTGATGAATAGCCAAACCCACACCCCTAGACCCCTATGAGAGCGGCAAGCAACCCTACCAATTCTAGAGTTACGAGACCCGGACTCGACTCCTCGAGTTGGTCTCCCACTGGACTCTAGAACCCGGTTACTTGTGCTCCCCTCCTTGGTTCTATCCTAATGCGGAAAAGTAAATAATATACATCAGTGGTGATATCAACCTCAACCCGGAAGTGCCCAAATAAAAGAATATTACATACATTTAATTTTACATGAATGAAAATAAAAACTCTCATCTCACATAAAACCCCCGGCTATTCAAAACGCGACGATCCAATTAATATAACATATCCAGCATCACAGAACATCACATGTCATGACATCACAGAGAAAACTAGACGATGTTAAACATTCCAATCGAATCATTAAACACCCAAAATTACCCAAAAAGCTCAACACTTGAGCGTAGTTTAAAGTTATTCAGCACACGCCACAGTACCAATGGACCAGCCGTAGAAGGGCAAATCCAAGCCTCATTTGTGGCACCACTAACTACGGTAAACCTTAAGGTTTAGTCGCAGTTCCATGGTCACATCTCGAGTTAGGGTTTCATTCTTCTAGAGGGTCCATCGAATAACTTGCATGATCTTTGAAAACTTTTTAACTACGGAAAAAATCCAACACCTGGAAATTTTTCCGGCAAGGGTTAAAGCGGGTATTTGACATCCGATTGAACTTTTTAACAAAGGCTAAAGTACCCCGAAAACAGTTAAAATTACGACTATGAAACACTCCGAGTTGCCTTTGCATTGAGTTAATCATCACATGAAAAAGTAGCAAAAATAAACAACACCTGAAACCCCAAATCCCAGAGCACAGAGCATGAAAAATTTTGGCACCCAGAGCACTTGCCCAGGCCGGCCACCCCAGTTTTTTAGCCCATGTGCTCGGTCCAAATCTGAGCACTGGGTCCTAACTTTCTTCCATGCTCCAATATCTGCTCATAGATGATTCTGCACTTGTTTGAAAAAATTTTGGAGCTCATTTTAAAATCGACAGAAACATGGAATTAGGGTTTCAAGTTTCAGAGTTCGTTTCGTATTCGTAATCTAACATTATTAGTATAATTTTCTAGCTAGGCTCTGATACCACTGTAGGGTTCCTATCGGCGGCGGCAAGGTTTCGGGAGGTATCGTCCATACCATTTTCAAAATTTTGTCATTTCAAGGAACTCTAAACTAGAATTGTTAACTAGAATATTATACGGAAACGATAGTAAACCATTTACAACTAAGTGAACTAGAAATGCAACCTTTGTAGATCGGTCCTTCACTTCATAAGCTTCTTGCAGTAGTCCCTTCACCGCGTTGATGGAACTCCCAGACCCTTGCATGGCTTTACAAGGCGAATGGAAATTTCTTGCTTGAAGTCTTCGAGGCCGAAGATAATCTACGTCGAGGGAATACTAACTCAAGCTACTACTTCACTAAGGAAGTATTAGTGAAGCAAACACCCAATACTAAAGTGCTAATCTAGTAGAGGAAGATGAAATAGGAAGTGGGTTCATTTTAGAATTCTTTTTCTCACAATACTTTCTCACTTTTTTCAAACCGTAGAGAGCTTTTTCTTTTGGAGGAAGAAGATGAATAAAGAAGAAGAGAATGAGATAATGATCAAGTGAGAGAGTGAACCATGGTGAGTGAGTATCATATACTAACTCATGTAGAGACATAACCATGGCTAATTAAAAATGGTTAGGTTAACAAATATCTAAAGTAAAACAAATCTAGTGGACCTAGTCAATGCATCCATAAGCTTCCATAAGCTTCATGCATTTTTCCAATATCCACTAATTTTGTAATTACTTTAAACATTAATAACCCACTATTATAATTAGAATGGTGTATGTCTCATACACCCATGTATAGTGTATCAACAACCATGACACACTAAAATAAATAATGCACATCAATATATATTACATGTACACTCAAGTGAGAAAAGAATCCTTAAGTGAGCTAATGTTAGTTAATGTAAATTAGTATATCAAATATACAATTATACATTAAATTATTAAATCAACATTTGATTTAATAGTCCGGCTATATCTCATATAACCGACTAACACTAAATGTACCATCTTATCGAATCAACACTTGGTTCGATAACCCGGCTATATCACATATAACCGACCGATACAAAAGTTGCGAAAATAGAATACGGTATCACATACACGCATTATTCTAGGTCCCGCACATATCGCAAATGTGCTCCTATTTCATTTTTCCTGAGCCAGTAAAACCTCTATGTAAGACTCTAAAGACTCGTCAATACGCCGGCAGTAGGTGATGATCACATCAAGCACCCACAAGCCGTTAGTGGTACTAGCTGGACGTAACGGCTACACGGGTATTGAGCGATCAGAAGATTAGCAAGCAAGCCCGCTACAACTCCTATAAAAGACTGACGGTAACACTTGCCGTACAGTCCAGTCTCCTCGTCTGATATTTTGCATATCAAGTCTAGGGGTGGTAAACGTCAGACCCCAATAACCGATAAGTCATGCCGATGTGAGACTCATAACGGGTCGAGAAACTACTGGTAACACTTACCAGTAAATCTCTAAATCAGCCCTGGCCAGGGACTTCCCTGTTATGGCCAATCGAGCACAGCGCAACATCAACTCCCAATACCGGGAGAGACGAAACCCCTCCTATCGCTCATTGCCTCCATGTGACTCGGGACTGTACCCAGAAACCACCGTTTTGCATGCCTTCTTGGATGTGGTAAGGTGGAAATCAAATCATAGTGGGAATCACACAAGACTTTATGACGATCTCGGGTCTACGGACTAACCTGTATAAGTGTCACCAGAGAACTGCCATGTGACGTGAGGTGTAATACCTCTGGGAGTTCTCGGCGAGTCCGTCCAGTGTACCCAGTCTCCACTGAGCACCCATATACCATCTCTAATGTCAAACACCATTGGATATGGGACATCCATCGCCCATCTCATGGGTCGAGAAGCGTATACGCTAGTCTACACTGGTATATCGATGCCCCGTCTCGATACACCCACGACTAGGAACATTAAAGGATGAACTTATAGACTACCATGGCCCCATTAGTATGGTCTGCATCATAGTCCTGATAGTCAAGTACACATCCTAAGAGCTTTACCAACATGTAACCATAAGACAGTATCAAGAGACAAGTATACATGTTAAGATAAAGAGCAACCAGATAGCATACTATCATATCGAGCAAGAAAGTCCTCTCTATATATGTCCAAGCATCCAATATAATATACATCATATATATAATACTGGCCTCTAGGGCATACATACAACTAACAGTCGTTACGTCCAGCTAATACCGCTGACGGCTTGTGGGTAACTGATGTGATCATTACCTATTGTTGGCATATTGACGAGTCTTTAGAGTCCCACACAAAAGTTTTCTAGTTCAAACGAAATGAAGTAGGGCACATATGCTGATATGTGAGGGGCCCTGATTAAATACGAGTATGTGATACCATATTCTAATCTGGTGATAAATGATATTAGTCGGTTATATGTGATATAACAGAATTATTGAATCAAATGTTGATTTAATAACATGATATATATTTATATTTGATATAATTATATATTAACTAATATTAAGCTCACTAATTATTTTCTTCTTTTTATATATATTATTATATATATATAAATATATATGTATTATGAAGCATGGTTTTCTATTTTGAGAAAATAGAAAATAAGGTAGAAAATGGGGAGATATTTTGTGCATGGGTGAAGCATGGCACATATTATTTGTTTATTCATTTGCATTCACTATTGAAGTATGGTTGGATTTGTTATTGTTTTTTAATTCCATGTTTCAATAAGTGAGATGAGTATTGAGCCTTTTCTTCACTCACTTGAGTTTATGCTAGCTCATTCTCTCTAGCTTTCTCCATCTTCTTCTTCCTCCTCCTAAAGTCCTAACCATCACATGAGTTGTGAACCCTAGGACTTCAGAGTTATTCTAGTATGCTAAACACCCTACTTCATCATCCTAATCTAGATTAGCACTTTATATTAGGTTGTTTACTTCACTGATACTAGATTAGTGAAGAGGTATCTTGACCTAGAGGAACTTCGGGTGGATCATCTTCGACACGAAAGTCACGAAGCAAGCTCAATCTGTTCTTCAACTGGAGCCTAGAGGAGTCATAGGGACTACTACCCGGAGCTTTAGAAAAGAAAGACTTGGTCTACAAAGGTTGTAGTCTCCGTCTCTTAGTATAGAACTTGCTATGTTCATATAAACCCTAATATTCTAGTTAGATTCTATGTTAGTGTTGCTTAGCACCCCAAATTTTTCAAATTGCATGCTTGATGCCGGTTAAAGCCTTGTGGTGGTGCTAGGATACACTTTCATAGTATCAGAGCCAAGTTCGAACATTAGGGCATGTCTTTACGACGTTAAAGTGTTCGATCGAACTTCAAAACCCGCATTTTTCATAGTTCCTGTCCATTTTTTCAAAAGTTGAAAATTTTCAAATTAAAAATATGCAAAAAATCGTGCAGGGTATTTTATGGAGCCCCAATAAGTACGAGGCTCCAATTCCTTCAATGAGCCATGGAACCGCGGCCTAAACCCTTGTTTGGCCGCAGTTCCGATGCAAGTTTGAGAGATTGTGAGTTCGTTCTTCTTGTGCTGCTCCATTGTGATATTTGGCACTTTCTGGGTATTTTTAGTGAGGCTCAAGTTGTTGAGGTCTCTGTGATTTGTGGGTGTTTCATAATTCAATCGAAATGTTTAATGTCGTCTAGATTATTATGATATGTGATATAATATTTAGAATCCACAATAAGTAGTTTTGATAAACTAGTTAGTGTTTTGTAAATCTAGCCGTTTATTCATGTTTGATCGATTTTCACGGAGTTTTGATTCGGATCAAAACTCCGTCGCAATCTCGTATTATACGCGAACACTTGTCGGAAAACACTACTAGATAGCCTCGCCTCTAGCCCCGACAAAGTGACTATAGGAGAACCCCGCTGCCAAAAGCATCCACTCGAGTGCTCGGGGCCACGGTGTTCCGCCTAAGTGCACTTCGTCGACGGCATCGAGGGTGCGGCCATCTACTAAAGTTCCCGACGAGATTTCGATCAGGTAGTCGGGAATCGTGTTGAATTACCCGACTAAGTTATTGAAAAGTGTTTTCAATTTGAGACTAAAATGCAAGGTTTATAGATTAGGCATGAAATTCGGAATATGAGATATTCCGGGTTTATGATGTCTAAGGTATATACGGATTCTAATTATTATAGTTTTTCATTTCTTTTCTGCGACCGTAAGTGTATTATGTGGGATATCCCCGATCTCGTTGCTATATGTCAATGGAATTCGGGATACGCATATTTACTTACGTTGATGATATGTGATGTTATGTGTTGCTGTGATATGTTATATTGGATCGTCGTGGTTGAATAACCGGGGGTCTTTTGCATGAGATGAGAGTTTTTCAATTTTCATTCATGTAAAATGTATGTAATATTCTTTTATTAGGACACTTCCGGGTTGAGGATGATGTTACCATTGATATATATTATTTACTTTTTCGCATTAGGATTGAACCAAGGCGGGGAGCATAAGTAACCGGGTTCTAGAGTCCAGTGGTAGACCATCTCGAGGAGTCGAGACCGGGTCTCTTAACTCTAGAATTGGCAGGGTTGCTTGCCTCTCTAGTAGGGGTCTAATGATATGGGTTTGGCTATTCATCATGACCGTGGAATCCGTGTTTTTCATTACTGGCTGAATTTAAAACACGGACCTCCTAGTATATCTAATATTTCTTGTGTTGACTTTTGCTACTTGTGTTCTGTGATGTGATCATATAACTGCGTGAGACGAATGCTATATATATATGATATATATAATAAATGTTGCTTATATTTTGCACCCGCGCTAGTATAGCCCCCGCTCTGCCGTTAGTTAAGTAACCTAACGGTCCATGATGGGGCCCTGTGGCGAATGCGGATGGCATAAGTGTACGTTCTATTTTCGTTTCTTTTCTATGATGTTTAGGGAAACATAAATGATGGGACTTCATTAATGAGATTAATGGAAAGAAAAGAAACCTAAAGATGCTGTAGAATCGAAATTTTCAAAAAAGGTAGCTCTAGTTCTTGCTTTGCATTTTGGTATTCCTTGATGAATATCCAGCACCTCATTCGATGAGGAAAGAGCCGAGATCCCTTCACCGGGAGTGACCTCTTTAGCAAAACTAGCAAATGCTACAACCCACTCGGTTTTGTTTTTGATAGCTTCTCTAGTTCTTGCTTTGCATAGTGGTATTCCATGATGAATATCCAGCACCTCATTCGATGAGGAAAGAGCCGAGATCCCTTCACCGGAGTGACCTCTTTAGCAAAACTAGCAAAAGCTACAAAAAACACTCCTTTTCAAATCACTAGATTCTACAACGATATCAAGTTCATTACGATAAATGTTTTCTTCAAAACCAATCGTAGCCTTCCGTCGTTTCAGATAAGTGCTATTTAGTATTCGTGCTGCGTTTTTTGAACATAGCCAAGGCGCAGTATATGATAGCTGATTAATGTTTATCTGCCGCATGTGATGCGATTGGATTAGGGTAGTCATACGAATTTGTTGACCTTAGCCAAGGGTCATACGGGTGGGTTTAATTCAATCACGAAATGACGGGTCGAACTTGGCTAGCGCTTATGATTTGTTGACCATAGCCAAGGTTATAAGTCGCTAAGGGTAAAAACAGATATTGGGTATTTCAAGTGTTAAAATTTGTAATGAGATTGCATACCTTCTATGAGATAGTTAGATCCCGATACCCACTGCGAGTAAGTGTTACTCTTGGGAGAGTTTTCCACTTTACAATTAGTCAATCCAGTAGGTGTCTAAGAAAGGTGTTAACAAGGTTATGCCCCTACGGAAACGAGGTTATTTAATTAGTTCCATGCGAAAGAATGGGGAGACTCCCTCGGAGTACCAATACCTGCCTGGCTGACCGATTGGCGAACTTGAGGGTGTAATTAATCCCGGCCAATCTTACCTTTTATGGTTTGAAGGAAGATTTGATAAAAACAGTGGGAGCCATCCTAATTAGATAAGATAATAACCAATCTAATCTTGCAAAGAGCGCACGCTAAAGCGCTTCCTTCTCTCTCTCTCCAGGTAGCGACCATGACACGCCTTAATTAAAATAATAATATGGATGTATTTACCGAACCCGCTTATTATACTGAACTGGGGAACGTTGGTTCCGCTTTTTCTTATGATTGTCATAAGTCTAAGCTAGGAATAGGGGAATATCAGGATTTCCACACAACTCGAACGAAGAAAGAGCATGATGATACATCTTATTCAGGTGTTTTCGTTACCGAGAACTGTTTCTCAGTTTGCACTACGTCCTGGGTATTGGATACCGGATCAGGATCACACGTCTGTAATTTGTTACATGGGCTAAGGAGCGGTAGAGAACTAGGAAAAGGTAATATGCCTATAAAAGTAGGGAATGGAGCGATTGTTGCAGCCAAAGCAGTTGGCGAATATTGGTATTACCAAATGGTAATACAATGATTCTGAACGACTGTTATTACGTACCAAACATGATGTGCAATATTATATCAGTTTGTTCATTGCATAAAGAAGGATATAACTTTATATTGGAGGATAATGTTATGAACATTTTCCTAAATCAAGTGTCGATTGGGTTTGGTACGTTATGTAATGGTATATACGTTCTAAATCAAACGACAGTTCTAAGCATACAAAACACACACAAGAGGAAAAGTTCAGAAATGAACGAAGCCTTCTTGTGGCTTTGTAGGCTAAGTCATATCAATGTGACCATACTAGCTAAGTTGCATACAGATGGATATTTGAATCCGTTCGAATTTACATTTTATGAAACTTGTGAGTCATGTCTCAAAGGCAAGATGACCAAAACTCTATTTACAGGACACTGAGAAAGAGCTGCTGTACTCTTAGGACTGATACAATGTGATGTATGCGGTCCTATGTCTACACATGCTAGGAATGGTTTCTCGTACTTCATTACATTCACCGATGATCTCTCAAGATACGGACATGTGTTCCTGATGAAACACAAATCTGAATCTTTTGAGAAATTCAAGGAATATAAGTATGAAGTTAAGAACCAGACAGGTAAAAGTATTAAGTCTTACGATCTGATCGGGATGGAGAATATTTGAGCATGGAATTCAGAGACTACTTAAAATAGAATGAGATTCTCTCTCAGCTTACTCCTCCGTATACACCACAGCACAATGGAGTATCGGAGCAGAGAAATCGCACCCTATTAGATATGGTGCGCTCTATGTTGAGTAATACTGAGTTACCTATTTCCTTTTGGATTAATCACTTTAGACAGATGCATATCTATTGAATAGGGTTCCAACCAAATCCGTGCTTACTACTCCATATGAGATATGGAATGGGAAGAGGCATCTTAAACGAGTTGAGATATGGGGTTGTCCGTCCTATATTAAAAAGCAAAATCCGGACAAGCTCGAGGCAAGGTCTGTTTTGTGTAAGTTTATGGGATATCCAAAGGATTCATATGGATATATCTTCTACCATACTAAGGAACAAAAAGTGTTTGTTTCTCAACATGCCACCTTTTAGAAAAGAAATTTCTTGTGAAAGAAATTAGTGGTAATGAGGTAGAACTGGAAGAAGTTCCAGCTACAACTGATGATTTGGTACAACCGGAGATTCAATAGTCCCCAACGAAGCTCGGATACTCTGCAGATCTAGTAGGGTTCCTCATCCACCTGAGAGATACTACGGTTTTCTCATAGATGGTGGGAGCGAAGATTGCATCATGGAAGATGATGATCTAACCAGTTTCGAGCAGTCCATCACAAGTGGAGACTCTGTGAAATGGCTGGATGCTATACGATCTGAGATGGAATCCATGTACACCAACAAAGTATGGACTTTGGAAGTTGCTCCTGAAGGGGTAAAACCCATCGGGAGCAAGTGGATCTTTAAGAAGAAAATTGGTGTAGATGGAAAGGTTGAGACCTTCAAAGCTAGACTTGTAGCAAAAGGTTTTCGTCAACGACCTGGTGTCAACTATGATAAAACCTTTTCTCCTGTCGCTATACTTAAGTCCATCAGGATCCTACTTTCCATTGCTGCATACCATGACTACGAATTCTGGCAGATGGACGTCAAGACCGCTTTTCTAAATGGTGATTTAGAAAAGAGCATGCACATGATTCAGCCAAAGGGCTTCGTAGACAGTGGGAGCAGCGGAAAGATGTGCAAGCTGCTTAATTCCATCTACGGATTAAACCAGGTATCACGGAGATGGAACATCTGTTTTGATGAAGCTATCAAAGAGTTTGACTTCATTAAAAATATAGATGAACCATGTATATACAAGAATTTTGTAGAGAGTAAGGTTGTTTTCCTCGTATTGTACGTGGATGACATACTCTTGATAGGAAATAATGTTCCTATGCTATACTCAGTCAAGCTCTTCTTATCACACAAGTTCTCCAAAGATCTAGGTGATGCCTCCTACACCCTAGGGATAAAGATCTATAGAGATAGATCTAAACGGATGTTGGGATATACATTGACACCATACTAAAGAGATATAGTATGGAAGATTCTAAGCATGGTAATTTACCCGCTTGCTCAGGAATCACTCTCTCTAAAGATATGTCTACCAAGAATGATTTGGAGAGGGCTCGCATGCAAGGGATACCCTATGCTTCAGCAGTCGGGTCTATCATGTATGTGAAGTTATGTACCAGGCCAGATGTAGCTTACTTATTAAGTGTAGTGAGTAGGTATCAATCAGATCCTGGGGAAAAGCACTGGACAGCTGCGAAGAACATTCTTAAGTACTTGAGAAGGACTAAAGAAATGTTCTTGGTGTATGGTAACGGTGAACTCCAGGTGGAGTCCTTTACCGATTCGAGCTTCCAGAGTGATAAGGACGACAGTAAGTCGGTCTCGGGTTTTGTCTTCACCCTCAATGAAGGAGCGGTATGTTGGAATGGTTCCAAGCAAGATACCGTAGCAGACTTAACGATGGGGACTGAATATATCGCTACCAACGATGCTGCCAAAGAGGTTATCTGGATGAAGAAGTTTATAGATGAACTTGGTGCCATTGAGCATACAATACCTGTGTACTGTGATAACAATGGAGCTGTGGCTTTGGCCAAGAAACCGCGGTCTCATCAGCGATCCAGACATATTCTTAGGCGGTATCACCTGATCCGGGAGATAGTAGATCGATGGGAGATCGAGGTCAGGAGAGTAGACACGAAGGACAATGCAGCGGATCCACTCACGAAGGCCCTCCCCCAGACACAATTTGAGAGACTTTTTAGGATGTTGGGTATGAGATACTACAGCAACTGGCCTTAGTGCAAGTGGGAGATTGTTAGGAATATGTATGCCTTAAAGGCTATTATTGTATGATATAGTGGATGCTTGGACATATATATAGAGGACTTTCTTGCTCGACATGATAGTATGCTATCTGGTTGCTCTTTATCTTAACATGTACACTTGTATTATTATACTGTCTCTCTGATACATATTGATAAAGCCCTTAGGATGTTTGCTTGACTGCCAGGATGGTGATGCAGATCATATTACTAGGACTTGTGTAGTCCACAAGCACATGCTTTAATTGTTCCTAGTCGAGGGGATATTGAGACAAGGCATCGATATTCCAAAGTAGACTAGTGTGTATGTTTCTTGACCCTGTAGGGGGCGATGGTTGATCCCATAAACATTAGTGTTTGACATCAAAAATTGTACACAGCTGCTCATTAGAGAATGGGTACACCGAAAAAGACTCGCCGAGAACTCCTAGATGGTACTATACCTATCGTCAGATAGCAGTTCTCTGGTGACACTGGTACTGGTTAGTCTGTAGACCCGATATCGTCATAGGGTCTTGTGTGGTTCCCACTGTGCTTTGATTTCCTCCTTACCACGGCTCAAAGATGTCATGCAAACAGGTGGATTTTGGGTACAGTCCCGAGTCACATGGAGGCAGTGAGCGATAGGAGGGGTTTCTTCTCTCCCGGTATTGGGAGTTGATGTTGTACTATGCTCGATTGGCTATAACAATAAGTCCTTAGTCAGGGCTGATGAGATTTACTTATAAGTGTTATCAGTAGTTTCTTGAACCGTTATGAGCCACACATCGGCATAACTTATCAAGTTACTAGGGTCTAACGATTCCACCCCTGGACTCGATATGCGACATATCAGACGAAGAGACCGGACTGTATGGTAAGTGTTACTTATAGGCTTCTTGGGAGCTTGGACAAGCTTGCTTGTTGATCTTCTAATCGCTCAATACCTAAGTAGCTGTTACATCCAGCTAGTACCGCTGACGGCTTATAGGTAACTGATGTGATCATTACCTACTGTTGGCGTATTGACGGGTCTTTAGAGTCCCACACAGAGGTTTCCTAGTTCCAGAATAATAAAGTAGGGCACATATGCTGTTATATGAGGAGGCCTGATTAAATACGAGTATGTGATACCGTATTCTTATCTGGCGATAAATGATATTAGTCGGTTATATGTGATATAACCGAATTATTGAATCAAGTGTTGATTTAATAATATGATATATATTTATATTTGATATAATTATATATTAACTAATATTGAGCTCGCTAATTATTTTCTTCTTTTTATATATATTATTATATATATGTGTGATATATATATATATATGTGTGTGTGTGTGTGTGTGTGTGTGTGTGTGTGTATGTGTGTGTGTGTGTGTGTGTGTGTGTGTGTGTATATATATGTATGTATGTATGTATTATAAAGCATGGTTTTCTATTTTGAGAATATAGAAAATGAGATGGAAAATGGGGAGATATTTTGGGCATAGATGAAGCATGGTACATATTATTTGTTTATTCATTTGCATTCACTATTGAAGCATGGTTGGATTTGTTATTGGTTTTTAATTCCATGCTTCAATAAGTGAGATGACTATTGAGCATTTTCTTCACTCACTTGAGTTTATGCTAGCTCATTCTCTCTAGCTTTCTCCATCTTCTTCTTCCTCCTCCTAAAGTCCTAACCCTCACATGAGTTGTGAACCCTTGAACTTTAGAGTTATTCTAGTGAGCTAAACACCCTACTTTATCATCCTAGTCTAGATTAGCACTTTAGACTAGGTTGTTTACTTCACTAATACTAGATTAGTGATGAGGTATCTTGACCTAGAGGAACTTCAGGTGGATCATCTTCGACACGAGCGAAGCAAGCTCGATCCGTTCTTCAAGTGGAGCCTAGAGGAGTCGTAGGGACTACTATCCGGAGCTTTACAAGAGAAGGAATTGGTCTATAAAGGTTGTAGTCTCCATCTCTTAGTATAGAACTTGCTATATGTTTATATAAACCCAAATATTCAAGTTAGATTCTGGGTTAGTGTAGTTTAGCACCCAATTTTTTTAAAATTGTATGCTTGATGCCGGTTAAAACATTGTGATGGTGCTAGGATACACATTCATTTACCTTTGTTATTTCGAGGGTCCTTATTTGAGGAGGAAGGCCCATGGCCCATCTGGTTCATTTGGGCTAATTTATCTATCACAGCCTGAAAGCTTGTTGGTTTGAAGAATGTTATGAACTGGGACACAGTCATTTGAGGGACAAGGGTCCCGATGAATATGTCCACTGTAGGAGATTCTTCAATGCGCTGTTCACACTTAGACCGCAAGTTCCACCACCGGATCGTGTATTGGACCCAGGTTTTGCCCGACTTTACCCTGGCATTGATTAATGCCATGATTGGAGTACGTTCGCTCGCGTTGGCGAAACGCTGTGTGAACAGCAGTTCCATTTCTGCGAATGTTTTCACGGAGTCGTTTAGGAGCTCTGAGTACCATTCGAAAGCCATTTCTGACAAGCTGCCAACGAACTGGCGAAGCAACAGTTTGTCGTCGCCTCCAGTGCTGCCGCATAGAACTCTGAACTGCACGACATGCTGGTGAGGGTTGCCTGTCCCTTTGTATACATGGAACTTAGGTATCATATACCCCAACAAGTATTTGATTTGATCATACCACCCTAGATATGGTCGTCCAGTTCTGATAATTTGACCAGCAGTGTCATTAACTTGATGAGCACTTATTTGTTAAGCAATATAATCAACAAGGGTGGCCTTGGAGATCGTTTCCTCCTTGGCTACTGATAAGGCTGGAAGAGAGTTTGATGTTTCCCCTCTGTCATCCTCGACGATTATTGGTGGATCTTCGGCCGGGTGTTCTGGCTGGATCATCGTTCCAACTATGTCTTGGAACAAGAGATCCATCTGCTTTTTGTTGGCAGCTTGTTCAGTGCCTTCCTTGTCCTTTCTCTTGAGCAACCTTCGCAGAAACTCTGTATCAGTCTCCTACACTTGGCGCTGTTCGGCTACTGGATTCGGACTTTCTTTCTATCTGGTAAGTGCTGCCATTTTGGTCAGCATTTCATAGAGCTTTTGTTCTTGCTCCTGAGCCTTTGTCAGCGACCGAGTTTGCAGCTAGTGACTCACGGAGGCATGGCTTTCTTCTTTTCCTGAATCCATGTAGACCGTATGTATGATCATGCCCCCAGACTTAGAGCGTTTGGGTCCATCATCTTTGGAATTTACCGCAGGCGGTGGGATTTTTTACAGCCTCGTTCTTTTATGAGAGGTTGAAGTTAAAGGTGTTAGTTATATGTATGCCCTAGAGGCCATTACTGTACATTGGATGTATATTGTAGTGGATGCTGGGACATATATAGGGAGGACTTTCTTGCTCGACATGATAGTATGCTATCTGGTTGCTCTTTACCTTAACGTGTACACTGATTGTCTCTCTGATACATGTTGGTAAAGCCCTTAGGATGTGTACTTGACTATCTGGACTATGATGCGGATCATACTAGTGGGGACATGGTAGTCCATAAGTACATCCTTCAAAGTCCCTAGTCGTGGGTGTATCGAGACGGGGCATCGATATACCAGAGTAGACTAGCGTATACCTTCTCGACCCATACAGATGGGCGATGGATGATCCCATATCCATTGGTGTTTGACATCAGAAATGATATACGGGTGCTCAGTAGAGACTGGGTACACTGGACGGACTCGCCGAGAACTCCCCGATGGTATTATACCTCACGTCAGATGGCAGTTCTCTGGTGACACTGGTACAGAGTAGTCTGTTGACCCGAGATCGTCATAGAGTCTTGTGTGGTTCCCACTGTGCTTTGATTTCCATCTTACCACGTCCAAGAGGGCGTGCAAAACGGTGGTTTTTGGGTACAGTCCCGAGTCACATGGAGGCAATGAGCGATAGGAGGGGATTCGTCTCACCCGGTATAGGGGGTTGATGTTGCGCTGTGTTCGATTGGCTATAACAGGAAATCCCTGGCCAGGGTTGCTGAGATTTACTGGTAAGTGTTACCAGTAGTTTCTCGAAGTGTTATAGACCTCATATCGACACGACTTATCGAGCTATTGGGGTCTGACGTTTACCACCCCTAGGCGAGATATGCGACATATCAGACGATCAGACCGGACTGTACGGTAGTGTTACTGGTTGGATTCATAGGAGTGTGAGCGGGCTTGCTCGTCGATCTTCTGATCGCTCAATACCCGGGTGGCCGTTACGTTTAGCAGACCGCTTGCGGCTTGTAGGTGCTTGATATGATCATCATCTGCTGTCGGCGTATTGACGAGTCTTTAGAGTCCAACACAGAGGTTTCCTGGTTCAAGCGAAACGAAATTGGAGCGCATATGAGATATGTGCGGGACCGAGAATAATGCGTGTATGTGATACCGTATTCCATTCTCGCGATGAATGTATCGATTAGGTTATATGCGATATACCCTAGTTGTCGAATCAAGGATTGATTCGATAAACCGATACATTGGATACTAGTCGGTTATATGTGATATGACCGGATCGTTAAATCAAGTGTTGATTTAATGATTTAATGTATAATTATATATTTGATATATTACTTTGCATTAACTAGTATCGGTTCACTTTAAATGGATTTTCTCACTCGGGTGTGCGCATTGCATATGCGATATGATTTTGTGCACATGATTGTATCATGTTTGATGATACATGCTTTTTGGTTAAGTGTAAAGTATTAAACTATGGTTAAGTGGATGATTAGGGTTTTTACTTATTCTTTTATTCATTTATTTGTTTATACATTTTGGAAAATAAATGGAAAAGAGAAAATAATGGTGGCTTTTTTTGTTGTTTAGTTGAAGCTTCATGAAACCTTGACCTAGTCCACCATTTTTGTCTCATCCTAAACCCTAACCATTCCATTTAACCATGATTCATTCTCTACACTAAACCATGGTTTGAATATGATAAGGTTTGATTTTCTTTTCCTTTTTTAATCAACACTTATCATATTCTTCATCTTCTTCTTCTTCTTCACTTCAAGAAAAAGCTTAAAAGCTTTAATGGCAAAGTGAGAAAAAGAGTGAGAAATCCAAAACTAAAGTCTACCCACTTCCTATTTCATCATCCTCTACCTCTTGCCAAGTAGTAGAGTGTGTTTCCTTCATAAGTTTTCATGGCTTGGTGAAGGTGGAGCTTGATCTAGCGATGCCTCGACGTAGATCATCTTCGGCATGGACATCGACGACCTAGCTCGCCATTTCTCGGACGAAGCCGACGCTAGAGCCCGGGAATTCATTTGGACAGCGAGAGGAATTCGTTGCGGAGCTATGGAGGTGGAGCACCGGATCTACAAAGGTTGTATTTCCGTTTAAACTTTAGTTAAGTTGTTAACTAGTTTCTTTTTCGCCTAGACATCTAGCCAACGATCCGTAGTTTAGGGTTTCTCGGCACCGTAAATTTTGAAATTGGCATGGTTGATGCCTTGTGAGACCTCTTGAGAGTGCCTAGGAACCCTACAGTGGTATCAGAGCCAAGCTAGAGCCTTAGGCGAAGTCTAGACGGAGTTTGAAGTCCGAACGAACCCGAAAACCCATTTCAAAATTGCTCTCTGTCCTTTTTTCAAAAACTGGGATTTTTCTAAATTAAAAATTGCTAAAAAATTCAGCAGGGAAAAATAAGAATTACGATGCAAAATTTTTTCGATGAACAGTATTTATTGCGGCGGAACCGCGGCAGAAGCCTAGCTTCTGCGGCGGTTCCGCGGCTATCTGGTGACGTCAGCCCTCATTGTTTGCACAGTAATTCCTGATAAATTATGCTGAGTTTTCTGGGAATTTTTAAAATTTATTCAAGAGTTGAATTTTCTGGTTTGTTTTGGGGATTCGAATGTTCGATCGGATTATCAGATTTTGTCTATGTGGCTTTCCGGATAATTTTTAGAATATGTTAAAAAGTTCGACCGGATATAAATACCCAATTTTTCCCCTGTCGGGAAATTTCCAAGTGTTGGATTTTTCCGTAGTTTAACGACGTTCTAAGTAGTGCAAGTAACTCGATGGACCCTCTAGAAGACAACAAACCTTAACTCGATTATGTGACCGTCTTGAACTGCCCTTTGAACCTTCGGGTTTGGGGCAGTACGGCGTGCCACATGTGAGGCGTTTGCTTGACCCTTCTACGACTGGACCGTTGGTACTGAGGCACGAACTGAATGTTGTTAGACTTATTTCATGTGTTGAGCTGTACCGGGAAAACTTGGGTGTTCGATTGTTCGGTCGGAAAGTCTAACATTTTCTAATTATCTGGAATGTGATACAATAATTGGAATTCACAAAAAGTTATGAGATAACTGAATGAATGTTATAAACATAGCAGTTTAGTCTCACTTGATCGGTTGCCACGGAGTTTTGATGTGATCAAAAGTCCGTCGCAATCACGTAGCGTACGTGGATACTCACCGGGTAAACTTAATAGACAGCTACACCCCATAGCCACGACCAAGTGACTGTAGGAGAACCCCGTCGCCGAAAGCATCCGTTCGGGTGCTCGCGGTAGCGGTGTTCCGCCTTGGTGCACTTCGTCGACGGTTTCAGGGGTGCGGCCGCCTACTAAAGTTTGCGACGAGCATTCGATCAGTTTTTCGGGAATCTTGTTGAATTGCCCGACTTGATATTGAAAAGTGTTTTCGATAATGAGACTAAAATGCGGGGTTTATAATTGTTAGGCATGTGATGTCTAAGGAATTCATTAGTTTAGGCATGCGATGTCTAAGAAGGTTGCGGATTCCAACTGTTGTAGTTTTACACTTTCTTTTCTGTGACCGTAAGTGTAATATGTGATATCCCCGGTTTCGTTGCTATATGTCAACGACAATTGGGATGTGCATATTTACTTATGTTGATGACATGTGATGTTATGTGTTGCTGGATATGTTATATTGGATCGTCGTGTTTGAATAGCCGGGGTTTTTATGTGAGATGAGTGTTTTTCATTTTCATTCATGTAAAAACTTGTATGTAATATTCTTTTATTGGGGCACTTCCAGGTTGCGGAATATGTCACCCTCTGTATATTATTTTCTTTTCCGCACTAGGATAGACCCAAGGAGGAGGGCACAAGTAACCGGGTTCTGGAGTCCAGTGGGAGACCAACTCGAGGAGTCGAGTCCGGGTCTCCTAACTCCAGAATTGGTAGGGTTGCTTGCCGCTCTCGTAGGGGTCTAGGGGTGTGGGTTTGGCTATTCATCACGACCGTGGAATCCGTGTTTTATACTGGCTCGTATTGAAAACACGGACGTCCTAGTATATCCAATATTTCATATGATTCTTCTGCTGCGATATCTGTGATGTGATCATGTGATGTTCTATGATAAATGCTGTATATAGTATATATGATATATTATATAGGCGTTACTTATGTTTTACACCCGCGCTAGCCCTGCCCCGCTCTGCCGTTAGTCACCTAACCTAACGGTGCACGAGGGGACATCGAGGCGAATGCGGATGGCATAAGTGTACGTCGTATTTATCTGTGATGTTTATGTATTTAAATGATGGGACTTCATTAATGTGATTAATGAAAGTAAAAGAAACCTAAAGATGTTGTAGAATCGAATTTCAAAATAAAACAGGTAGCTACAGTTCTTGCTTTGCACAGAGGTATATGTGATATATCCTGCACCTTATTCGATGAGGAAAGGACCGAGATCCCTTCACCGGGAGTGACTCCTTTGGCAATAACTGGCAGATGCTACACACTCGGTTTGTCTTTTGATTGCTTTTAAGAGTTTTTGCTTTGCACAGTGATATATATGATATATCCCGCACCTCATTCGACGAGGAAAGGACCGACGATCCCTTCACCGGGAGTGACTCCTTTAGCAAAACTAGAAAAGCCTCAAAAGCACTCCATTTTAAAAATCATTTGATTCTACAACGATATCAAGTTCATTACGCAATAGGTTTTCAGAAAAACCTGACGTAGCCCTCCGTCATTTCAGATAAGTCCTATTTAGTATTCGTGCTACGTTTGTTGACCTCCATCAAGGCGTAGTGTGCGGTAGCTAACTAGTATTTATCTGTTTATGCATATGATGCAGATTGAGTTAGGGTAGTCGTGCGGCCTTGTTGACCTCCGTCAAGGGTTGTGCGGGTGGGTTTAATTCGATCAAGAAATGACGGGTTGAACTTGTCTAGTAGCCTATGGTTTGTTGACCTCCGTCAAGGTCATAGGGTGCTGGGGGCAAAATATTATCGGGAATTTCAAGTGTTGAAATTTGCAATGAGATTGCATACCTTCTATGAGATAGTTGGATCCCGATACCCGCTGCGAGTAATTGTTACTCCTGGGAGAGTTTTACACATTACAATTAGCCGATCAAGTAGGTGTCTAGAAAGGTGTTAACGAGGTTACGCCTCTGGGAAAACGAGGTTTACATTAATTAGGTTCGTGCGAAAGCACGGGGGACCTCCCTCAAAGTACCGACACTGGCCTGGCTGAAAGATTGGCGAACTTGTAGTGTGTAATTAATCCCGGCTAGTCTTTCCTTTTAGGGTTTGAAGGAAGATTTGATAAAAAGCAGTGGGAGCCATCCTGATTAGATAAAATAATAACCAATCTATTCTTGCAAGAGCGCACGCTGAGTGTTTTCTTCTCTCTCTCTCCAGGTAGCGACCATATCACGCCTTAATCAAGATAATAAAACGGATTATTGACCGAACCCGCTTGTTATACTGAGCTGGGGAACGTTGGTCCCGCTCCACCTTATAATTGTTATAAGACAGAGCAGGAAATTGGGGATTACCAGAATTCCCGTGCCGCCCAAACGAAGAGAGTGCATGTTGATGCATCATCTTCGGGTGTGTTCATTATACAGAACTGTTTCTCAGTATCCTCCGCATCCTTGGTATATGATACCGGATCAGGATCCCAGATATGTAATCTGTTACATAGGGCTGCAAAAGGGTAGAAAAACTGAGAACGGGTGATAAGTTTCATGAGACAGAAAACGGGGCAAGTGTTGCAGCCAAGTCTGTTGGTCACTGTCACCCTGTATTACAAATACATTGATTCTGAACGAATGCTATTAGATACCGAACCTGA
The DNA here is from genome assembly GCA_030015575.1 of Agapanthus africanus. Lineage (NCBI taxonomy): Eukaryota > Viridiplantae > Streptophyta > Magnoliopsida > Asparagales > Amaryllidaceae > Agapanthus > Agapanthus africanus. The sequence goes on along the minus strand of JASDDO010000024.1, from coordinate 421,324,636 downwards.
TATACAAAATCATATCAGTCTCTTTAGTAGTAAAGAAATGATAAAATTTTGTATTGTTGGATAATGTTTTGAACATTTCCTATATCAAAAGTTGATTGGTTCAGGCACGTTATCTAAAAGCATTGACGTTCTAAATCAAACTACAGTTCTTAGTATATGGATCACACACAAGAGGAAGAGTTCAAAATTGAACGATTCCTTCTTGAGGTATTGTAGACTAGGTCATATCAATGCGACCTGACTGGCTAAAGTTACATATAGATGCATATTTAAATAAGTTTGAATTTACATCTTATGAAACTTGCCAGTGATGTCACAAAGATAAAATGACCATAGACCTGTTTATTGGAAACAGAGAAGGAGTTAGTAAACTCTTGGGATGATACATGTTGATGTATGTAAGTCCCCTGTCTACACATGCCAGGACTGGTTCTTTATACTTCATTACGTTCTCTGATAATCTCTCAAGATTCAGTCATATGTTCCTGCTGAAACATGAGTCCGAACCTTTTGAGATATTCACAGAATATAAGCGAGAAGTAGAGAACCAAAATACGGGTATAAGTATTATGTCCTTTGATGAGATCGAGGAGGAGAATACTTGAGCACGGAAATCCTGGACTATTTTAAAGGAGAATGAGATTCTCTCTCGGCATTACTCCTCCGTATACACTATAGGACGATGGTATATCGGGGCGGAGCAGATACACCCTATTTGATATGGTGTGCTCTATGATGAGTACTGCTGAGTTACCTATTTCCTTCTTGGGGGTTATGCACTTATGAAGTTGCATACCTATTGAATTAGGTTCCAATCAAATCAGTCGCCTACTATTTCATATGTGATATGGAAAGGGAAGAACCCATGTCTTAAGCTAGTTAAGATTTGGGGTTGACCGGCCTATGTCTGAAAGCAAAATCCGGACAAGCTCGAGGCAAAGTCTGTAATGTAGAACTGGAAAGGTTCCAGCTATACAAATTACAGCAGATGATTTGAAAGAACCAAAGGATTCAATAGTTACCAACGAACCTCAGCCTCTCCGCCGATCTAGTAGGGTTCCTCACCCACCTGAGAGTTACTTCGATTTCTCTATGACAGTGGGAGCGAGGATTGCATCATGAGATGATGACCCAACTAGCTTCGAGCTGGCCATCGAGAGTAAGACTCTGTAAGAATGGCTGGATGTTTATCGATCTGAGATGGAATCCTTATACACCAACAAAGTATGGACTTTGGTTGCTATATCTGAAGGGTTAAATCCCCATCAGGAGCAAGTATATCTTGAGAAGATTACTTGGTGTAGATGGAAAAGTTGAGACTTTCAAAGCTAGACTTGTTAAAGGTTTTCGTCATCAACCAGGCGTGGATAATGATGAACCTTTTCTAAGGAGCTATGCTTAAGTCCATCCAGATCCTACTTGTCACGGCTACATACCATGACTACGATATCTGGTGGTTGGGCGACATGACTGCTTTTCTAAATGATGTTTTAGAAGAGTGCGTCTATAAGTACACAGCCAGAGGGCTTCGTAGACAGTGGGAGCAGCGGAAACGTGTACAAGATGTTTTATAGGATAAAGCAGGCATCGCGGAGTTGGAACGTCTATTTTGATGTGTTAGTCGAATAGTTTGACATCATCAAAATGGTAGATGAACCTTGTATAAACAAAAAGGTAGTAGGGAGTATGGTGCTGATCCTCGTAGAGTACGTGGATAACATACTCTTTATAGGGAAGGTGTTTCCTATGCTACGCTCGGTCGATCTCCGCTTATCACATGGATTCTCCATATAGGATCAAAATGATACCTCCTAAATCCTGGATTTTGGATCTATGAGATAGATCTAATTGGAAATTAGGATACTCACTAGTTGTAGTGAGAAGGTATCAATCGACCCTGGGGAGAATCACTGGAAGTGTTCCAGGGTGATAAAGACGACTGAATGTCAGTCACAGGCATTGTCTTTACCCTCAGTAAAGGGACGGTATGTTGGAAGAGTTCCAAGCTAGATACCGTGGCATACTAGACGATAAAGGCTGGATACATCGCTACTTAAGATGCTACCAAAGTGGCTGTCTGGGTGTATATTGGTTCATGAGATGAACTTAGTTCCTCCCATTGTGTGACAATGGAGTTGTGGCTTATGCCAAGGAACGTCCGTCCCATCAGTGATCCAGACATATTCTAAGGCAGTATCACCTGATCATGGAGATAGTTGATCTCCAGGGTGATCGAGGTTTGGAGAGTAGACTCAGAGGACAACACAGCGGATCCACTCACAAAGGCCTGTTCCCAGAGAGAGACTTTTATGGGATGGTTGAGTATGAGATACTACAACCACTGCTACAGATGGCCCTAGTGCAAGTGGGAGATTTTTAGTTATATGTATGCCCTAGAGGCCATTACTGTACATTGGATGTATATTGTAGTGGATGCTGGGACATATATAGGGAGGACTTTCTTGCTCGACATGATAGTATGCTATCTGGTTGCTCTTTACCTTAACGTGTACACTGATTGTCTCTCTGATACATGTTGGTAAAGCCCTTAAGATGTGTACTTGACTATCTGGACTATGATGCGGATCATACTAGTGGGGACATGGTAGTCCATAAGTACATCCTTCAAAGTCCCTAGTCGTGGGTGTATCGAGACGGGGCATCGATATACCAGAGTAGACTAGCATATACCTTCTCGACCCATACAGATGGGCGATGGATGATCCCATATCCATTGGTGTTTGACATCAGAGATGATATACGGGTGTTCAGTAGAGACTGGGTACACTGGACGGACTCGCCGAGAACTCCCAGATGGTATTATACCTCACGTTAGATAGCAGTTCTCTGGTGACACTGGTACAGAGTAGTCTGTTGACCCGAGATCGTCATAGAGTCTTGTGTGGTTCCCACTGTGCTTTGATTTCCATCTTACCACATCCAAGAGGGCGTGCAAAACGGTGGTTTTTGGGTACAGTCCCGAGTCACATGGAGGAAATGAGCGATAGGAGGGGATTCGTCTCTCCCGGTATAGGGGGTTGATGTTGTGCTGTGTTCGATTGGCTATAACAGGAAATCCCTGGCCAGGGTTGCTGAGATTTACTGGTAAGTGTTACCGAGATTTACTGGTAAGTGTTACCAGTAGTTTCTCGAAGTGTTATAAATCTCATATCGACACGACTTATCGAGCTATTGGGGTCTGACGTTTACCACCCCTAGGCGAGATATGCGACATATCAGACGATCAGACCGGACTGTACGGTAGTGTTACTGGTTGGATTCACAGGAGTGTGAGCGGGCTTGCTCGTCGATCTTCTGATCGCTCAATACCCGGGTGGCCGTTACGTTTAGCAGACCGCTTGCGGCTTGTGGGTGCTTGATATGATCATCATCTGCTGCCGGCGTATTGACGAGTCTTTAGAGTCCTACACAGAGGTTTCCTGGTTCAAGCGAAACGAAATAGGAGCGCATATGAGATATGTGCGGGACCGAGAATAATGCGTGTATGTGATACCGTATTCCATTCTCGCAATGAATGTATCGATTAGGTTATATGCGATATACCCTAGTTGTCGAATCAAGGATTGATTCGATAAACCGATACATTGGATACTAGTCGGTTATATGTGATATGACCGGATCGTTAAATCAAGTGTTGATTTAATGATTTAATGTATAATTATATATTTGATATATTACTTTGCATTAACTAGTATCGGTTCACTTTAAATGGATTTTCTCACTCGGGTGTGCGCATTGCATATGCAATATGATTTAGTGCACATGATTGTATCATGTTTGATGATACATGCTTTTTGGTTAAGTGTAAAGTATTAAACTATGGTTAAGTGGATGATTAGGGTTTTTACTTATTCTTTTATTCATTTATTTGTTTATACATTTTGGAAAATAAATGGAAAAGAGAAAATAATGGTGGCTTTTTTTGTTGTTTAGTTGAAGCTTCATGAAACCTTGACCTAGTCCACCATTTTTGTCTCATCCTAAACCCTAACCATTCCATTTAACCATGATTCATTCTCTACACTAAACCATGGTTTGAATATGATAAGGTTTGATTTTCTTTTCCTTTTTTAATCAACACTTATCATATTCTTCATCTTTTTCTTCTTCTTCTTCTTCACTTCAAGAAAAAGCTTGAAAGCTTTAATGGCAAAGTGAGAAAAAGAGTGAGAAATCCAAAACTAAAGTCTACCCACTTCCTATTTCTTCATCCTCTACCTCTTGCCAAGTAGTAGAGTGTGTTTCCTTCACAAGTTTTCATGGCTTGGTGAAGGTGGAGCTTGATCTAGCGATGCCTCGACGTAGATCATCTTCGGCATGGACATCGACGACCTAGCTCGCCATTTCTCCGACGAAGCCGATGCTAGAGCCCGGGAATTCATTTGGACAGCGAGGGGACTTCGTTGCGGAGCTATGGAGGTGGAGCACCGGATCTACAAAGGTTGTCTTTCCGTTTAAACTTTAGTTAAGTTGTTAACTAGTTTCTTTTTCGCCTAGACATCTAGCCAACGATCCGTAGTTTAGGGTTTCTCGGCACCGTAAATTTTGAAATTGGCATGGTTGATGCCTTGTGAGACTTCTTGAGAGTGCCTAGGAACCCTACAAAAGGGGCTGCTGTAACAGGCACCTGTGTAGAAGAAGCCCCCCGTTGTATGGCGGAGGAGTGATCTCTCTCTTGTCGTGCCTTAAATTTTTTTTGTCGACGAGAGTGATTTTCGTCAATCACGGAGTCTTGGACTTTCCGCCAGACTCTATGAATTTGGGAGGAGAGCCGCTAATGGGGCCGCTCCGGCTTTGCCTGTACAGGGACTTCCGCAGGTGGGGGTGATTTCTTTAACACCGCCGTGAGGGAGTTTTTGCTCACCCATTTGAGCAAATCAAAGTTGTTCCAGGTTGGAACAGCAACGTCAACTTCCACCATTAGAGCTGGTAGGGTAAGTCCAGAGGAGGAGTTGCCCCCAGCCTTTCTCACTCGGCGCCTGTGGTGACTTCGAGCATGCCTTGCAGAAGGAACCGCCTCAGTTTTGTAAGCGGCTTCATTGTGCCCCTGGTTCTGCTGGGGTGCTTCGATCAGTGTCAACCTATTGAAGACCGACGTCCTTGTTGAAGCGGCCAGTCTTTCGAAGATCGACTTTTTGGTAGGGGAAGCACTTTTGACGGCTTCGCCTGTAGGAGGAGTTGGGAGGGCTATCCATTTTGGGGTAGCCCCTTCAGGTATCACGAGCTTCTTAACGGGCCAGTTTGTACTTTTGCTCAGCCTGTTGAAGACCGAGACGTCGGATTTGGACAGCCAATTGAGAGGGGCCGTTGTGGTTGCCAGTTGATCAAAGAACGACCTTTTAGGAGTTTCTCCTTGTGGCGCTAAGGCACCAAAACTCACAGGTGGGAGTATAGTCCTAAAGAACAATCCAGTAGTGGCTTGCATAATTTGTAGGGTTCCTAGGCACACCCATGAGGTTCTACAACTGATCAAACATGTCCAATTCAAATTTTATGTGCCGAGAAACCCTAAACTAGATCGTTAACTAGAGGATAGGCGAAAGAACATGCAAGTTAACAACTTTAACTAAAAGTGAAAGGGACTACAACCTTTGTAGATTCGGTCCTCCACTTTCTTAGCTCCGTGATGACGTCCCTCCGTTGCGATCAACCGGATCCTGGACTCTAGCGTTGGTTTCATCGGAGAAATGATCGGGCCAGGTCATCGACTTCGATGCCGAAGATGATCTACGTCGAGGCGACTCAAACTCAAGCTCCATCTTCACTAGGTCAAGAAACTTGTGAAGATAACACACTCTACTACATGGCAAGTGGTAGAGGATGAAGAAATAGGAAGTGGGTTCACTTTAGAATTGGATTTCTCACTTGATTTCATCACTTGGAATTTTCAAGAATGGTTTCTTCACTTGAAGAAGAAGATGAAGAAGAAGAAGAAAAATATGAATAATTCTTGAAAATAATAAATCAAGTGAATACTTATCATAATGCAACCATGGGTGAGGCTAACACATGTAGAGAATAAACTAGGGTTTAGGTGTAATGGTTAGGTTAAGGAAAAAACAAAATGGCAAAGACTTTCAAAGCTTCATGAAGCTTCAAGAATAAAACAAAGCAAGCCTCCATTTTATTTTTGCCAAAATGAATAAAGAAAATGAATAAAACAAATTAAAACCTAACCATTAACCTAAAGATGGTTTAAATCAAACATACACCCAAGTTTGCATGTATCATCAAACATGATACAAACTAGTGCACAAACATATATCATATATACAATGTGCACAATCAAGTGAGATAATCAATTTTAAGTGAACAATACTAGTCAATGTAAAGTAATATATCTAATATATAATTATACATTAAATCATTAAATCAACACTTGATTTAATGATCCGGTCATACTGCACATAACCGACTAATATCAAGTGTATCAATATATCGAATCAACATTTGATTCGGTAACCCGGCTATATCTTATATAACCGTCCGATGATACAAATCGCGAGAATAGGTTTCAGTATCACATACTGATATTATTCTCGGTCCCGCACATATCTCATATGCGCTCCTATTTCGTTTCGCTTGAGCCAGGAAACCTCTGTGTAGGACTCTAAAGACTCGTCAATACGCCGGCAGCAGGTGATGATCATATCAAACGCCCACAAGCCGCAAGCGGTCTGCTAAACGTAACGGCCACCCGGGTATTGAGCGATCAGAAGATCAACGAGCAAGCCCGCTCACACTCCTGTGAATCCAACCAGTAACACTTACCGTACAGTCCGGTCTGTTCGTCTGATATGTCGCATATCTCGCCTAGGGGTGGTAAACGTCAGACCCCAGTAGCTTGATAAGTCATGCCGATGTAAGGTCCATAACACGCGTGAAACTACTGATAACCCTTACCAGCAAATCACTGCAACCCTGGCCAGGGATTTCCAGTTATGGCCAGTCGAGCATAGCGCAACATCAACCCCTAATACCGGGAGCGACGAATCCCCTCCTATCGCACATTGCCTCCATGTGAATCGGAACTGTACCCAAAAATCACCTGTTTGCATGACTCGGTAGAGCCGTGGTAGGGTGGAAATCAAAGCACTGTGGGAGACACACAAGACTCTCTGACGATCTCGGGTCAACAGACTAAGCTGTACCAGTGTTACCAGAGAACTGCCATCTGACGTGAGGTATAATACCATCTGGGAGTTCTCGGCGAGTCCGTTCAGTGTACCCAGTCTCCACTGAGCACCCGCATACCATCTCTGATGTCAAACACCATTGGATATGGGATCATCCATCGCCCATCACATGGGTCGAGAAGATATACGCTATTCAACTCTGGAATATCGATGCCCCGTCTCGATATTCCCTCGACTAGGAACATTAAAGGATGTACTCATGGACTACCCAGGCCCTACTAGTATAATCTGCATCATAGTCCTGGAAGTCGAGTACACATCCTAAGGGCTTTATCAACATGTAACAGAGAGACAGAAAGTATACATGTTAAGATAAAGAGCAACCAGATAGCGTACTATCATGCCGAGCAAGATAGTCCTACCTATATATGTCCCAGCATCCACTACAATATACATCCTATGTACAGTAATGCCTCTAGGGCATACATATAACTAAAAATCTCCCACTTGCACTAGGGCCATCTGTAGCAGAGGTTGCAGTATCAAATACTCAACCATCCCATAAAAGTCTCTCTTTGGGAAAAGGCCTTTATGAGTGGATCCGCCGTGTTGTCCTTTGAGTCTACTCTCCTAATCTCGATCACCCTGGAAATCAACTATCTCTATGATCAGGTGATGCTGCCTCAGAATATGTCTGGGTCACTGATGGGACCGGGGTTAGTGGGACAAAGCCACACTTCCATTGTCACACAATGGTAGGAACCTAGTTCATCTCATGAACCAATATACACCCAAACTGCCTCTTTGGTAGTATCTTTAATAGCGATGTTACCAGCCTTTATCGTCTAGTTTGCCACGGTATCTAGCTTGGAACTCTTCCAACATACCATCCCTCCACTGAGGGTAAAGACAATGCCTGCGACTGACATTCAGTCGTCCTTATCAGTCTGGGACTTTCCCAGTGATTCTCCCCAGGATCGATTGATACCAACTCACTAAACCTAGTGAGAACCCTAACATCCATTTAGATCTATCTTATAGATCCAAATCCCAGGATTTAGGAGGTATTACCTTTATCCTATTTAGAGAATCCTTGTGACAAGAGGAGATTGACCAATCGTAGTATAGGAAACTCTTTTCCTATCAAGAGTATGTCATCTACGTACTCTACGAAGATCTCCACCATACTCCCTATTACCTTTTTGTATATACAAGGTTCATCTACCATTTTGATGAAGTCAAACTATTTGACTATCACAACAAAACAGACGTTCCAACTCCGCGATGCCTGCTTTATTCTGTAAAGCAACTTGGACACATTTCCGCTGCTCCCACTGTTTACGAATCCCTCTGGCTGTGTTCTTATAGACGTTCTCTTCTAAATCATTTATTTAGAAAAGCAGTCATGGCACCCAACCACCAGATATCGTAGTCATGGTATGTAGCAATGGCAAGTAGGATCTGGATGGACTTAAGCATAGCCACTGGAAAAAGGTTTCATCATTATCCATGCCTGGTCGATGACGAAAACCTTTAACAAGTCTAGCTTTGAAAGTCTCAACTTTTCCATCTACACCAAGTAATCTTCTCAAGATATACTTGCTTCTGATGGGAATTTAACCCTTCAGATATAGCAACCAAAGTCCATACTTTGTTGGTGTACATGAATTCCATCTCAGATCGCTAAGCGTCCAGCCATTCTTACAGAGTCCTTACTCTTGATGGCCTGCTCGAAACTAGTTAGGTCATCATTTCATGATGCATTCCTCGCTCCCACTATCATCGAGAAACCGAAGTATCTCTCAGGTGGATGAGGAACCCTACCAGATCGGCGGAGAGGCTGAGGTTCGTCGAGGACTATTGAATCCCTTGGTTCTGTCAAATCATCAGGTGCAGTTTGTATAGCTGGAACCTTTCCAGTTCCACAGAATCGACCTTGCCTCGATCTTGTCCGGATTTTGCTTTTGACATAGGCCGGACAATCCCAAATCTTAACTTACTTAAGAGATAGGCTCTTCCCATACCATATCTTATATGGAGTGGTGGGCACTGATATGATTCGAACCCAATTCAATAGGTATGCAGCTTCTCAAGTGCATAACCCTTTAAAAGAAACAGGTAACTCAGTAATACTCATCATAGAGCACATCATATCTAATATGGTGCGATTTCACCGCCCCGATATACCAACGTGCTATGGTTTATACGGAGGAGTAATGCTGAGAGAGAGAATCTCATTCTCCTATAGAATAGTCCAGGAATTCTATGCACAAGTATTCTGCTTCCTGATCTCATCATGGGACATAGTACTTATACCCGTATTTTGGTTCTCTACTTCTAACTTATATTCTGTGAATATCTCAAAAGTTTCGGACTTGTGTTTCAACAGGAACATATGTGTGAATCTTGAGAGATTATCAGAGAATGTAATGAAGTACAAAGAACCGGTCCTGGCATGTGTAGACAGGGGACCTTACATACATCATCATGTATCAGTTCCAAGAGTTTTCTAACTCTTTCTCTGTTTCCAATAAACAGAGCTATGGTCATCTAATCTTTGTGACATGACTGGGAAGTTTCACAAGATGTAAATTCAAACTGATTTAAATATGCATCTAAAATGTAACTTCAGCCGGTCGGGTCGCATTGATATGACCTAGTCTACAATGCCTCAAGAAGGATTCGTTCATTTCTAAACTCTTCCTCTTCTGTGTATTCTGTTTACTAGGAACTGTAGTTTGATTCAGAACGTCAATGCTTTTAGATAACGTGCCTGAACCGATATAGGAAATGTAAAAACATTATTCAACAATACAAAATTATATCCTTCTTTAATAAATAAAGAGACTGATATGATTTTGTATATCAGGTTCGGCATCTAATAGCATTTGTTCAGAATCAATATATTGGTAATACAGGGTGACAGTGACCAACAGACTTGGCTACAACACTTGCACCGTTTTCTGTCTCATGAAACTTATCACCCGTTTTCAGTTCTCTACCTTTCTGTAGCCCATGTAACCAATTACATTTGCGGGATCCTGATCCGGTATCTAATACCTAGGACGTGGAGGACACTGAGAAACAGTTCTTTATAATGAACACACCCGAAGGAGATGCATCATATGCACTTTCTTCGTTTGGGCGGCATGGGAATCCTGGTATTCCCCTATTTCCTGCTCTGTCTTATAACAATTATAAGTTGGAGTGGGACCAACGTTCCCCAGCTCAGTATAACAAGCGGGTTCGGTCAATTCATCCATATTATTATCTTGATTAAGGCGTAATATGGTCGCTACCTAGAGAGAGAAGAAAACACTCTGCGTGCGCTCTTGCAAGATTAGATTGGTTATTTATTTTATCTAATCAGGATGGCTCCCACTGTTTTTATCAAATTTTCCTTCAAACCTTAAAAGGAAAGACTAGCCGGGATTAATTACACTCTACAAGTTCGCCAATCTTTCAGCCAGGCCAGTGTCGGTACTTTAAGGGAGGTTCCCCGTGCTTTCGCATGAACCTAATTAAAATAAACCTCGTTTTCCCAGGGGCGTAATGATTGAAAGAGTTTTAGTTTTAACCGCAATCAAGACGGTGTCGCTATGCAGCTAGCCGGTTGAGCACGGGTCGATCCACAGGGAGATGGTTGTATGTCCTTTCTTGTTTTAGACGAGTCAATAAAGAATGAGTATATGTTTGTTCAATCTAACCTATGTGTATTTATTTGCAAGTATGAAGTTGTTAAGAAAAAGATACGAGATTGTAAGCTAAAGAAATCCGTACTCAAAACCTTTGAGCCGAGTCTTGACCGATTGAAGCTAGAGCAATCGGCAACAACGTGGATTAGGGGATTTAAGCGCGGTATTCGTGGAATACGGCTTATTTACCCTTGTCCTTCCGTTCTTGTCTCTTGCTTTCACCTCCGGCCAAACCGAACGCAACCGGTCGTGGTTAGGAATCACCGTTACCTTGTCAGGGTAGGGTGCCTAACGGAGCGCTTGCGTAACGTTTGGGCGGAGTTCAATGAAAAATAACGGGAAAAGGAAATGAGCAAAGAAACATTAACTTTCAATACCGTATTTATTCTTAACAACGATAATTACAACCATTCACAAAAAGAACAAAAGAGAGCAAAAGAAAAGAACAAAGAAAAGAAAAGATTACAAGTAATTAAGTGCATGAATTAAAATGCAAGAAAGTAAAGCAAGATAATAAAAAGCAAGTAATAAATAAGCAATAAAAAGAAATAGAAACTAGAACTCAAGACAAGCATGGGATCAATAGCCAACCCTTAAACTTGCAAGCTCAATCAAGAGGTTGCAAGATCAAGAGAAGGGTAGAGAACGCATGTGAAATGAAGCGCTAATTCCATAAGAAAAATACGACCCTTGAGATCAATAACTAACCCTTAACCATTCAAGCTCAATGAAGAGGTTGAATGATCAAGAGAAAGCAAGAATCTCAAGGGGAAGTTAAACAAAAGAGAATGATACAAAAGCCCTCATCTTTATTGATCATCCACTCAATGCTCTCACTACATTTTCATGGAAGAAGAATGAACAAGAAGAAGAAAAAGACTAAATCCTAACAAAAAAGAAGAACAAAGAATGACCCCTTGGCTTGGCTCATATCTGGGGTATTTATAGGAGGTGAACTGGAAATCTAGGGCAACACTCAGAACCTACATAAAAAGACCCAAATAACCCTGAAAAACGAGCACCTGAGGAGCCAGTACGGCCGCGTTTCCGCGGCCTAAGCAGGCTTATGCCGCGGAAACGCGGCGGTTTAGAGGAATTGGCTCCTCGGGTTTTGGGTGATTTCCTGGTCTGGTGTTTTCTGCTGTGTGGTATGACTTTTCTCATAAACTCCTAACAATTATTCCAGAATTTTAGTAGAACAAAAAGGTGATGTGATGTGGATCTTTTGCCATGATTTCCTCGAGCTCCGCGTAGATTTCTTGGATCTTGTGTTGACATAGAGCTTTGTGCATGACATGACAATCGATTTGCCATTTTGTTCCTTAAACTGGTATGTGGCAACACACGGATAGAGAGCGGAGACCGTGTTTTATCTGTTGTTGGCAGTAATCCAGAATTTGTCGTACTTTTCATGGATTTCACTGTTCAGAGCCGAGAACCTGTATTCTGCAAATATGTAGCAAACACAGATCAAAAGCACCTACCTATAAACACACGAGCGTAAGAATGGGTGGTATAAAATGCAATATTCTGGTATGAACAAATACCCCCAAACTTAACTTTTGCTCGTCCCGAGCAAAACCAATTATTCACAAAAATAAAATCCTAACCGCACTTTCGCAGGGAACGCGATTGCACTGAGCACGTGCAACAGGCCGTTAAACCTCTAGGTGTCCCTAGTAGGAGGAGTGTTGTCTCCTGAGGATTTTCAGCGGATTACACCCACAAAATCCCGTCAAGCTAGTGTCATAAGTTAAATTGATTCTACTCCTACAGTTTAGTATTTACATTAGAAACTCTATCATCCTAAGTTAGAAATATTCAACCCTTATTTTTCACACCTCCTATCTGTTTTAACCTTAGATCCTATACGTTCCAAAAAAGTTTAGAAAGATGTCGGTTCACCTGAGTTTTCCTTCTAAAGCGCGGCCTCAAATCAGGGATTTTTATCAACTTTACAGAAAACACAAGTCTTATTCTTTATTTCTATCTTTTATTCAAACATCGATTGTATACCCCTACGTGTGTGTATATTTGCACCCCTACACTTGAGAATTCAATTCAAGCTATAATACCCTTGCCCTAATACCTAATACTACTTCTTTTCATTAAGGATGGACGGATTTGCTCACACACTTTTCATGCGACTATTAATGCTTCTTGAGGCACTAACGACCGATTACTGAATGTGTGAACTTTAAAGCGTAAATAGCAGTTTCCAGGTCTTGACTTTATTCTATTTTTCTTTTTCTTTTTCTTTTTCTTTTTCAAGACCGGATATATTTTTCAACATGCTCTTTTGGTGTTTAGCTTTAAATACCATTTTTTCTTTCATACTAGGCTTTCAGGCAAGAGTATTTCAAGGTATCCTCTACTATCCCAAGTTTCAAGGTGCGTGTAAGTGCAGTTTGTAGGGTATATACTTTCTAAATTTGAACTCAAGAAAAGAAACTATTTTTCAGACTTATCCTCCAGTAAAGCTTCAATACTTTCCCTTCATCTTGACTTAACTCAAGAACTGAACTCAAGATTACCTATTTCTTAAAAAAAAACTGTAAGGACGTATACTTACCAAAGTTAGACAGAATGAGGGTTATTTTTAGGGTTTTCAATCCCTAAGCCTAGAATTTAGTTATTTCTATCATATCAACTAAACTTTCGGAATAAAGATCTAAGTTACCCTATTAGCTAATTTGACGACAAAGTTTTTATATTTTTTGGAATTTTTTTAATTTTTGTGGGTTTTTAATAGGGTATGCAAATGCAAAATATACAAATGAATGCGAAGGAAGAAAGCTTACCGAGCACACCCCCAAACTTAAACTTGACAGTGCCCTCACTGTCAGGCTACACTAAGAGGGTCAAAATTGTCGGCGCTCCCTAGAAGCAAATTATATACAAAACAAAAAGGAAAACAAAAAAATATATATACAAAAAAGAGTCCCCCCCAAACTTAAGTAAAACAGTGTTTCCACTATTAAGCATTGAAGTTCAGGATTAGGGGGGAAAGAACAGTGTCTATCTATACAAGGCCTTACACAGGCCAAAGGTGAGCACCAACCATTCAAAGATCTGATCGTGATAAAGCAGTGGTTGGTGAAAGAAGGCGTAGAGAAAAGAGATGGTGAATACGCGAGACCGTATGGAGATAGAAGCGGGATACGGTCTCGGTATATGAGAAGAAAAAGAATGGCGGAAGGGAAAAAGAAGGGGAGTACGAACTTGAGGGTGCAAATGGAGTGAATAGATTAGCACAATTTGTGATGAGCGATGTGTAAACAGCGATTGTGCTAATCTATTAACCCGGCGAGAGATTGGGTTAAATCCCACAAGATTCGTAAGAAACCATGGGTACGCCGAACTTGGTAAACCAGACATACGAAATGAAAGTGAGACGGTTTCTTGCAAGGTCGGAACGATGGAAAGAATGGAGGGAAGTGATCGAGGAGGGGTATCGGTTAAAGGTTGAGGAGGGTGTACACAGTCAATGACGGGGGACAGGATGAACGGGAAAATCCGACTCATCAATTAAAACTGGTTCATCCTCGAAACTATCCTCAATATTCTCCTCAAAATTTAGCACATCCATGCACTTCTCTTCAAAATCCAGACGCATATGGGGTTCGGGAAAAACATTTAATGACTCGGGATGATGATTTGAAGAGACAAACTCAGCCAAATCAACGGGTTCATCATCCGAAATATTCCCGGCGTCAATATCCTTAATCAAGTGAAAATCAAAATTCTCTAACACCTCAACAAAAGCATGGATATCAATTGATTCAGGTTCTAAAGTGGAGGTGTAGAGGTTAAAAGGTTTAGGATCAGTTTCACTTGGAAGAGACCCTTCACAATCGGGTAAATCAAACACTACGAAGTCGCACAACTCATTCATCATTCTATCTTCAATTGATAAATCATGTGGGATACTCGATAGACTTTCAAAACAGGAGGTGTGGGATTCAATTTGGGATGGGTAGGTTTGATTTGGAAGGGGGTACATCTCACTCTCTCCACTCAAAGTCACAACCTGTCCTGCCGCCTCATCATACATTGGAAAATTTGGAGCTAGCTGGAAACTAGCTACCGGGTCAGTAGGTTGTATGAGAGCGGCCATGGACGCATTCAAATCCATCATCTGTTGGCTTGACGCTACCCTAAAGTCTTCCAACGACTGTTCCAGACTAGACATTGGTTGTGAAGGGGTTTCAGTAAAAGATTCAAAGTTGTTTGGATACTGAAAACTCCTAAATGGCGGTTCTGAAGCAATGTCTAGGGAAGGTGCAAAAGTAGGGTAGGACTGGTAGGAATTGAATGGTTGGACAGGGATAGGATCAACAGTTGGATAAGAAGGTGAATGAAACTGTTGATCCCAAGAATTTGAAGTGGTGAAAGGAGTGAAAGATCGGCTACGGGATTATTCAATACGTTCAGCGATGGACAAAGGACGACTTGCAGAAGGGGTATCAACATAAGCGGGTACGGGAGGTTGAAAAGGTTGATACAAAGTGGAATGAGGAGTGCAAGTGTTTGTCCTAGACGCTGCTATGCGATCTTTCAGTGAAACTTTGGGCATGGAGGGGTCGTTCGATATTCGGCCAAAACAAGAACCGTAAGAAGTAATGTCTGGTTGTGGGTACCAAAGTTCGGCAAGAGTTTTGCGAGGTGGAGTACCCATGATATGAAGAGAGAAGGAAAGAAAGGAAGTGAAAAGGAGGGGAAAATGAATGTGGATTTTTTTTATATTTTTTTTTAGTTTATATATTAACAGAAGAATGAAATATACACACAAAAAGAATATTGACAAAAACAATCACGACACAAAAATACCACACACCTAATCGTTCTAGGGTTCACCTAGGTCAACTAGACCTGCTCCAGAACTTGATTGTCGAAGTAAAACTGTGTCGAGAAACGGGCTCAAGATACACTGATCACGAGGCCAGGTAAGTGCAGAGATAAGGGGAGGTTTTCCAACGCTTTCGCGAAGTTCCTTAATTAAATAACCCTTTCTCTTTTGGCGGTTTCGCCGTTAACACTTTCCTAGACACCCCGTAAATAATATACCGTTAAGCAAGGTTCTAAACACAGTTAACTTCTCCTAGTGAGCGCGAAGTCCTTAAGGCTTAAAGTCTAGTTTCTTTTAAATTTTGTGCGAGTAAACGTTATGCTCAAGTTCGTGATTTGTGGGCCACGGAAAAGGTGATGAAATCCTTTACCGTATATTGTGGGGTTCGCTTGCCCTTAAGTCCGTATTAATGTATGCAATGCGCAATTCAATAAAAATTCTATAAAGAATCAAAAAAATCGTTTTTTTTTTAGTTTAAGCGCGGCACTACAACAAATACGGGTTAGTCAATTTTTAGCGTTTGTTAGCGAACTTGCAAAGAATCCTGCAAAGAATAGTATATTGGATGCGTCGGATTTGAGAAGAAGGTGTTAGTAAAGTACGTACCGTTAAGTTTTTGGGTTAGGAAACCCCCGTTGAATCAAATCCGGTAAGCTTGAAAAGTTCGCTTGCGCGGGTCAAACTACCCGGATCTTTGGCACTGTACTTGCAATCACCTTAGCCTTGAATGTACACTTTGCTCCCCACAATCGCAGTTTGAAAATCTGCAAAAATCTGCACTCTTGCCCACAAAAAAAAATGATCAAAAAAAACAAAAAGACAATCAAGACGGTGTCGCTATGCAGCTAGCCGGTTGAGCACGGGTCGATCCACAGGGAGATAGTTGTATGTCCTTTCTTGTTTTAGACGAGTCAATAAAGAATGAGTATATGTTTGTTCAATCTAACCTATGTGTATTTATTTCCAAGTATGAAGTTGTTAAGAAGAAGATACGAGATTGTAAGCTAAAGAAATCCGTACTCAAAACCTTTGAGCCGAGTCTTGACCGATTGAAGCTAGAGCAATCGACAACAACGTGGATTAGGGGATTTAAGCGCGGTATTCGTGGAATACGGCTTATTTACCCTTGTCCTTCCGTTCTTGTCTCTTGCTTTCGCCTCCGGCTAAACCGAACGCAACCGGTCGTGGTTAGGAATCACCGTTACCTTGTCAGGGTAGGGTGCCTAACGGAGCGCTTGCGTAACGTTTGGGCGGAGTTCAATGGAAAATAACGGGAAAAGGAAATGAGCAAAGAAACATTAACTTACAATACCGTATTTATTCTTAACAACGATAATTACAACCATTCACAAAATGAACAAAAGAGAGCAAAAGAAAAGAACAAAGAAAAGAAAAGATTACAAGTAATTAAGTGCATGAATTAAAATGCAAGAAAGTAAAGCAAGATAATAAAAAGCAAGTAATAAATAAGCAATAAAAAGAAATAGAAACTAGAACTCAAGACAAGCATGGGATCAATAGCCAACCCTTAAACTTGCAAGCTCAATCAACAGGTTGCAAGATCAAGAGAAGGGTAGAGAACGCATGTGAAATGAAGCGCTAATTCCATAAGAAAAATACGACCCTTGAGATCAATAACTAACCCTTAACCATTCAAGCTCAATGAAGAGGTTGAATGATCAAGAGAAAGCAAGAATCTCAAGGGGAAGTTAAACAAAAGAGAATGATACAAAAGCCCACATCTTTATTGATCATCCACTCAATGCTCTCACTACATTTTCATGGAAGAAGAATGAACAAGAAGAAGAAAAAGACTAAATCCTAACAAAAAAGAAGAACAAAGAATGACCCCTTGGCTTGGCTCATATCTGGGGTATTTATAGGAGGTGAACTGGAAATCTAGGGCAACACTCAGAACCTACATAAAAAGACCCAAATAACCCTGAAAAACGAGCACCTGAGGAGCCAGTACGGCCGCGTTTCCACGGCCTAAGCAGGCTTATGCCGCGGAAACGCGGCGGTTTAGAGGAATTGGCTCCTCGGGTTTTGGGTGATTTCCTGGTCTGGTGTTTTCTGCTGTGTGGTATATGACTTTTCTCATAAACTCTTAACAATTATTCCAGAATTTTAGTAGAACAAAAAGGTGATGTGATGTGGATCTTTTGCCATGATTTCCTCGAGCTCCGCGTAGATTTCTTGGATCTTGTGTTGACATAGAGCTTTGTGCATGACATGACAATCGATTTGCCATTTTGTCCCTTAAACTGGTATGTGGCAACACACGGATAGAGAGCGGAGACCGTGTTTTATCTGTTGTTGGCAGTAATCCAGAATTTGTCGTACTTTTCATGGATTTCACTGTTCAGAGCCGAGAACCTGTATTCTGCAAATATGTAGCAAACACAGATCAAAAGCACCTACCTATAAACACACGAGCGTAAGAATGGGTGGTATAAAATGCAATATTCTGGTATGAACACGTAACCCCGTTGACACCTTTCTAGACACCTACTTGATCGGCTAATTGTAAAGTGCAAAACTCTCCCAGGAGTAACAATTACTCGCAGTGGGTATCGGGATCCAACTATCATATAGAAGGTATGCGATCTCATTGCAAATTTTAACACTTGAAACTCCCGATAAAGGTTTTTACCCCTAGCACTTATGACCTTAATTATGGTCAACAAATCATAAGCACTAGTCAAGTTCTACCCGTCATTTCGTGATTAATTAGACCCACCAACATGACCCTTAACTAAGGTCAACAAAGTCACGCGACTGTCCTAACTAATCGCATCATATGCGGTGTAGGAAGACATCACTTAGCTACCGTACACTGTGCCTTGACTATGGTCAACAAACACAGCACGAATACTAAGTACTCTACTTCTTAAAATGACGGAGGGTTGCAGATGGTTTTTAAGAAAACCTTTAACGCTTTGAACTTGATCTCGTTGCGGAATCAAATGGTTTTTAAATGGAGTGTTTTTGAAGCTTTTCTAGTTTTGCTAAAGGGGTCACTCCCAGTGAAGGGATCGTCGGCCCTTTTCTCATCGAACAAGGTGCAGGATATATCATATATACCGCTGTGGAAAGCAAAACTATAGAAGCAATCAAAAGACAAACCGAGGGTTGTAGCATCTGCCAGTTATTGCTAAAGGGATCACTCCCGGCAAAGGGATCACTCCCGACGAAGGGATCGTCGGCCCTTTCCTCATCGAATAAGGTGCATGATATATCATATATACCGCTGTGCAAAGCAAGAACTGTAGCTACCTGTTTTATTTTTTGAAATTCAATTTCACAACATCTTTTAGGTTTATTTTCTTTCATTAATCACATTAATGAATGTCCCATCATTTAAGTCTACCTAAACATCACAGATAAATATAACGTATGCTTATGCCATCCGCATTCGCCTCGATGTCCCGTCTGCACCGTTAGGTTAGGTAACTAACGCCAGAGCGAGGCAAGGCTAGCGCGGGTGTAAAACATAGGCAACGTTTATATAATATATCATATATACTATATACAATATCTTTCTGAACAAATCACATGATCACATCACAGATAACGCAGCAGAAAATATCATATGAAATATTGGATATACTAGGACGTCCGTGTTTTATTTTGAGCCTTAATAAAACACGGATTCCACGGTCGTGATGAATAGCCAATCCCACACCCCTAGACCCCTACGAGAGCGGCAAGCAACCCTACCAATTCTAGGGTTAGGAGACCCGGACTCAACTCCTCGAGATGGTCTCCCACTGGACCCTAGAACCCGGTTACTTGTGCCCCCCTCCTTGGGTTTATCCTAATGCGGAAAAGTAAATAATATACATCAACGGTGACATCTTCCGCAACCTGTAAGTGCCCCAATAAAAAAATATTACATACAAGTCTTTACATGAATGAAAATGAAAAACACTCATCTCACATAAAAAAAACCCCGGCTATTCAAACACGACGATCCAATATAACATATCCAGCAACACATAACATTACATGTCATCAACGTAAGTAAACATGCGTATCCCAATTGTCGTTGACATATAGCAACGAAACCGGCGATATAACATATTCCACTTACGGTCACAGAAAAGAAAGTATAAAACTACAACAGTTGGAATCCGCAACCTCTTTAGATATCGCATGCCTAATCAAATGAATTTCTTAGACATCGCATGCCTAACAATTATAAACCCCGCATTTTAGTCTCATTATCGAAAACTCTTTTCAATATCAAGTCGGGCAATTCAACAGGATTCCCGACATTCTGATCGAATGCTCGTCGCAAACATTAGTAGACGGCCGCACCCCCGATGCCGTCGACGAAGTGCACCAAGGCGGAACACCGCTGCCGCGAGCACTCGAACGGATGCTTTCGGCGACGGGGTTCTCCTACAGTCACTTGGTTGGGCTATGGGGCGAGGATGTCTATTAAGTTTACCCGGTGAGTATCCGCGTACGCTACGTGATTGCGACGGACTTTTGGTCACATCAAAATTCCGTGGCAACCGATCAAATGAGACTAAACTGCTATGTTTATAACATCCATATTCGTTATCACATAACTACTTGTGGATTCCAATTATTGTATCACATTCTAGATAAATAGAAAATGTTGAACTTTTCGATCGAACAATTAAACACCTAAGTTTTCCTGAAACAACTCTACACATGAAATAAGTTTAAAAACATTCACTTCATGCCACAGTACCAACGGTCCAGCCATAGAAGGGTCAAGCCAACGCCTCACATGTGGCACGCCGTACTGCCCCAAACCCTAAGGTTCAAAGGGCAGTTCAAGACACTCACATAATCGAGTTAAGGTTTGTTGTCTTCTAGAGGGTCCATCGCGTTACTTGCACTACTCAGAACGTTCTCAAACTACGGAAAAATCCAACAGTAGGAAATTTCCCGGCAGGGGAAAAATTGGGTATTTCTATCCGGTCGAACTTTTTAACATGTTCTAAAATACCCGGAAAAACACATAGACGAAGTTAAACTTTCGATCGAAACAACGAACTCCCAATACAACCCAGAAAACTCAACTCTTGAGTATAATTTAAAAATTCCCAGAAAACTCAGCAATTACAGAAAGAAATTACTGTGCAAACCACGTGTGAAGATTCCCTATTATGGCCGCGGAACCGCCGCGGAACCGAGGGTGGGGCTGCGGTTCCGCGGCGCAATAGTCGATACAGGGGCACGTGCTGCACAGTATTTCCTAAAAAACCCTGCTGATTTTTCTGCATATTTTTAATTCACAAAAATCACAGTTTTGAAAAATTGTACAGAGAAGGGTTTTATTTAGGGTTTCGGGGTTCGATCGGGTTTCTAACTTCGTCTACACTTCGCCTAAGGCTCTAGCTAGGCTCTGATACCACTATAGGGTTCCTAGGCACACCCATGAGGTTCAACAACTGATCAAACATGTCCAATTCAAATTTTATGTGCCGAGAAACCCTAAACTAGATCGTTAACTAGAGGATAGGCGAAAGAACATGCAAGTTAACAACTTTAACTAAAAGTGAAAGGGACTACAACCTTTGTAGTTCTGGTCCTCCACTTCCTTAGCTCCGTGATGACGTCCCTCCGCTGCGATCAACCGGATCCCGGACTCTAGCGTTGGTTTCATCGGAGAAATGATCGGGCTAGGTCGTCGACTTCGATGCCGAAGATGATCTACGTCGAGGCGACTCAAACTCAAGCTCCATCTTCACTAGGTCATGAAACTTGTGAAGATAACACACTCTACTACATGGCAAGTGGTAGAGGATGAAGAAATAGGAAGTGGGTTCACTTTAGAATTGGATTTCTCACTTGATTTCATCACTTGGAATTTTCAAGAATGGTTTCTTCACTTGAAGAAGAAGATAAAGAAGAAGAAGAAAAATATGAATAATTCTTGAAAATAATAAATCAAGTGAATACTTATCATAATGCAACCATGGGTGAGGCTAACACATGTAGAGAATAAACTAGGGTTTAGTTGTAATGGTTAGGTTAAGGAAAAAACAAAATGGCAAACACTTTCAAAGCTTCATGAAGCTTCAAGAATAAAACAAAGCAAGCCTCCATTTTAGTTTTGCTAAAATGAATAAAGAAAATAAATAAAACAAATTAAAACCTAACCATTAACCTAAAGATGGTTTAAATCAAACATACACCCAAGTTTGCATGTATCATCAAACATTATACAAACTAGAGCACAAACATATATCATATATACAATGTGCACAATCAAGTGAGATAATCAATCTTAAGTGAACAATACTAGTCAATGTAAAGTAATATATCTAATATATAATTATACATTAAATCATTAAATCAACACTTGATTTAATGATCCGGTCATACTGCACATAACCGACTAATATCAAGTGTATCAATATTGATTCGGTAACCCGGCTATATCTTATATAACCGTCCGATGATACAAATCGTGAGAATAGGATTCAATATCACATACTGGTATTATTCTCGGTCCCGCACATATCTTATATGCGCTCCTATTTCATTTCGCTTGAGCCAGGAAACCTCTGTGTAAGACTCTAAAGACTCGTCAATACGCCGGCGGCAGGTGATGATCATATTAAACGCCCACAAGCCGCAAGCAGTCTGCTAAACGTAACGGCCACCCGGGTATTGAGCGATCAGAAGATCAACGAGCAAGCCCGCTTACACTCCTGTGAATCCAACCAATAACACTTACCGTACAGTCCGGTCTGTTCGTCTGATATGTCACATATCTCACCTAGGGGTGGTAAACGTCAGACCCCAGTAGCTTGATAAGTCATGCCGATGTAAGGTCCATAACACGCGTGAAACTACTGATAACCCTTACCAGCAAATCACTGCAACTCTGGCCAGGGATTTCCAGTTATGGCCAGTCGAGCATAGCGCAACATCAACCCCCAATACCGGGAGAGACGAATCCCCTCCTATCGTTCATTGCCTCCATGTGAATCGGGACTGTACCCAAAAACCACCTGTTTGCATGACTCAGTAGAGCCGTGGTAGGGTGGAAATCAAAGCACAGTAGGAGACACAAAAGACTCTATGACGATCTCGGGTCAACAGACTAAGCTGTACCAGTGTCACCAGAGAACTGCCATCTGACGTGAGGTATAATACCATTTGGGAGTTCTCGGCGAGTCTGTTCAGTGTACCCAGTCTCCACTGAGCACCCGCATACCATCTCTGATGTCAAACACCAATGGATATGGGATCATCCATCGCCCATCACATGGGTCGAGAAGATATACGCTAGTCTACTCTGGAATATCGATGCCCCGTCTCGATATTCCCTCGACTAGGAACATTAAAGGATGTACTCATGGACTACCCAGGCCCCACTAGTATGATCTGCATCATAGTCCTGGAAGTCGAGTACACATCCTAAAGGCTTTATCAACATGTAACAGAGAGACAGAAAGTATACATGTTAAGATAAAGAGCAACCAGATAGCGTACTATCATGTCGAGCAAGAAAGTCCTACCTATATATGTCCCAGCATCCACTACAATATACATCCTATGTACAGTAATGGCCTCTAGGGCATACATATAACTAACATAATTTGCCCCACCGGCATTGAGAAAATAGAGGCCGCATTAGACTCGTAAGTCACTCCTCCCGTTAAGGTAGAGTGAGAGTTGTTGTTTCATGCAGTGCAGTTGAGAGGGGTTTTTGATTGTGGAGATGCTCTTCCCTGTAGGCGCAAGCCCCTGTAGTTAATTACGTTATCACATTGCGATAACCACTTTCTCCTTCTCCAGTAGTTCACTTCGTGTCGTGTGTTATTTTATTTGTTTTGGTTTCCCGTGGATTGTATACGGAGATTAGTTTATGTCGTCGTCCATAGGACGCAGATTAGTCCAAATCCGTATATTTTAGATTTGGGATTTTGAACTTTTTTCCTTTAGTTCAAAAATATTTTGTTTGGCTTAAGGACCATTAATCTAATTTGAGATTAAGATCAAGTTAAACATATGAGCATTTGGGCCTAATTTATTTTAACTAAGGAGAAGTTAGTCTTATTTGAGACTAAGGTCAACATAGCAATATTTTAAGGATCATTAAATTTTATTAAGATTCGGAGAATTTGGGCTCAGTTGTAAGAGACTTGGTCAATTTGGGTTTAGTCTACTCAGTCCATTTTTGTTCAAAAGTGCCAAGCACTTGTTTAGGTTCTGTTTGTTCAGCCCCCTTTTTAGTGCTAAGCATTTATTTGAAGCTCTGACACTCACATGGGTATCATGTGAAGCCTTCAGTTATGGACATTGCCCAATCAGTGCTAAGCACTCAGCCGTTTTGGTTGTATATGAAGTGCTAAGCACTTTTTGTGTCGCGCCCACGTAAGGAGCATGTGAGGCGCTGGGCGTTGCCTAATCAGTGCTAAGCACTTAACCATTTTGGCTGTATATGACGTGCTAAACACTTTTTGCATGGCGTCCACCTGAGGAGTGATTTTGTATGTCAAAAACTATGTATTACCGCAATCAAGAACGGCGTCGTAAGAAGCTAGCCGGTGAGTACGGGTCGGTCCACAGGGATGTTGTGAATCTCCTAATCGCTCAAACGAGTTAATTCCGAAGGATGTTCGGATTGATTATTAAATCTAAAAACCTAATTATTCTATACTACGATTATCTAGATCTAGTCTTGTTAGGGTTAGGTTTAGGGATGGTTTGGAAATGCAAGTAAATCTCAACGCCTTCTATACCCGAATGAAGATCTATGAGGAGTTATGGTAATTATCAATAAGGGGATTAGATCCATTCGGAAAGGTGTTCCTTCCTCTAGGTTCTTGTCCTTCCTTTAAAGATCCTTACCCTAACCTCCATGGAAAACGCGCGCAACCGGGCCTTTATACTACGGTGTCATCGTTACCTCGAGGGGTAGGATGCCGCAAGGCGCGGTGTGTGCGTATATGCATAGAGTACTATTGTAAATATTTGATGGGTAAGAAAGGGAAGAGAGATCTCATCTCTCAAAAGCCTTCCCCAAAGCTAACTCTAAACAATTTATCTACGGCAAGAATTTAAATCTACCTAGGGCAAAGAATTGAAATCTAAAGTAGAGCAAGGAATTAAATCTACTTACAGATGCATCTCTCCAATCATCAACGCAGGTTTGTCAGATCTGAATTCATGAGTTGAAAAGAAACACCGATGCTCTCCATAAAGAGATCTGAATTTATTATTTAAAAGGAGGCATAAGAAATTACGAGCTTTAAAGTTCCTATTTATAGAGAATAGGAAACCCTATGTTACATTTTGATCTGCATGTCTAAAATTACAAATATACCCCTGGGAAATCTTTTCAGAGCCGCCACGACATTTTGGTAAAAAATAATCTGAGTAAGGGCTTCTTATGGCCGCGGAACCGCGGCAATGGTGGGCTTGGGCCGCGGTTCCGCGGCCCTTTAGTGAGCTTGATTGCTGAAATTTTAGGGTTTTGTTCTGGGTCTTTTTGGGCTTCTGGTTCTTTGGTTCTTTTATCAATTGGGCTTCTGCATTAGCTCCAGATCTTCAGTGAAAACTTGTAGTGATCTTTTAACCGTTTGCCTTGAAATTTTGGACCTTGCGTTGCCTTGTACTTTATGAATTTTATCTTTGATGTAGGCTTGATCAAGAGTCCTCTGTTTGTTGGTTAAAGTCCATATTTTCATCGTCTTTACATCGTTTTCACTGTTTTCTGTCCAAGAACCTATAGCCTGTAACATGTAGCAGAAATGCGTCAAAAATACCTGTTTATTTATGAAAAGAATAAGAATGGAGAATATAATAATGCAATATTATGGTCTGAACAAATACCCCCAAACTTATCTTTTGCTCGTCCTCGAGCAAACTTATTTTTTTATTCTCTACAAAAACCTAACCGCACTTTCGCAGGGAAACGCGATTGCACTGAGCTCGTGCAATAAGCCGTTAAACCTCTAGGTGTCCCTAGTAAGAGGAGTGTTGTCTCCTGAGGGTTTTCATCGGATACTACCCACAAAATCCTATCAATTTGGCTTTTCAACTTTTGTTTTCCAATTAGGTTTCCTAACAAGGAATTCTATTATCGTCGACTCGCAAATTATCCACCCATATTCTTCACACTTCCTTATCATTTAACTTAAGATTATATATGTTCTGTAGACTTACATAGCTTTCGGTATCTCTTAAGTTTTCCTTCTAGGGTTCCATCTCCACTTAGGAATTTTTATCAACTATATTAAAGATACAAGTTCTATTCTTCATTCCTCTCTCTTATCTAAATCCCAATCACATACTCCCACGTGTGTGTAAATATCACCCCTACACTAGGAAATTCAAATCAAGCAATCATACTCTTGTCCGTTGTCCAAAGTACTTATTAATTGGTGAATTTTTAATTGAATATTGCTTACACATCCTTCATGCGACCGTTAATACTTCTTGAGGTACCAACGACCGATTACAAGATGTGTTTGCACATTAAAGCGTAATTCCTAATCTTGCAACATCCAAGGCTTTAGCAGTGACTCCCAAACCAGTTGGTCTAAGGCACTAGGTGATGAAGCACTCTCGCTAAATATTTTTCTATTTTTACAGCCTTAAGTAATCACAAAAACCAGTGTTCATTTTTTTCTTTATTCACACTTTTTTCTTTTATTTACTTCGTACTAAGGACTTTAGACAAGAGCATTTCAAGGTCTCCTCTACTATTCCAAGTTTCAAGGTGCGTGATTGTGCAAATTGTAGGATATACATTTTCAGAATCTAGACTTAAAGTAGGAACTATTTTTCAAACTTATACTCTAATAAGAACATCAATACTTTTCCTTCATTTCGACTTAGCCCAAAAAGTGAACTCAAAATTTGCCTATTTCTAAATAAACTACAAAGGCATATATTTTCTACCGTTAAACTCTAAGGAAGGTTATTTTTAGGGTTTTTAATTTACTACATCTAAGATCTAGTTGTTCCTAACTAGTTAACCTATTTGTCAAACTCAAGTCAATTAGCCAAAATTGAATACAATAATTTTTATAATTTTTTGAAAATTTTCAATTTTTATGGGTTTTCAAATAAATATGCAAATGCAAAAATATGTACAAATGAATGCGAAGGAAGAAGACGTACCGAGCATACCCCCAAACTTAAACTTGACAATGTCCTCACTGTCATGCTACACCAAGAGGGTCAAAATGTCGGCACTCCCCTGTTTATTTATTTACAAATTTTTTTTAATATTTTTAATGTTTTTGAATTTTTTTTATTTTTTATAGAAAAAGAAAACAAAAAATATATATACATATATACAACAAGGCTCCCCCCAAACTTAAGCTTGGCCTTGCACAAGCCAAAAGTTAGCACCAACCATTCAAAAATCTTATCGTGGTAATGGTATAGTTGGTGCAATAATGGGGTGTAGAAGAAAGAAATGAGAAGCAGCCGAGACCGTGTGGAAAGAAAGGTAGAATATGGTCTCGGTGGAGGAGAAGATGGGCGGAAAAGAGAAAGAAGGAGCACGCGATCATGAGGGTGTAAATCGAGCGAATAAATTAGCGCAATTTATGATGACCGATGTGTTAAAAGCGATTGCGCTAACCTATCGACCCGTCGAGAAATGCGATCAAATCCCTTAAGATTCGCAAGAAAACATGGGTACGCCGAACTTGGTTCGAAACTACTGTAAGCACCCGAGTCTGATGGTTCAACTAACTCATCTGAAAATGTAAAGGACTCAAACTCGGGCGGGGAGACATCAACATCGTCTGAAAAAGTGAAACACTCGTAGGTGTTATCGTCTGTGAGAACTGTGTCAGATTCAAAGGAAAAGTTTTCAAGCTCACAGTCGTCAAGCGTGGTCGGAATGATGGAAAGGAGGGAGGGTGATATAACAGTCAAAGGTTCAGGAGGATGAATTGGAAAATCAGACACATCAAACAAAAATGGTTCAACCTCAATATGATCATCAAAACTCTCCTCAATACTATCCTTATAATTCTCCAAAATATTTAACCTATCCATGCCATTGTCATCAAAATCAAAACGCATATGAAGTTCGGGAGAAGCATTTAACTACTCGGGATGATGAATTGGGCATAAAATTTCAAGCAAATCGACAGGTTCATCATCCGAAATATTCCCGGCGTCTATATCCTCAATCAAGTGAAAATCAATATATACTGACACCTCATCAAAAGCATGGATATTTGTAGGTTCTAGAGTGGAGGTGTAAAGGTCAAACGGATTAAGTGTGATTTCACTCGAGAGGGGTTCTTCACAATTTGGCAAATCAAGCACTACAAAATCACACAACTCGTTTTTATTTTGAACATGTGAATCATTTAGGACATTCGATGGAAAACTGGAGTTGTGGGCTTCAATTGGGTAAGGGTAGGTTTGATTTGGAAATCCTCTCACATTCTCACTCTGTCCTACCGCCTCCTTATACATTGAAAAATTTGAAGCTAGTGGGAAACTAGCTACCGGTTCAGCAGGTTGGATAAGGGCGGCCACGGACGCTTCCACATTCCTAGTCATTTTGTTTGTTGCTGCGATATATGCCTCCAACGACTCTTCCAAACTAGACTTGGGTGGTAAGGGGGTTTCGGTAAAAGATTCGAAATCGTGTGGATATGCAAAACTCCCTAATGGCTGTGTGGAAACAGTGTCTAGTGAGGGTGGGAAGGTCGGGTAGGACTGGTAGGAAGTGGGTGATTGGACAGTGGTAGGGTCAACATATGGATAAAAAGGTGAATAATCGTGCGGATCCCTAGAACTAGATGAGTGACAAGGGGTGAAAGATCGGCTGGGAGATTGAGCAATATGCTCAGCAATGGACATCGGCTTAGGAGAGACGGTAGGACTCGAAAAAGTGGTATCAACATATGGATGTGGTAAAGGTTGACTTGGTTGACACAAAGTGGGTTGAAAAGTCGAACTGTTTCTCCTAGACGCCTCTATTTGATCTTTCAAAGATATTTTAGGCAAGGAAGGATCGTCTTTAAATTGACCAAACAAGTTACCGTACGACAAAAAATTAGGTTCGGGATACCAAAGTTCGGCAAGTGATTTATTATGTGGGGTACCCATGTTAGAAGAAGGGGAAAAGAAAGAAAGTTGGGTGGTGGTGCAAGGATTTATTTGCGGCAAAGATTTTGCAAGTTTTCTAATAAAATTTTCCATTTTCTTTTTATCTTAATTTGGAAATTGTTGCAAAAACATTTTTAATTAAAGATATGCAACCAAAAAAAATATTACTTGCAATCAGTTATTATTTTAAGCATATCACAAGAATCTTTATTTGGAAAAAATTGTTGCAAAAAGATATTCGAGAAAAGATATGCAACAAAAAAAATTACTTGCAATCAATTTCTATTTTAAGCAGGGCCCAAAAATCCTGCACAAGATTGTTATTTGGAAGAGAATATATTTTATAGCTCACAGAATCCTGCAGGAATTTCCAGAAAAGATATGTCAAAAATTACAGAGGAGGAACCAGAGAAACTTACAGAGGAAATTTCCTGCGCTGAATACACTGGATAACCGCGGAATCGCGGTCGTAGGCGGCTTGGCGTGGCGGAAGCGCGGCGGCGGAAGCGGCGCAGTTCCCGAGATCTCACCAGAGTGCCGCGGAAGGGCGGCAGAAGGCGGTTTTGCCGCGGAATCGCGGTCTAGTGGGAAGTTCGCGTCTCGAGATTTTTTCTGTTGTTCTGTTTCTGAAATTCCCCTCAGTTCTGATCTTCTGATTTCTGTTTGGCTTTATGTAAATTTCCAGATCCGAGTTTGTTCCTGCAAGATTTCACACAACAAAGTACCCTTTCAAAAAAAATAACAATTGATATATTTTTATGATTTTTGGATTTTTTTAGATTTTTATGATTTTTATGTTTTGATTAACCCGAAATTGCAAAAAGGAAATTTCTACGCCATCCCCGGCAACGGCGCCATTTGATTTTGTATGTCAAAAACTATCTATTACCGCAATCAAGAACGGCGTCGCATGAAGCTAGCCGGTGAGTACGGGTCGGTCCATAGGGATGTTGTGAATCTCCTAATCGCTCAAACGAGTTAATTCCGAAGGGTGTTCGGATTGATTATTAAATCTAAAAATCTAATTATTCTATACTACGATTATCTAGATCTAGTCTTGTTAGGGTTAGGTTTAAAGATGGTTTGGAAATGCAAGTAAATCTCAACGCCTTCTATACCTGAATGAAGATCTATGAGGAGTTATGGTAATTATCAATAAAGGGGATTAGATCCATTCGGGAAGGTGTTCCTTCCTCTAGGTTCTTGTCCTTCCTTTAGAGATCCTTACCCTAACCTCCATGGAAAACGCGCGCAACCGGGCCTTTATACTACGGTGTTATCGTTACCTCGAGGGGTAGGATGCCGTAGGGCGCGGTGTATGCGTGTATGCATGGAGTCCTATTGTAAATATTTGATGGGTAAGAAAAGGATGAGAGATCTCATCTCTCAAAAGCCTTCCCCAAAGCTAACTCTAAACAATTTATCTACGGCAAGAATTTAAATCTACCTAGGGCAAAGAATTGAAATCTAAACTAGAGCGAGGAATTAAATTTACTTACAGATGCATCTCTCCAATCATCAACGCAAGTTTATCAGATCTGAATTCATGAGTTGAAAAGAAACACCGATGCTCTCCATAAAGAGATCTGAATTTATTATTTAAAAGGAGGCATAAGAAATTACAAGCTTTAGAGTTCCTATTTATAGAGAATAGGAAACCCTAGGTTACATTTTGATCCGCATGTCTAAAATTACAAATATACCCCTAGGAAATCTTTTCAGAGCCGCCACGACATTTTGGTAAAAAATAATCTGAGTAAGGGCTTCTTATGGCCGCGGAACCGCGGCAATGGTAGGCTTGGGCCGCGGTTCCGCGGCCCTTTAGTGAGCTTGATTGCTGAAATTTTAGGTTTTTGTTCTGGGTCTTTTTGGGCTTCTGGTTCTTTGGTTCTTTTATCAATTGGGCTTCTACATTAGCTCCAGATCTTCAGTGAAAACTTGTAGTGATCTTTTAACCGTTTGCCTTGACATTTTGGACCTTGCGTTGCCTTGTACTTTGTGAATTTTATCTTTGATGTAGGCTTGATCAAGAGTCCTATGTTTGTTGGTTAAAATCTATATTTTCATCGTCTTTACATCGTTTTCACCGTTTTCTGTCCAAGAACCTGTAACCTGTAACATGTAGCAGACATGCGTCAAAAGTACCTGTTTATTTATAACAAGAATAAGAATGGAGAATATAATAATGCAATATTATGGTCTGAACAAGGAGCACATGAGGCGCTAGGCGCTGCCCAATTAGTGCTAAGCACTTAGCCGTTTTGGTTATATATGGAGTGCTAACCACTTTTATTTAGCGCTCACGTGTATTTCACGTGAGGCGCCGACCTTCTGCTTTGGGCACCCACGTATTTTTCACGTGAGGCGCTAGGCGTTGTTGAAAGGGCGCCCACGTGGGAAATACGTGAGGCGCCAGTCTTTTTTTCTTTTTTAGAAATTAAATCTCTGTTAATGGCATTTTAACCATTAATGATCACCAAGATCTTTGTTTTGAAGATCTGGAATCAGGTTTTTCTTTAAGAACTAAGTTCTTTTATAAGAACTAAGTTTCTTTTAGGGTTAAACCCTATTTTCCGAGGAATTAAATTCTCATAGGATATGTTCTTTTTTCTCTTTTTTGTTCTTTTGGACCTAGTTCTTTTCTGAATCATTGATTCTCAAGAACAAGATCTTCCCGATGAGAATTAAATTCTCAACTTGTGGAAGACTTGTCTTGTGGATCTCTGATCCAGAGAAAGAACTAAGTTCTTTGAGAAGGGTTAAACTCTTAAATAGGTAAAAGAGATATTTTGATCTCTGTGTTTTCTTTACCTAAGGTTTTTTTGAAAAGGAAAGTCTTTTTCTTTGAGAATTAAATTCTATGTTGTTTTGACAGTTTTCTGTATTTCTCATAAGCTTATGGGGGATTCCTCTATATGAGACTTGAAGTCTCGGGTCGTTTATATAGTGGAGGCAAATTGTTAATTAATTATAAGAAAATCTCTTATTGAGAGATTCCAATTGATTTAATTGATTTGGGGAATTTTACCCACCGTTGGATTTTTGATCCAATGACTTCTGATTTACAGAATATGTTTTCTTGTTTTTAACAAGATTGAGGAAATATTTTCCCCTATACAGAATTTTATTCTGTCAAGCGGTGATTTTTAATCACCAATGGATTTTTAATCCAATGGCTCTTTGTTTTACAGAGAACAATCTGTTTTATTTGTAAAGATTAAGGACAAATATTCATCAGGGTAGAATTTAATTCTATTGTTTGATGATTTATCATCGCCGTTGGATTTTTGATCCAACAGCTCCCTTTAACAAAGAATATCCCAACTTTTTGTTAGGGAAATGTAGAATTTAATTCTACTGATTTTGATTTGGGCGCCGGCGCTCATGTAGGGAGCACGTGGGCGCCACTTAAGAATTAAATTCCTATTTATGATGGGCGTTTCTGTGCTTTGCACATTGGCACCCATGTAAGGAGCACGTGCGGCGCCACCATAGGATTCAATCCTATAAGATTGACGCTGACGCCGGCGCCCTTGTGAAGGGCATGTGAGGCGCTGCCTCAACAAAATTTAACAGAGTTCTCATTCTGTATTGTTTTTATTTTAGGGGAACACTGGGTATATGGATACTGTATTAAAACCCCACATCTGTAAGATGCTATAGATTGTGAGAGGGAGTCAAGTACCGGGAAATGGGTGATTTGTTTCCTAATGTCGGAACTCGGAGTAATTGTTGTTGTTGGGGAAATCATCAGGTTTGCCTAATGGCAAACTTTTGGTTTTGAATAGCCATTACAGTGCACCAACTTTTAAAAACTATTATATCCTTCTCTTTATTTGATAAAGTGGGACAAAATGATGTCATTGACATTTACCTAAATCAAGTGTTGATTGGGTAAGGTGCAAAGTATAACGAAACCGATATTCTTAACCTAAATACAGTTATCAAATTATAACACATAGATAATGAGTTAGTGAACTCTGGGGACTTATACATGGGGGTGTATATTGTTCGAAGTCCTTTGGTTCAAGGGGCTGGTTCTCTTACTTCATTCTATCTACATTTCAAGTGCTTTAATTTTGGATGCACATTTTTATTGAAACGAAAAATCCAAAGCTGTAAGAACTTCAAAGAGTATAGGGACAAAATAGAGAATCAGAAGTTGGAAGTATCAAGGATTTTCAAATTGTTCGAATATGTGGATGCTTACGCTAGGTATTCCGTATTGTGAATATGCTCAGATTTCTCATCTGCGGGTGCGCTCCATGATAAGTAATGCTGAGTGCCTCTATTTTTTTTGAGAAACCTTAGCAACTCCAAAAATTTAGTAGGTAAGATCAGCCACCCAAGAGATACTTCGGTTTGCTCGTATACGGTGACAAGGAGGTTTGCATCATGTGATGATGACCCTACTAGTTATTAGCAGGCAATAGGGAGTAATGACTTCCGACTGATGGCTGAATGCCAAGTTATCCAAGATGGACTCCATACACTACAACAAAGTATGGACTTTGTTGTGTGCTCCTGAAATGGGTAAAACCCATAAGGAGTAAGCAGATCTTTCGAGATCAGTACAAATTGAAATGTATTAACCTAGTAAGGCTAGACTTATAGAAAATGGTATTCATCAAATACCCGACGTGGATTGCAATGAAGCTATTGGTATAGTATCTAAGCTGAAGTCTATACGGATATAATTTGCCATGACTGTTTCCTTAACTATGATATCTGGCAGGTGGATGACTATAACGTCTTTCTAAATAGGTGATTTAGAAGTGCAAGTGTATATGACTCTGCCGAACGGTTATCGTATTTAATAGGAGCAACGAAAAGTGTGCAATTTGCTTAAGTCTATTTGTAGACCAGAGCAGGCATAGCGGAGGAGGATCATCTGTCTTTGGTGTAACAGTCAAATTGTTTCACTTCATCAAAATGATAGATGAGTCTAGGATCGATAAGAAGGTAGTATGGTGGAATGTCAAAGACAACATATTGGATATGGATGACATTATTCCAATAGGAAGTGACGTTTCTATGCTACGAATTGGTTGAGCATTGGTTGTCACGGATGTTTCTCCATATAGGAATTAAGTTAATGATATCATTAATTCTGATGTCCGGGTCTATATAGATAGATCTGGTGTGTTTTTGGATTTTCCCAACTCAGGCACTTTGGCACCATTCTAAAGGGGTTTAGAATGGAAAACTCCAAGCAAGGTAGTGTACTCGCATAAGGTGGAGTCACCCTATTTAAAGACATGTCTTAAGGACAAATGAGGAGAGGGAATCGCATGAGTAACGGACCACCTATATTGGCAGTTGGGTTATTCATGCGATGTCGTGTACCAGACCAAATAATGCTTTTACAATTGTTATTGTAAGAAAATATTAGTCTAATCCTGGAGAAACATAAGAAGCAGTGAAGAATATATGAGATGTTCTTGGTATTTGGTAATGGCAGCCTTCTTTGGGAGGCGATTACCGACTCTAGGGTCCATAGTGACAAGAATGACAGAACGTCTATCGTGAGTTATATAGTTTACCCCTCTTCTGAGGAGCGGTATATTGGAAAGAATTTCAGGAGGGATACTGAGGTAGTCAAGGCACTAGGATGCTGATTGTGAATCAGCAAAGGATACAACCTGAGAACTTGTTGGATAATATTGTTCATTTATGAACTTGGTCTCATCATTTATCCAGATAAATTCTAAGGCAGGTATCACTCAGCTCGAGAGATAGTTGATCTCTACGAAGTTGAGATACAGAGAGATAAAGAGAAGTACTATAGCGGATCCACTCACTTAAGCTATTTATCGAATGCAGTTTGCGAAACTGTTAGTACAGAAGTTGGGTATGCAGTAGCAAAT
Organism: Agapanthus africanus; assembly: GCA_030015575.1. NCBI lineage: Eukaryota > Viridiplantae > Streptophyta > Magnoliopsida > Asparagales > Amaryllidaceae > Agapanthus > Agapanthus africanus. The sequence continues at coordinate 421,289,988 of JASDDO010000024.1, read as the reverse complement.
GAGATGTAGGTATGCGACATCGCAATAATTGGATTTAAGTGCAAGTGGGAGATTGTTGGATATTGGTTCTCTCAAGGCAATTATTGTAATTGAAGGAGGACCTATACGAAGAACAATCTTACTAGAGATGATAGTATGCTATCTGGTTTGTCTTTATATGTCATGTGTAAATGTTATCGCATATCGATAATATATGAGAAAAATCCCTTAGGATTTTTCTTGATTACCAGGACTATGATAGGGATCATACTAGTAGGGCCCGGTGGTCCATAACCACATCCTTAATGTTCCTAATCGTAGGAGTATCGAGACTGGGGATCGGTATTTCAGTTTAGACTAATGTATACGTTTCATGACCCTGTACGAGGAGGTGGATGATCTCATAGCCATAGGTGTTTGACATCGATGATTGTATACAAGTGCTTATTAGAGAATGAGTTACACTAGACGGACTCACCTGAGAACTTCAGAGTGGTATTATACCTATTATCAAATAGTAGTTCTCATGTGACATGAGTACAACGTAGTTTATAGACCTAAAATCATCATAGTGTCTTGTGTGTGTTCCCACTGTACTTAGATTACTACCCTACCACGGCTCTACCGAATCATGCAAACATGTTTTAGTTGGATGCAGGCCCGAAGCACATGGAAGCAGTGAGCGATCGAAGGGATTTTGTCTCTCCCGGTATATGGAGTCAAGGTCGTGCTGTGCCAGATCGAATATAACCATAATTCCTTGGCCTAGCCAGTTAAGATTTACTGATAAGAGTTATCAGTAGTTTCTCAGATGATTATGAGTTTATGATCGACACGACTTATCAGTTTATTAGAGTCTGACGGTTTCCACCTCCAATACCCGATATGGGACACTCTAAGACGAAGAGACCGGACTGTACAAGGACTGTCCCTGATACGCTCAATAGGGGTTCGAACATGCTTACTTGTTGATCTTATTTTCGTTCAATACCTGGATAGCTGTTATGTGCAGCTAGTACTGCCGACGGTTTATGAGTCTAACCTATGAGGGGATTGAACTGAAAGCATTTCAGATCAATCGGATATGATACAGACCTACTGCCAGTGTATTGTCTAGTCTTTAGAGTCCCACAGAGGGGTTTCCCAGCTCAGGTGAAACGATGTAGGGTACGTATAGGGATACATGCATGAGTTCAATTAAACACGTGTATTTGATACACGTATTTTAATCGGGTGTTTTATGATACTAGCCGGTATATATTGATATAACCAGATTATTGTTAGTGATATATGCCTTAGAGGCCATTATTGTATCATACTGGATTGTATATTACTTAATAGGAGCTTGGGATATACACGGATATAGTAACAGTCTTGCTCAAAATGGTAGTATGCTACCTGGTTTGTTTCTACCTCAATATGTGCATGTGTTTTCTTAGCATATCGCTTATACATATTGGTAGAGCCCTTAGGATCTTTGCTTGATTACCAATGTTGTGATGGCAGTCACACTAGTGGGGGCTGGGTAATCTATAAGCACATCCTATACAGGTCCTTAGTCGTAGGATTATCGAGACGGGGCATCGATACTCCACAGTAGACTAGTGTATATGCTTCTCATCCCAGCAGGGGAGATGGTCTGTCCTACAGCCATCAGTATGTCGTATTGGAGATAGTATGCAGTTGCTCATTAGCTTATGAATACACTGGACAGGACTCGTCGAGAACTGTTGGTGGGTATTATACCTGTCGTCGGGTAGCAGTCCCCAGGTGACATGAGTACAGTTTAGTCCGTCGACTTGACACTGCTACTTCGCCTCAAGTGTGTTCCCACTGTACTTTGATTACTACCCTACCACGGCTCAAAGGAGTCATGCAAACAGGTAGTAGTTGGGTGCAGTCCCGAAGCACTTGGAGGCAGTGGCGGTTAGATAGGATTCGTCTCTCCCGGTATTGGGGGTTGATATCGCACAGTGTTCGGAAGGCCATTACACAAAGTACTTAGCCAAGGCAAGCGAGATTTACTGGTAGGTATTCCAGTAGTTTATCAGGGTGTATTAGGCTACTCTCTGACACAACTTATTACGCTATTAGGGGTCTTACGATTACCGCCCCTAGGCCCGATATGCGATACTCTTAGACAAACAGACTGGACTATACAGAGATTGTCACATTCAGGCTCAGTAGGAGTTCGGATGGGTTTTCCTTATCGTCCTTCTTATCGACATCTACCTGGGGACCATTACATGCAGCTAGTACCGCTTGCAGCCTGTGGTTAAACCCACTGCCAGCGTAGTGTCGAGTCTTTATATTTCCACACAGAAAATTCCTTGCACTGGGCAAAAGGTGTAGAGGTCGTATGGTTTTACGGCAGGGCTTCGATCACTTATGTACACTTGTGTGCGTATGATGTTCGGGCGGATAATACTAGTGGGCTTTGGTTTAAGACAGATCCTAGTATTATATTGATGGATCAGTTTCATCTCTTTGTATTCGTGTTTCTCAGAAAACGAATGCGGGTATGTATATACGGATGAGAGGAGCACAGAAGAAGACACCTTATTAGGGTTTTGACCATTTACTTGATTAAAACAATTATGAGGTGGAGGAAAGTATTTGTTATTTTTGTATACGATAATTGAGGCATGGCTACTAGTTTTGACTACTTGACTTTGTTTGACCATTTGACTTGGCTTGATCACTTGACTTGGTTTGACTATTTGACTTAGTTATTTTTGTGAGATATTTTGTGACCTAGATATTTTAATGAGATATTTTTTATGCCATGCTTGTGGTCATGTCAAGTTAGCTATCTCATTTTCATTGATCATATCATTTATCAAAATCATTTCTGTTTCCTCAAGTGAGCTCTCATGTTAGCTCTCTTCTTCTTCCTCACATCAAAACCCTAAAAGCTCTCATGTATTGAGAATCCTAGGGTTTCAAGAGATAAATAAATCCATCTTCATACTCTACATCACCTAGGCCATCAAGTTTAGCAAGCTTGTTGCCTTAGTTACCTTGGTTTTGAGGTGGAGCTCGGACTATAGACTCTCGGGTGGATCGTCTTTGACTCGAGGAGGTCGTGGAGTTCGCTACGATCCGGATCAATCCTTGGAGCCAACATAGACGAGGAGGATTGCGATGAAGACACGAAGGACATGTATCGTGAGGTATAACTTCCTATCCAAGTAGTTAAAGCTCAAGTAGTTTGCTAGCTAGGGTTTATGGACGATCCTTGGTTCTAGTCGGTATTGCGAAGCTCGTAAAAATTATTTTTTGCAAATTCCTCCTCCCCGCGAACACGTGGGGTGCGCGACATCGACTTACAATTATTAAATCAAGTGTTAATTTAATAATTAAATATATAAAATATTTTTTCTAGTATCATGCTTACTTGATTTTTTTATCTCTCTTTATGTATTTGTATATGATACAAATATTTATTAATATGTATTTGATACATATTAGTTGTGTGTATAAGATGCACATGAATGATTAAATGAGAACACATCATTTTCTTTATTTGCTTAATAAAGAAATGAGTCATTTTAGAAAAGTTGAGAGTAGAGTATTTTGGAATGCTCTTGATCTTTTCTTTTAGATAAGCATGGCTAAGTATTTTTTTGTTCGCATGATCATCCTTATCATCATCTTCTCTCTCTTGAGTTTTTTCTTTTGAGAGCTGGAAAAAGAATGAAAGGAAAAATTATTAAGATTATTATCTATATTATCTTCTTGCACTAATCTAGCAAGTTAGTGTTAACTAGTGTTACTTCACATACATCTCATTTGTGAAGTGGAACTTGAGTTGATGATTTCTCAAGATGGATCATCTTTGGCATTGAAGATCAACATGTTAGCTTGTTCCCACCTCATTCATGTAGCCTACAAGGAGTCCAACACAAATGTGGAGAAAATTGAAAATGCTACAAAGGTTGTAGTTTCTATGGACTTGAAGAATTAACTCACTTATTTTGTTGCATGTTGTAGTTGTTGCACTTGAGCTTTTGTTTGCTTGTAGTTGTTCTCTATATTTTTAAAATTATCGCATTTGTCTCGCTTTAAAACCCATGGTAGAGAGCATAGCCAATTAACATAAACACAAATGGTATTGTCCACTCTGGCCGAAAACACACAATTTTGTTCTTTGGAGCGAACCGGACTCGAGAATGGGGCCACTTCCCCAGAGGTCACCCATCCTGAAATTTCCCTAGCTCTAGCACTCTTAACTACGGAGTTCGTTAACTTCCATAGCACCGGTTCACCAAAAGGTGCCTCCATGTTATAGGAATGATATCATTCCATTTATAGTTCTGATCGTACCCTCTTTCGGAATGGAATCCGAAAATACCCATTGTTCTATAGCAAGGAATACTCCTATCATTCTATCATCATGTCATGCCCATGGATATCTCTTTTCGGGAACTTAAATCGCGTGACGTTATTGCATATCAACGCAATCCAAGTAATCCAAAACTAAGAACTAAACCTTTTTGTAAAAGAATAATGGAGGGGAAGTTTTCGAAAGAGTTTATGAAAATGAAATGAAGTTGTTTCGAAAGTATAAGTAAATTTTGTTTAAAAAACATTTGAAAATGTTTTCATCATTTAAATTTGGGCAACACCTCTTTTTTAAATTTTGAGTAAAAACATGTACAATGATATAATATATATAAAAGCATTCCAAATGGGACCTAGCTCACGCCCAAACTGCAGAGTCACTGTAAGTCTACGATAGCGCCCCGGCCGTCTACAGACGCCAAATGCGGAACAAAAACTTTTTAACTGGCGCTATCGTATACTTTAACCCGGATCTGCCATTATTGCTAAACTAACAAACTGTAAAGAGTGTAGAAAGATTATACCGAACGATCCGAGTCCTTCGTTCTTTAACCATCATCCCATGCTCCGTTGCGGCTGCTCTGATCTCGTCGATCTCCGATCTCCTCGTCCAGGTGGCACCACGTCAACGATTCTTTAAACGGGCTCCCGTCTCTGACTCGAGGCAACTCGGTCGTCATGTTTGCTAAAAGAGACGACCAAGAATGATGTAGAATATGAGTAGATTACTTTATCTCACATCGTCCACAACCGTAGATGATCGGTTAATAAAGTTGCCACTTGAATCGGGTGATGGAATGAAATGAGATATGAAATTTCCATACACCCCAAAACTATCATATCTTTTTAGCAAATGAATTAACCAAGTGAAATGAGAGAGAGGAGGGGCCGGCCATATATATGGAGAGGGGGTGAGTGTAGGAGCAATGTGAGGGTAACCATAAGCAAAAGATCAAGAGCAAATATCCTTAAGTAAACAAGAAACATTAAAGCTTAAAGCATGAGTCATTATAACACATCATCAAGTCATTAATGCATCAATTAATGTCAAGATGACTCATTATCCACCTCATCATCCTAGTCACCATTTCTAGAAACTTCTAGAAGCACGACTCATCCTTATCCAAGAAAAGATAAATCCGTCTTTAACCGAATGTTAAAAGACGGCTGATAGAAAATTGGAAACTGGTAACTTCCAAAAGCGATCCAGAAACGAATTTCAGGATAACCCCGTAACTGTATAAATATACCCGCATTTGTATTACGACCGAATACAAATGCAACTGAGACAAAGATATTATATCTACTCAATATAATACTCGGATCCGGCTTAAACCAAAGCCGACCAGTATCATCTGCCCGAAATCTGACACGTGCGTAAACGCACGTGCATTTTCCGAACCCTGCCATAAAACCATACGGCCTCTACAACGTTTCGCCCGAACTTGGGAAACTGTCTGTGGGGGACTCTAATGACTCGTCAGTACCCTGGCAGTGGGTTTAACCCTAAACCGTCAGCGGCACTAGCAATGCGTAACGGCTTCCCATGGACTGACCTCAAGGGATGCCAATGAGCGAACTCATCCGAAAACCCTACTGAGCCTAACAGTGACAATGTATATACAGTCCGGTCCGTTCGTCAATGAGTATCGCATATCTGCCTAGGGGCTAGTAACGTCAGACCTCTAATAGCAGTATAAGTCGTGTCGGAGTGTAGCCCAATAACACCCTGAGATACTACTGGAGTATCTACCAGTAAATCTCCTGCCACGGCCGTGGGCTTTGTGTAATGGCTCTCCTAGACACAGCACGATCTCACCCCCAATACCGGGAGAGACGAATCCCCTGCCGATCCGCTCACGTGCCTCCATGTGGCTCGGGACTGTACCCAAAAGCTACATGTTTGCATGACTCCTTTGAGCCGTGGTAGGGTAGAAATCAAAGCACAGTGGGAACTCACACGAGACAAATGATGACCTCAGGTCGATGAGCTAACCTGTATACATGTCACCAAGGAACTTCTATCTGACGATATGTATAATACCAACTAGCATATTCCCGGCAAGTCCTGTCCGGTGTACTCATAACCCAATGAGCACCTGTATACATCTTAGGTGATCCAACTGAAACCAGTGGCTTGTAAGACCGGCTACCGCCCCTTGTCGGGGTCTCGACTGTATACACTAGTCTACTACGGAGTATCGATGCCCTGTCTCGAAGCTCCCACGACTAGGGACCACAATTAAGGATATGCATATAAACCACCCAACTCTCACGTATGTGATCGCCATCATACTGTTGGTAGTAAAGCAAGATCCTAAGGGCTCAATCAAAGTGTAACATGTAATCAGTCACCTAAACATGTACACGACTGATAAAGGCAAACCAGATAGCATACTATCATCTCGAGTAAGATTGTCCTACCGGTATAGGTCCTCCGCAATCATTGCAATCACGTACCTGCGATCCAATAATTGACTCTGAGGGCAATATCTCCAACAATCTCCCACTTGCACTTAAGGCTAATTATTGCGATGTCGACTACTCACAGCCCGTGTGAAACCGAACACCCAACTCCTCTACTAATCAGTTTCACAAAGCCCGTTTGTAAAACTATTGTGTTCGAGAAATAGCCTCAGTGAGTGGATCCGCCTAGAAGTTTCTTTCTATATCTCTCTTAATCTCAAGTTCGCGGAGAAAGCCATCTCCCGAATCGAGTAATACCTGTCTTAGAATATGTCTGGATATCTGATGGGACCTAGTTCATAAATGAACTCTTAATCCAAAATTCTTAGATTGTATCGATCACTGAACCTAATCAGTATCCAGCATCAAGCCTCCCATAGTATCCTCTTGGACCACCTGTCCATAATACTATCCCTGATCAGAGGGAAAACTATAACTCTGACAATCACTCTGTCAACTATGTCACCTTTGAAGCCTGGAATGATAACCGTCTCCCGTAGGAGGCTGCCGTCATCAAATCCGTAGAACATTCACTTATGTTCTAAAACTGCTTCCTTATGTTTCTCCAGGATTGGATTAATACAAACTTATTGCATCTAGTGCAAAAACAACATTTGGTGTGATACTTGACATCTCATGATTGACTCAATTGCTTAAGCAAGTGATCTGCCAATCATGCACTGCCCTCTCCCCCTTAGTCTATACGATACCTTTAGAAAGGGTGACTCCATCACCTGCAGGTACACCACCATGCCAGGAGTCATCTATTCTAAAAACCATTAGAATACTGTCAAAGTACCCACATTGGGAAACTACCCAAATCCAGATCTAAAACCATAGATCTAGAAACCAGAATGTCAAGTATTATATCCATATCCTGTCTGGAGAAACAACTATGTGACGACCACAGTACAACCGATCGTAGTATAGGAATTTTACTTCCTACTCTGTGTATGTCATCAAGATACCATGACATCATACCCTACTACCTTCTTAACAGATCCATCCCCTATTCTGATAAAGTCAAACCCATGACTGACACATCAAAATTAGATGATCTATCTCCGCTATAACTGCTCTAGTCTATAAATAGACATAAGCTACTTGCCCACTATACTTCCGCTGCTCCCACTGACTACGACAACCCTCTGGCAGAATAATATACACGTGCACTTTTAAAACTAGTTTAGAACGATGCTATACTTATCCTCCTGCCTGGTCTCATAGTCTGGAACAACAGTAGTGTCAAGTCTGGGTAAACAAGAACCTCCCTGTCACCGTCCTTGAGGCTACCGAAGTACCTCTCGGGTGTCTGAGGTTACCCACCATATCTGCGGAGTGGCTAATGGAATGTCAAACCTGATTGAATATATAGGTCCTATTAAATTTTCCGTAATCGTTCACGGTTCTGGAATCACTTCCAGTTCTACCATACTCCCACTACTGTTTTCTGGAAAAATCCATTTTACTAAAACTGTGGCGAGTCAAGAACAATATCACTATTGATCTTCCAAATGGTAGAATATCAACCCTCATCATAGCCATGGTCAACCCACAAACAGCCATTACAGAAACGTGCCCTGAGTTATCCTGTGTCTGGTTTTAAGCATAAGCTGGACAACTCCCCGTACCTTAACATCGTTAAGATATGAACCATTCTATATCCAATATAGAAACTATGGCACTAATTTAATTGGAACCATATTCAATCATGCAGCTGTCTCCAGTGCATATCATCTTAATGGAAAAAGGCTAATCATCATTACTCAACTTAGGAATCCATCCAATTATGAGTAACCTGAAAGAGAAACAAGTTTCTCAAAATCATTACTATAATCTGAATACCAATCACAAGAATCTACATCTTCGATCTCTTTGAAGAATCCCGATACTTGTGACACCTGGTTCTCTACTTTATTCTTATACCCACAACTTCTCAAAACTTAGACCTTGTATTTCTACGAAACACTTGTCTAAAAATTAGAGAAGTCATAAGTAAACAGAACATAGTACGAGGACCTACCCTTTTGTCCTGATTGGACACTTGAACAACATACAATACTCTGTATAAGTCCGCTGAGTTAAACAACTCAAAACCTGTGCGTCGTAGGTTGAAAACTGTACCCTGGCGATTTCCTCAAATATCACCAATTACAACGAATTCTGATATAATGAGGATAATTACCTAATTCCCAATAACTTACTCCCACTCATCATCTGTAAAACCATACAGATATGAGAATGAAACCTGGTAAATACATACCCTTGGAGTAAGTATCTAATCGGGAAAACAGTTTTCGTTTAACAATGCACTGAAATATGAAAATGTTTCGTAGGGGTATCCTGGTATTCCTAGTAATGCCTCTTCCATAATCCAATTCATGACTTTAACCGTATATTTCTTTGCCTTCTCTCCAAATCCCTTTATTTGTCTTTAGTCATTACCTTTTGTACACCTTTGTTAGGCTAAATGGTTTTCTTCCTTCCCTACTGTTCGGCACCAGCCTATGGTTTGGAAGAAGACTATCCAGTAAGCATAATAGGTGTACCCTCCTAAACCAAGGAGTACTCGCATCTCGAGAGAAGGTGATGATAAAAGACAACAGAATAATACAACTGAATAATACCTTATTCTTCTAAAGGTGAAATATGAGTGGCGATGAAGTACGCGGTTTGGTCGTGAATGATATCAGTCGCAATTTACTTTGGCCTCTTTCTAATCCCTTTATTTTTTCTTTACATATTACCTTCTGCACACCCTATTTAGGCTAATTGGTTTTCTTCATTCCCTACCTTTCGGCACCTGCCTATGCTTTGGAATAAGACTATCCAATAAGCGTAATAGGTGTACTCTCCTAAACCAAGGAGCCCTCGCAACCTGAGAGAAGGTGATAATAAAAGACAACTGAATAAACCAATTCTATTGCTCCTGAACCTTGATCCATCCTCGAAGAAATCCCTCCGAGTTTGTATATAACCATACGATGGATCTATCCAATGGAAGTGGATGTCCGTAGTAATACGGGGTGTTCTGAGAAATTCAAAGGGTAAAAGAAGGAGTGGCAATGACTTATGCAACTCGGACAATCCAAAAGCCAGTATTTTAAGAAGGTTCGGTCAACTTGGTCATTGAGTCATAGTCTAGGGTCGGTCAAAGGTCGCTGCCAAAGAGAGAGAGAAAAGAAACACTCTGCGTGCACTCTAACCTAGATCAGAATGGTTATCACTTTATCTAATCCGGAAACCTCCCACTGTACTGTCAAATTCTCCTCCAAACCTAAAAGAAGAATCAATCGGGATCACCCGAAGAGTAAACCAACTCATCAATGGGAATCGGGATCCAACTCTCATCGCATGATAACGTGATGGAATGCATCCACGTTACTCATACTCTAGAAGGTATGCGCATACTTGGCAAGTTTCAGTTTCTTTATAAACTCCCGATAAGATTTTTGCCCCATGCTCTTATAACCTTGGCGTTAGGTCAAAATGTCATAAGTCATATGTCAAGTTCTACCCGTCACTATCTTGTTAATTTGAACCCACCCGTACATGCCCTTGGCGTTAGGTCAAAATGGCAGAACGGCTGTCCCAAACCAACTCATTTATCTATGCAACAAATGAATACCCAGCAGCTACCAAACACTATGCCTTGGCGTTAGGTCAAAATACATAGCTTGAATACTACTGAATAACCAAAAGAAATGACGGAGGGCTACGGCTGGTTTTTGGCGAAAAACCTTTAACGTAGTGAACTTGATATCGCTGAAGGAACCTGATAGCTTTTTATAAAAATATAGTGGCGAAAACCATTTGCTAAAGAGGTCAGTCCTGGTGAAGGGATCTCGGCTCTTTTACTCGTGGAATGAGGTGCAGGATATTCCACTGAATACCGCGGTGCAAAGCAACTTGTAATCGACTATAGTGAAGTTATTACCCTGACGCAAACTTCTGCCCAAGGGGTCAGTCTCGGTGAAGGGATATCAGCCCTTGCCCCGTCGAATGAGGTGCAGGATATTCCACTGAATACCACTATGCAAAACAAAAGGAAACGTCTTTGTAATAACACTTTTTAAATTTGTTCCAACAAGTGCCAAATAGGTTTGTTTTCCTTTGCATTGATCAGAATCAACGCAGTCCCATCAATCAATCACACCAGAAAAGAACGAAAATAAAATGTACGTATATGCCATCCGCATTCGTCACTGGGTCCCGTCATCACCCGTTAGGTTACTTAACTAACGACAGAGCGGGGACTGAACTAGCGCGGGTGTAAAACATATACAACATCTAATAGTATATAAACCAATATACAATAATCGCTCCAGGCGTGATAATATGCAACATTACAGAAAAGTAATAAGCATCACAGAACAATACAGATAATTTGGGATCCCCGGGTTTCACAGAGCCGCTGCTGAAACCTGACGTTCCCCTGGTCATGTGGATAGCCTGTGCAATGAAACCTAGACCCCTACGGGTGCGGCAAGTTACCCGCCAAAACCTGAAGCGAGGTAGTCCCCCACAGCATAGTGAATGGAACACCCGGCACTTCATGGAATCCGGTAAATTGAGCACCCCTCCTTCGGTCAACCTGTACCCCCTACGAGTGCGGCAAATAGTCTGCCAATTCTAGAGTGGGCCCCTCTGCCTCTCAAAGCCATGAGATGCGGACCCGTTGCCCCCCAGAACCCGGCTATCCGTGCACTCCGTCGCGGGGCAAAGCCTAGTACAGTAATGAAGAATAGTACAACAGGTACATCGACCGCAACCTGGTCGTGCCCTAAAAGAATATTATACAACAGGCAGTGACGGCAGTCCACATGTTGGATACTCGCCCCGCAATATCAAATGTACAAATAAACTCAAACTGCATTATCATTGCACACTGCTATCCACCACGACAAATCCGCAACATCACAGCACAACACAGAACATCAACGCGAATGTCACGTTCGCAAACCCGTCTAAAAGAAATATAGCAATCAGACGCCGTTTACCGATCAAATGACATTCCCGGTCGGAGATATAATGTAAGTACTGTAAACTAACATGTTTAAATTTCGATCGACTAAATATCACGAAGTGGGCCCCACGAACATCTGTTGAACAGTAACAAAATCTGTGCCCAAAAGATATATACCAAAAACCCCAAATTCCAACAGAGAAGACACTGTGCAAATTTGGTGCAGTGATTCAATAGAATGGCCGCGGATGCGCGGCCAAACCATGGGTTTGGCCGCGATTCCACGGCAGTTTGGTGGAATCACGTGCTCAAATTTGGTCGGTGTGCTTAGAAAACACTGCACAGATTTCTGTGATATGTAGAATAATTTTAAGACCCCTTTAAAAATCGACAGAAACTGTGAACTTGGATTTTGCAGTTTTTGATTTCCGGTTCGATCGATATTTTAAACGCGTTAGCACAAGTTAGTATAGCATAATGGTGAGGCTCTGATACCACTGTAAGTCTACGGTAGCGCCCCGGCCGTCTACAGACGCCAAATGCGGAACAAAAACTTTTTAACTGGCGCTATCGTATACTTTAACCCGGATATGCCATTATTGCTAAACTAACAAACTGTAAAGGGTATAGAAAGGTTATACCGAACGATCCGAGTCCTTCGTTCTTTAACCATCATCCCACGCTCCGTTGCGGCTGCTCTGATCTCGTCGATCTCCGATCTCCTCGTCCAGGTGGCACCACGTCAACGATTCTTTAAACGGGCTCCCGCCTCTGACTCGAGGCAACTCGGTCGTCAAGTTTGCTAAAAGAGACGACCAAGAATGATGTAGAATATGAGTAGATTACTTTGTCTCACATCGTCCACAACCGTGGACGATCGGTTAATGAGGTTGCCACTCGAATCGGGTGATGGAATGAAATGAGATATGAAATTTCCATACACCCCAAAACTATCATATCTTTTTAGCAAATGAATTAACCAAGTGAAATGAGAGAGAGGAGGGGCCGGCCATATATATGGAGAGGGGGTGAGTATAGGAGCAATGTGAGGGTAACCATAAGCAAAAGATCAAGAGCAAATATCCTTAAGTAAACAAGAAACATTAAAGCTTAAAGCATGAGTCATTATAACACATCATCAAGTCATTAATGCATCAATTAATGTCAAGATGACTCATTAGCCACCTCATCATCCTAGTAACCATTTCTAGAAACTTCTAGAAGCACGACTCATCCTTATCCAAGAAAAGATAAATCCGTCTTTAACCGAATGTTAAAAGATGGCTGATAGAAAATTGGAAACTGGCAACTTCCCAAAGCGATCCAGAAACGAATTTCAGGATAACCTCGTAACTGTATAAATATACCGGCATTTGTATTACGACCGAATACAAATGCAACTGAGACAAAGATATTATATCTACTCAATATAATACTCGGATCCGGCTTAAACCAAAGCCGACCAGTATCATCTGCCCGGAATCTGACACGTGCGTAAACGCACGTGCATTTTCCGAACCCTGCCATAAAACCATACGGCCTCTACAACGTTTCGCCCGAACTTGGGAAACTGTCTGTGGGGGACTCTAATGACTCGTCAGTACCCTGGCAGTGGGTTTAACCACAAACCGTCAGCGGCACTAGCAATGCGTAACGGCTGCCCATGGACTGACCTCAAGGGATGCCAATGAGCGAACTCATCCGAAAACCCTACTGAGCCTAACAGTAACAATGTATATACAGTCCGGTCCGTTCGTCAATGAGTATCGCATATCTGCCTAGGGGGGCTAGTAACGTCAGACCCCCAATAGCAGTATAAGTCATGTCGGAGTGTAGCCCAATAACACCCTGAGATACTACTGGAGTACCTACCAGTAAATCTCCTGCCACGGCCGTGGGCTTTGTGTAATGGCTCTCCTAAACACAGCACGATCTCACCCCCAATACCGGGAGAGACAAATCCCCTACCGATCCGCTCACGTGCCTCCATGTGGCTCGGGACTGTACCCAAAAGCTACCTGTTTGCACGACTCCTTTGAGCCGTGGTAGGGTAGAAATCAAAGCACAGTGGGAACTCATACGAGACAAATGACGACCTCAGGTCGATGAACTAACCTGTACACATGTCACCAGGGAACTGCTATCTGACGATATGTATAATACCAACTAGCATATTCCCGGCGAGTCCTGTCCAGTGTACTCATAACCCAATGAGCACCTGTATACATCTTAGGTGATCCAACTGACACCAGTGGCTTGTGAGACCGGCCACCGCCCCTCGTCGGGGTCTCGACTGTATACACTAGTCTACTCCGGAGTATCGATGCCCTGTCTCGAAACTCCCACGACTAGGGACCACAATTAAGGATATGCATATAAACCACCCAACTCTCACGTATGTGATCGCCATCATACTGTTGGTAGTAAAGAAAGATCCTAAGGGCTCTATCAAAGTGTAACATGTAATCTGTCACCTGAACATGTACACGACTGATAAAGGCAAACCAGATAGCATACTATCATCTCGAGTAAGATTGTCCTACCGGTATAGGTCCTCCGCAATCATTGCAATCACGTACCTGCGATCCAATAATTGACTCTAAGGGCACTATCTCCAACAGTCACAACCACGCAGATAATATACGACACCAAGGTGAAGATCACACAAGCAAAAGAAAGAAAACGCTATATGAAATATCATCAAGTCGACTCTACACGAGTTCGGCATCCAAAAGAATAATATCTAAGTCTCGATTCGATCTATGTACCACGAATATACAATTTGGTTGATGAAGTACAAGATATAAAAGGAATTATATATACTCAAGAGGCGGTTACTAAAAACTTCGTAACCCACCTAACAAAATGTTATCAGGCCTTGGAATCAAGATGTGCCGACTACTCTGCTAACGATCTGAGTGGTCATTCCTGCAAGAAGCTAAGGCACAACGGGGATGATTTGCCAACTCGTGAGTAGAATAAATCATCTCAAGACATATTATATGCATTTCAAATAACATTAAGCACATCATAAACGGATCACGCAATCATGGAAAATAGCATTAATGAAATCATTATTGAATCCCGTGCCAATCATTGGCACTAAAAATCTCATGTGTTTTCCTTAGGCAATGTCCCTCGGATCAACCTTCTTTTCTTTCTAGGCATGGAACCCCGGCCAAATCCACCGTATCCATCCTTTTCATAGAACCCTGGCCAAATCTACCGGGTTCTTTAGGCGTGGAACCCCGTCCAAATCCACCGTGTCCATCCTCATCTCAGCACCCCGGCCAAATTTACCGTGTTCATTCTCATCTTAGAACCCTGGTCTAATCCACCGTGTTCAAAACTCACGTAATTAAGAGAAAACCGCAATTTTTGAAAACATAAGCAAGATTTATAAATCATACGTCGGTTTCTAAAATCCTATAGAAAACATCAAGTGTATAAGAATCAACAATGCATGGTTCATCTTTGTAATAGTTGGAAACTATCATATACATACGGATATATATAGCAATGGCATTCACATATCTTAATCATTTATACTAGCATGGATGTAATTATACTACGAATAACATGGCAGTTTTTACAGTGTCATGGCAGTACTAATAATGTGTAGTGTACAATGCGAGTCTGTGATTATGCAACATGGCACTCATTAGTAGTTCTGCTAGTATTCTAACAAGTGTGTTCATATAAGCATGGCAATTAGAATATAAATGATAAGGTAAAAATCTCGCATTTGCTAAGTTTTAAGTTACGTGTCATGAAAACTAGGGTTTTTCATGGAATTGCCGTGTTCAAGTCTCTGCTGGAGGTGACTGTGATCTCTGAAAATTTTTCAATAGATCGTTTTGAGCTAATTAAGCAATTTTAAGAGTATACATGAAAAACGAGACCCTAATTCCCTGTTCTTGTTAGCTATAGTGCCCTCAAGGCAATAATCGTAATCACGGGCAGGTGATTATGATGATTGAGGAAGGACCTATACGGATAGAACAGTCTTACTCGAGATGATATTATGATATCCGGTTTGTCTCTATCATCATCTACATGCATTATGTGGTATTACATATCACTATTACATGTTGATAGAGCCCATAGGATTCTTGTTTGACTACCAGTATTATGATGGCAATCATATGCTGGGTTCGCTTAGCACCCCCGACGGGTTTCGGTACGCATCAAGTATGCTACATTAAAAATTTTAGGGTGTCGAGCGAGCCCGAACCAAGTATCTGACTAGAGAATTAGGGTTTTTATAGCATGTAAACAAACTTTACACTAAGTGATATAGGAATACAATCTTTGTAGACCGGTCCTTCACCTCTAAAGCTCCGTGTAGTAGTTCCTTTGCTCTAAGTAGTGGTGTCCCGGACTCTCCTTAGGCTCCACTAGGGGAAGGGAACGAGCTTGCTCAAAGATCTTCAAGGCCGAAGATGATCTATGTTGAAGAATCGCTAACTCAAGCTACCTCTTCACTAATTGATGAATTAGTGAAGTAAACAAGCTATACTAAATGGCTAGTTTGGTATAGATTGATGAAGCAGGAATTTTGCTCACTTTAGAATTATTTTTCTCTTTTTCTTTTTCTTCTCACTTGAAAGCTAGAGAGTAAGGAAGGAGATGAAGAAGTGATCAAGTGTGAACCATGGGTGAGAAAATATCTCATATAACTCTTGTAGAGACTTAACCATGGCTAAAGATAATGGTTAGGTTAATAAATATCTAGAGTAAAACAAAATTAGTGGACTAAAGTCAAGACTTCTACATGCTTCCACAAGCATCTTAGCCATGCTAATTTCCACCTAATTTTGATTTTTCCTTAATATTTAAACACCTAAATTATCTTTAGTTAGGTATGAGTCTCATACACCCAAGTCCTATGTATCATCTAGCATGACACAAAAAATAAATATATTAATATATATCACATATATATTTGTATGTATTTATAGAAAACAATTTCTTAAGTGAGCTAGTATTAGTTAATGTATATTAATATATCAAATATATAATTGTAGATTAAATTATTAAATCAACACTTGATTTAATAATCCGGGTATATCACATACAACCGACTAATATCATTTACATGTATATCATATATACATATAACAAATTATTGATCAACTCTTGATTCAATAATCCGGTTATATCATATATAACCTATATCACGAGATTATAATACTGTATCACATACAAGTATCAATCTCGGTCCTGCACATATCACATATGTGCCCTACTTCGTTTCGCGTGAGCTAGAAAACCTCTGTGTAGGACTCTAAAAACCGTCAATACGCCAGCAGTAGGCGATGATCATATCAGTCACCCAAAAGCCGTCAGCGGTACTAGCTGGACGTAACGGCTACCCACGTATTGAGCGATCAGAAGATCAACAAGCAAGCTTGTACTCCCGTGAATCCAATAAGTAACACTACCGTACAATCTGGTCTCTTCGTCCGATATGTTGCATATCGAGTCTGGGGGTGGTAAACGTCAAACCCCAATAACTTGATAAGTCATGCCGATGCGAGGCTCATAACGGGTCGAGAAACTACAGATAACACTTACCAGTAAATCTCAGTATCAACCCTAGACAGGGACTTCCTGTCATGGCCAATCGAGCATAGCGCAATATCAACCCCCAATACAGGGAGAGACGAAACCCCTCCTATCGCTCATTGCCTCCATTTGACTTAGGACTGTACCTAAAAACCACCTGTTTGCACGCTCTCTTGAACATGGTAGGGTGGAAATCAAAGCACAGTGGGAATCACACAAGACTCTATGATGATCTCGGGTCTACAGACTAACCTGTACCAGTGTCACCAGAGAACTTCTATCTGACATTAGGTATAATACTATCTAGGAGTTCTTGGCGAGTCCTGTTCAGTGTACCCAGTCTCCACTGAGTACCCGTATACAATCTTTGATGTCAAACACCAATGGATATGGGATCATCCATCGCCCATCAAATGGGTCAAGAAATGTATACGCTAGTCTACTCTGGAATATCGATGCCCCGTCCCGAAACACCCACGACTAGGAACAATTAAAGGATAAACTTGTGGACTACCCTGGCCCCACTAGTATGATCTGCATCATAATCCTGGTAGTCAAGTACATATCCTAAGGGCTTTACCAACATATGAGAGCAAGACAGTATCACAATACTAGTCTATATGTTAAGATAAATGGTAACCAGATAGCATACTATCATGTCGAGCAAGAAAGTCCTCCCTATATATGTCCAAGCATCCATTATAATATACAATCATGTACAATAATGTCCTTTATGGCATACATACAACTAACATCATATATGTGACAGCTGGGTGGTCTATATGCACATCCTTAAATCTCCCTAGTCGAGGGAGTATCGAGACTGGGCATCGATACTCCAAAGTAGACTAGTATGTACTTATCGAGACCCCGACGAGGGGCGGTGGCCGGTCTCACAAGCCATTGGTGTCAGTCAGTCACCTAAGATAGTATGCATGTGCTCATTGGGTTATGATTACACTGGACGGACTCGCCGAAAACATGCTAGTTGGTATTATACTTATTGTCAGATAGCAGTTCCCAGGTGACATGTGTACAGGTTAGTCTGTCGACCTGAGATCGTCATTTGTCTCGTGTGAGTTCCCACTGTGCTTTGATTACTACCCTACCACGGCTTAAAGGAGTCGTGCAAATAGGTTTTAGTTGGGTACAATCCCGAGCCACATGGAGGCAGTGAGCGGTTCGTCGGGGATTCGTCTCTCCCGGTATTAGGGGTTGATGTCATGCGGTGCATGGGTGGCCATCACCTTAAATCCTTAACCAATGTAGTCGAGAATTAATGATTTGGATCATTAGTTTCACAGGTGGATATGGGCTTCATACCGACACGAAATGTCGCGTTATTAGGGGACTGACTTTATCCACCCCCTAGACTCGATATGCGATACTCATAGACGAATAGACCGGACTGTACGGATATTGTCATTGTCAGGCTCAGTAGGATTTCAGGATGAGTTTGCTCGTCGGCCTCCCTTTCACTCAATACCTGGGTAGCCGTTACGTACAGCTAGTGCCGCTAACGTGCTTATGGTTAAACCCACTGCCAGCGTATTGATGAGTCTTTAGAGTCCCATACAGAGGGTTTCCCTGCTTCGGGCGAAATAATATAGAGGTCGTATGATTTTACAGCAGGGTTCGCTCATATACGTGCACTTGTGCACGTATTATGATTCGGACGGATAATACTAGTGGGCTTTGATTTAAGCCGGATTCTGGTATTATATTGTTGGATTATTTTCGTCTCATTGTATTCGTATTTTGTCGAAATACGGATACGGGTATGTATATACGGATGAGGTGTATTCTTGTAATTCATTATAAGTTGCTTCTAGAAGATAACACATCATTTTAGTATTAATCATGATTAAATGAGGTGGAGGATGAGGTGTGTTTGGCTTTAAATGAAGCATGGCACAATTGGTGACTCATGTAGTAACTCATGAGTTACTATTATGACATTCTTGATTTAATTTGTGATGTGAGATATTTTGTGGTGGCTAGATTTTTCATTTTCCTTCAAAACACTTCGCCAATTTTTTTCATGCTTGCTCACTACACTCTCATCTCCTCATTTCTTCTTCTACCCCCACCCTAAATGTCTCATGTGTTGAAAAAACTAGGGAGTAATGAGACTAATTAATCCATCATTAGACTCTACATTATCTAGGCTACTTAGATTAGCATACTAAGTAACCTAGTTACCTCGGTTTAGAGGTAGGAGCACAATGTTGGCACTCTCGGGTGGATCATCATAAATGGGGGAGACCGGTGATCAAGCTTGTTCCATTACACCACAAGGAGCAAAGGATGATGGTTGAAGACCCGAAGGACTTGGTTCATATAGTTATAATCACTTCATAGTAGATTAGTACCTTTGCAAGTATTGTTATCTACGGCTT
This sequence comes from Agapanthus africanus, assembly GCA_030015575.1. Taxonomy (NCBI): domain Eukaryota; kingdom Viridiplantae; phylum Streptophyta; class Magnoliopsida; order Asparagales; family Amaryllidaceae; genus Agapanthus; species Agapanthus africanus. The sequence continues at coordinate 421,270,266 of JASDDO010000024.1, read as the reverse complement.
ACGGCAGATCCGGAAAATCGGGTTGTTCTAGCGCCAGTTTAGAAAAATTTTGTTCCGCAATCAGCCACGGTTTGATGGCCAGGGTGCTAGCATAACTAAACATGGTATCATAGACACTCCATAATCCTTAGATAACTCATTGCGATGTTAGAAATCCGTCGTTTTTGTCGGGCACGAACTGCCGATAAAAACAGTTCCAGAAACTGAAGTTTTGAGATGTTTTGCACACCCCACGGGCTCACGGTTTGAACCGAAAAGCCGCAGGGTGAAGCATCGGCACCGTGGGGTTACCCATGGGGGACCAGAGTCCGGGTCCACCCCACAAGACCACCATAAGGTGGCCTTGGGGGTGGGTGACCCGAGAGCACCCCAGATGGGTGCTCTCGGGTCTGCCAACCCTTGGGAACCACTTCAAGGTGGCCCCCGGGAGTGGGTACCCCCTGAGGCCCCCCAATCGATAATTAATTTTTCCCCCTTCGCCTCCACAAATATTCGGGCAGGTTTCAAGTTCGTTTTGACTCCCGGATTGGCTTAAAACGGTGGATTTTGGAACTTTAGCTCACTGATTTTTCATGCTTTTGGAAATTGGTTTCGTTTGCTAATTGTGCATAGAATTATAACGTTGTGGTTTTCTTTATTTGATTCTATGATGCGTACATGTGTTGTTTAACGTCTTCTAATCCCTATACATCGATTAGAAGGGGTTGCATGCATCTAGTTTATTTGTGATGTTGGATGTGATATCTTTGAAATGATATTGCCGGATTGTCGTGGTGGATAACTTGGGTGCAATGGTAGTACAGTTAGATTCATTTGTATATTTTATATTGCGGGGCGAGCGTCAGACATGTGGACTGCCATTTCTTCCTTGTTGTATATTCATTTATTGGGGCACGGCCGGGTTGAGGTCGATGTCACCACTATATATTTTTTTCTTTTCTGTACTAGGATTACCCCGCGGTGGAGTGGTTGAATAGCCGGATTCTAGAGGGCAACGGGCCCGCATCTCATGGAGTTGAGACGGAGGGGGCCTCACTCTAGAATTTGTGGGCTATTCGCCGCACTCGTAGAGGTACAGGTTGGCCCACAGAGGGGTGCTCAAGTTACCGGATTCCGTAAAGTGTTGGGTGGCCCATTCACTTTGTTGATTGGGGTTGCCTCACTTCTGTATTTAGCGGGTAACTTGCCACGCTCGTAGGGTCCTGGGTTTTATATTGCACAGGTTATCCATACGACAGGGGAACGTCGGGTTTCACTTGCGGCTCAATGGAAACCCGGGGCTCCCAGATTATCAGTTTGTTCAGTGATACTTATCGCTATTCTGTGATATTGCTTATATCATGCCTGGAACGATTGTTATATATAAATTTATATATACTACTAGATGTTGTATATGTTTTGCAACCATGCTAATCCAGCCCCCGCTCTGTCGTTAGTTAAGTAACCTAACGGGTGATGACGGTGAAAGTCGACCTTAGCACCACCATGAGGTCTAGAGGCATCAAGTATGCCAAATTTTAATTTTTATTAGGTGCTAAGTTAGACTAACAAGATCTTTACTAGATTATTAAGGGTTTGCCTTTGTGATGTGATCAACTCAAGAGAAGAAAACACCATACAACCTTTGTAGTTCAAGTCCTTCTCTTCAAAAGCTTCGGGTTGAAGTCCACGCGACTCTACTAGGCTCCTCTTCGAGTTGAACGAACCTCCTTCATGATCTTCGCGCCAAAGATGATCTACCCGAAGTCCACAAGCTCAAGCTAACCCTTCACTAATCTCATTAGTGAAGGCAACACTCCACATCAAATTGCTAATCTAATGTGTGATGGTGAAGTAGGGGTTTTATTTGCTCACTAGTTTGTGTTCAAGGTTCATGGTTCACATCACATGTGAGGGTTGAAGCTTGAACCATGGGATTGAGGAAGAAGAAGAAGCTAGAGAGCAACCATGGGAGCAAAGCAAGAAAAAAGGTTTCATGCATCAGTTTATTTGTGATGTTGGATGTGATATCTTTGAGATGATGTTGCTAGATTGTCGTGGTGGATAGCTTGGGTGCAATGGTAGTACAGTTAGATTCATTTGTATATTTTATATTGCGGGGCGAGCGTCAGACATGTGGACTGCCATTTCTTCCTTGTTGTATATTCATTTATTGGGGCACGATCGAGTTGAGGTCGATGCCACCACTATATATATTTTTCTTTTCTGTGCTAGGATTAGCCCGCAGTGGAGTGCTCGAATAGCCGGATTCTAGAGGGCAACGGGCCCGCATCTCATGGTGTTGAGACGGAGGGGGCCTCACTCTAGAATTGGTGGGCTATTCGCCGCACTCGTAGGGGTACAGGTTGGCCCACGGAGGGGTGCTCAAGTTACCGGATTCCATAAAGTGTTGGGTGGCCCATTCACTTTGTTGATTGGGGTTGCCTCACTTCTGTATTTAGCGGGTAACTTGCCATGCTTGTAAGGGGTCTAGGTTTTATATTGCATAGGCTATCCACACGACAGAGGAACGTCGGGTTTCATTTCCAGCTCAATGGAAACCCGGGGCTCCCAGATTATCAGTTTGTTCAGTGATGCTTATCGCTATTCTGTAATATTGCTTATATCATGCATGGGACGATTGTTATATATATTTATATATACTACTAGATGTTGTATATGTTTTGCACCCAGGCTAGTCCATCCCCCGCTCTGTCGTTAGTTAAGTAACCTAACGGGTGACGACGGTGAAAGTCGACCTTAGCACCATAATGAGGTTCTAGAGCATCAAGCATGCCTAATTTTAATTTTTATTAGGTGCTAAGTTAGAGTAACAGGATCTTTACTAGATTATTAAGGGTTTGCCTTTGTGATGTGATCAACTCAAGAGAAGAAAAGACCATACAACCTTTGTAGTTCGAGTCCTTCTCTTTAAAAGCTCCGGGTTGAAGTCCACGCGACTCTACTAGGCTCCTCTTCGAGTTGAACGAACCTCCTTCGTCATCTTCGCGCTAAAGACGATCCACCCGAAGTCTACAAGCTCAAGCTAACCCTTCACTAATCTCATTAGTGAAGGTAACACTCCATTTCAAATTGCTAATCTAATGTGTGATGGTGAAGTAGGGGTTTTATTTGCTCACTAGTTTGTGTTCAAGGTTCATGGTTCACCTCACATATGAGGGTTGAAGCTTGAACCATGGGATTGAGGAAGAAGAAGAAGTTAGAGAGCAACCATGGGAGCAAAGCAAGCAAAAATGCTAAGTGTTGAGAATGAACTAGGAATGAATGGCAACTCTTGACCCCCACTCATTCAAGCATGGAATTTTGCAATATAAAATTGCAACCATGCTTGAATAGTGAGTCAAGATGAATAAACAAAAGTAAATCCCATGCTTGCAACCATGCTCTCATTTTCCACCTCATTTCTATTTTCACAAAATATAATTTTATGCCATGCTTCATTATTTTATATATATATATATCATATATATTAATATAATATATATTAATATATATATTATGAAGAATAATTAGTGAGCTAATGATAGTGGTTAAGAAATAATTATATCACATATATTGTATATCACATTATTAAATCAACACTTGATTCGACAATCTGGTTATATCACATATAACCGAACTAATAACAGACAACTGGCAAATTACAATACGGTATCACATACACGTATTTAATCGGGCCCACACACATATCATATAGGTTTCCTACTTCATTTCTCTTGAACCAGGGAACTTCTGTGTGGGACTCTAAAGAATCGTCAATACGCCACCAGTAGGTGATGATCACCTCAGTCACCCACAAGCTGTCTGCGGTACTAGCCGGACGTAACGGCTACCCGAGTATTGAGCGATATGAAGATCAACAAGCAAGCTTGTCTATAGTCTCCATGAAGCCTATCAGTAACAGTACCGTACAGTCCGGTCTCTTCGTCTGATATGTCGCATATCATGTCTAGGGGTGGTAAACGTTAGGCCCTAGTAACGTGATAAGTCATGCCGATGTCTGGCCTATAACAGTTTAAGAAACTACCAATAACTCTCATAAGTAAATCTCAACAGCAGCCCTGGCCAGGGACTTTCAGTTATAGCCAATCGAGCATAGCGAAACATCAACCCCTAATACCGGGAGAGAAGAAACCCCTCCTATCACTCATTGCATCCAGGTGACTCGGGACTGTACCCAAAATCCACCTGTTTGCATGACTCCTTTGAGCCATGGTAGGGAGGAAATCAAAGCACAGTAGGATCCATACAAGACTCCATGACGATCTCGGGTCTACAGACTAATCTGTACCAGTGTCACCAGAGGACTGCTATCTGACGATAAGTATACTACCACATAGGAGTCCTCGGCGAGTCCTGTTCGGTATACCCATTCTCCAATGAGCACCTGTATACAATTTTTGATGTCACACACCAATGGTTGAGGGATCAACCATCGCCCTCTAAGGGACAAGAAACGTACACACTAGTCTAAACTGGAATATCGATGCCCTGGTCTCGATATTCCCACGACTAGGAACTGATTAAATGATGTACTTGTTGACCACCCTAGCCCCACTAGTATGATCTCATCATAATCCTGGTAGTCAAGTACATATCCTAAGGGCTTTATCAACATGTGAGAGCAAGACAATAAAGAATACCAGTCAACATGTTAAGATAAAGAGTAACCAGATAGCATACTATCATGTTGAGCAAGAAAGTCCTCTATATATATATATATATATATATATATATATATATATGTCCAAGCATCCACTATAATATACATCACATGTACAATAATGGCCCCTAGGGAATACATATAACTAACAATCTCCCACTTGCACTAAGGCCATGTGTTGTAGTATCTCATACCCAACATCCCAAAAAGTCTCTCAAATTGCATCTGGGGGAGGGCCTTTGTGAGTGGATCCGCTACGTTTTCCTTCGTATCAACTCTCTTGACCTCGATCTGCCGGCGATCTACTATCTCCCCGATCAGGTGATACCGCCTCAGAATATGTCTGAATCTCTGATGGGACCTGGGTTCCTTGGCCAAAGCCACCGCTCCATTGTTATCACAATACACAGGTATTGGATGCTCAATGGATGGAACCACACCAAGCTCAGCAATAAACTTCTTCATCCAGACAGCTTCTTTGGCAGCATCGTTGGCAGCGATGCATTCAGCCTCCATCGTCGAGTCTACTACGGTGTCTTGCTTGGAACATTTCCAACACTCCGCCCCTCTGTTGAGGGTAAAAACAAAATCCGAGACCGGTGTACTGTCGTCCTTATCACTCTAGAAGCTTGAATCGGTAAAGGACTCCACCTGGAGTTCACCGTTACCATACACCAAGAACATTTATTTAGTCCTTCTCAAGTACTTAAGAATGTTTTTCACGGCTGTCCAGTGGTTTTCCCCACGATCTGATTAATACCTGCTCACTACACCTAGTGAGTAAGCTACATCCTGTCTGGTGCATAACATCGCATACATGATAGATCCTACTGCCGAAGCATAGGGTATCCCTTGCATGCGAGCCCTCTCTAAATCAGTCTTGGGAGACATCTCTTTGGAGAGAGTGATTCCTGAACAAGCGGGTACATTACCATGCTTGGAACCTTCCATACTAAACCTCTTTAGTATGGTGTCAATGTACCTAGATTGGGACAATCCCAAAATCCGTTTAGATCTTTCTCTATAGATCTTTATCCCCAGAATGTAGGAGGCATCACCAAGATCTTTCATGGAGAACTTGAGTGATAAGAAGAGCTTGACCGAATGTAGCATAGGAACATCATTTCCTATCAAGAGTATGTCATCCACGTATAATACGAGAAAGACCACCTTACTCTCTACTACCTTCTTTTATATACAAGGTTCATCTACATTATTGATGAAGTCAAACTCTTTGATAGCTTCATCAAAACAGATGTTCCAACTCTGCGATGCCTGCTTTAATCCATAAATGGATTTAAGCAGCTTGCACAACTTTTCGCTGCTCCCACTGTCTACGAAGCCCTCTGGCTGTATCATGTACACGCTCTCTTCCAAATCACCATTTAGAAAAGCGGTCTTGATGTCCATCTGCCAGATTTCATAGTCATGGTATGCAGCAATGGCAAGTAGGATCCTGATGGACTTAAGCATAGGGACAGGAGAAAAGGTTTCATCATAGTCGACGGCAGGTCATTGACGAAAACCGTTTGCTACAAGTCTCATTTTGAAAGTCTTAACTTTTCCATCTACACCTATCTTCTTTTTAAAGATCCACTTGCTCCCAATGGGTTTTACCCCTTCAGGAGCAACTTCCAAAGTCCATACTTGGTCGGTGTATATGGATTCCATCTCGGATCTCATAGCATCTAGCCATTTCACAGAGTCCCCACTCGTGATGGCCTGCTTGAAACTGTTAGGGTCATCATCTTCCATGATGCAATCCTCACTCCCACCGTCTATGAGAAAACCATAGTATCTCTTAGGTGGATGAGGAACCCTACTAGATCTGCGGAGTGGCTGGGGTTCGTTGGGTACTATTGGATCCTCCGGTTCCACCAAATTTTCAGTTGTAATCTGTGCTGCTGGAACTTCTTCCAGTTCTACCTCATTGCCACTAATTTCTTTCATAAGAAAACCCTTTTCTAAAAAGGTGGCATGTCGAGAGATAAACACCTTTTGTTCCTCGGAGTGGTAGAAGATATACCCTCGCGAATATTTGGGATATCCTATAAACTTGCACAGAACTGACCTTGCCTCGAGCTTGTCCGGATTTTGTGTCTTCACATAGGCTGGACAACCCTATATTTGAATAAAATTAAGATATGGCCTCTTCCCATTCCATATCTCATATGGAGTGGTAGGCACTGATCTGATCGGAACTCTATTCAATAGATATGCAGCTGTCTCAAGCGCATAACCCCAAAAAGAAATAGGTAACTCAGCAGTACTCATCATAGAGTGCACCATATCTAATAGGGTGCAATTCCTCCGCTCCGATACACCGTTGTGCTATGGCGTATATAGAGGAGTAAGCAGAGAGAGAATCCCATTCTCTTTTAGATAATCATGGAATTCCCCGCTCCAGTATTCTCCTCCCCGATCAGATCGTAGGATTTTAACACTTTTGCCCATCTGGTTTTCTACTTCGCACTTATATTCCTTGAATTTCTCAAAAACTTCAGACTTGTGTTTCAACAAGAACACATGTCCGAAGCATTAGAGATCATCGGTGAATTAATAAAGTACGAAAAACCATTCCTGGCATGCGTAGACATAGGACCGCATACATCACTATGTATCAGTCCCAAGAGTTCAGTAGCTCTTTCTCCGTGTCCAGTAAACGGAGTTTTGGTCATCTTTCCTTTGAGACATGACTGGCAAGTTTCATAAGATGAAAATTCGAACGAATTCAAATATCCATCTTTATGCAACTTAGCCAGCCTTGTCGGATTATGACCTAGTCTACAGTGCCACAAGAAGGCTTCGTTCATTTCTGAACTTTTTCTCTTGTTTGTGTTCTGTATGTTAAGAACTGTACTTTGATTAAGAACGTATATACCGTTACATAACGTACCAGATCCAATCAACACTTGATTCTGAAAAATGTTCATAACATTATCCTCTAATGTGAGATTATATCCTTCTTTAATTAGCAAAGAAACCGATATAATGTTGCACACCATCTTTGGTACGCAGTAACAGTCGTTCAGAATCAATGTATTACCAGTCGGTAATACAAGGTGATAATCGCCAACTGCCTTGGCTGCAACAATTGCACCATTCCCTACTGTTAGGGATTTATCACCCTTTCCCAGTTCTCTACCTTTCTTTAGCCCATGTAACAAATTACATACGTGGGATCCTGATCCGGTATCCAATACCCAGGACGTAGAACAAACTGAGAAACAGTTCTCGGTAACGAACACACCCGAAGAAGATGCATTAACATGCCGTTTCTTCGTACGGGTGGTGCGGGAATCTTGATATTCCCCTATCCATTGCTCAGACTTATGACACTCATAAGATGGAGCGGGACCAATGTTCCCTAGCCCTGTATAAAAGGAGGGTTCGGTCAATACATCCATATTATTATCTTGATTAAGGCGTGACATTGGTTGCTGCCTAGAGAGAGAGAGAAGGAAAAGCATTAGCGTGCGCACTTTGCGAGATTAGATTGGTTATTATCTTATCTAATCAGGACGGCTCCCACTGTTTTTATCAAATCTTCCTTAAAACCCTAAAAGGTAAGATTAGCCGGGATTAATTACACCCTACAAGTTCGCTAATCGTTCAGCCAGGCCAATATCGGTACTTTAAGGGAGGTTCCCTGTGCTTTCGCACGGACCTAACTAAAATAAACCTCGTTTTCCCAGAGCCATAACCCCATTGACACCTTTCTAGACACCTGCTTGATCGGCTAATTGTAAAGTGCAAAATTCTCCCAAGAGTAACTCTTACTCGCAGTGGGTATCGGAATCCAACTATCATATAGAAGGTATGCAATTTCATTACAAATTTCAACACTTGAAATTTCCGATAATAGTTTTTACCTCTAGCAACCTATGACCTTAACGGGGGCCAAACTACCCATAGGGCTCTAGTCAAGTTCAACCTGTTCATTTCTTGATTGAATTAGACCCACCCGCACGACCCTTGACGGAGGCCAAACAACGCCGTACGAATACCCTAATCCAATTGCATCTCATGCTACAGATAAGTACTAATCAGTTACCGTACACCACGCCTTGACGGAGGCCAAACTACCATAGCACGAATACTAAAATAGCACTTATATGAAATGACGGAGGGCTACACAGGTTTTTAAGAAAACCATGAGCGTAATGAACTTGATATCGTTATAGAATCTGATGTTTTTTTTAAAAAGGAGTGTTTTCTAGGCTTTTGCTAGTTTTGCTAAAGAGGTCACTTCCGGTGAAGGGATCTCGGCTCTTTCCTCATCGAATGAGGTGCTATGCAAAGCAAGAACTATAGAAGCAATCAAAAAAAAACCGAGTGAGTTGTAGCATTTGCTAGTTTCGCTAAAGTGGTCACTCCCGGTGAAGGGATCTCGGTTCTTTCCTCATCGAATGAGGTGTTGGATATTCATCAAGGAATACCACTGTGCAAAGAAAAAACTAGAGCTACCCTTTTTGAAAATTTAATTCTACAACATCTTTTGGTTTCTTTCTCTTCATTAATCACATTAATGAAGTCCCATCAATTAATGTTTCCTAAACATTACAGAAAAATGAAACGAAAATAGAACGTACGCTTATGCCATCCGCATTCGCCACGGGGTCATACACCATTAGGTTACTTAACTACCGGCAGAGCGGGGGATGGACTAGCGCGGGTGCAAAACATAAGCAACGTTTATTATATATCATATACATAATATTACATTCGTCTCACGCAGTTATATGATCAACATCACAGAATCAAGCAGCAGAAGCAACATATGAAATATTGGATATACTAGGATATCCGTGTTTTAAATTTAGCCAATAATGTAAAATACGGATTCCAAAGTCGTGATGAATAGCCAAACCCATATCCCAAGACTTCTACGAAAGCGGTAAGTAACCGTGCTAATTCAAGAGTTAGGAGACCCGGTCTCAACTCCTTGAGATAGTCTCCCACTGGACTCTAGAACCCGGTTACTTGTGCTCCCCGCCTTGGGTCTATCCTAATGTAGAAAATTAAATAATAAACAACAATGGTGACATAATCCTCAACCCGGAAGTGCCCCAATAAAAGAATATTACATACAGATTTTACATGAATGAAAATAAAAACCCTCATCTCACATAAAACCCTCCGGCTATTCTTTCATGACGATCCAATAAATCATATCAACAGCAACACATGATATCACATATCATCAACGTAAACAAATATGCGTATCCCTAAACCTCGTTGACATATAGCAACGAGATTGGGATACCCCACATATTACACTTACGGTCTAGAAAAGAAAAAAGAAAACTACAATAATTAGAATCCGCAATATCCTTAGATATCATAAACCCGGAATATCTCATATTCCGGATTTCATGCCTAACTTATAAAACTTGCATTTTAGTCTCAAATTGAAAACACTTTTCAATTGGTTGTCGGATAATTCAACAAGATTCCTTACTTAGTGATCGCGTAAAATACACAATTACGACGGAGTTTTAATCCGAATCAAAAGTTCGTGGCAATCGATCAATTGAGACTAAACGGTTAGGTTTATAATATACTAACTAGTTTTCATAAAACTAATTAATCTGGATTCTAATAATTGTATCACACAAATCACAAAGCTTATAAAGTAACCGCGACATTAGAATTCCTCACGCAATCAGCAAATTAAACCAATTTTTCCAAGACATGAAAAATCCAGTGAGCCAAAGTTCCAAAACCGATCGTTTTAAGCCAATTCGGGAGTAGAAAGGAACTCGAAACCCGCCCGAATCTTCACGGGGGTGAAGATCCTAAAAGTAACAGTCGAATGGGAGGCCTAGAGGGGGTACCCTACCCCTTAGGCCACCACGAAGTGGCCACGGGGTGAGACAGACCCGAAACTACCTAAGGTGGGGCAGTTTCGGGTCCCCACCGCCAAGACCACCTTGTGGTGGTCTTGGGGAGTGGGCCCAGCCATTCGATCCCCCCTCCCGTTCAGTCCCTTGGATGCCCACGCTCCACCCCGCGGCTTCTCGGTTCAAACCGTGAGCCCGCGGGGTGTGCATACAACTCAAAACATCATTTTTGAAACTGTTTTTATAAGCAATTTTTGCGCGACAAAAACGACGGATTTCTAACGTCGCTACAAGTTACCCTAATGTTCTGTCTTGGCTCTGATACCATGAAAGTCGACCTAAGTACCACCATGAGGTTCTAGAGGCATCAAGCATGCCAAATTTTAATTTTTATTAGGTGCTAAGTTAGACTAACAAGTTCTTTACTAGATTATTAAGGGTTTGCCTTTGTGATGTGATCAACTCAAGAGAAGAAAAGAGCATACAACCATTGTAATTCGAGTCCTTCTCTTCAAAAGCTCTGGGTTGAAGTCAACGCGACTCTACTAGGCTCCTCTTCAAGTTGAACGAACCTCCTTCGTGATTTCCGCGCCAAAGACGATCCACCCGAAGTCCACAAGCTCAAGCTAACCCTTCACTAATCTCATTAGTGAAGGCAACACTCCACATCAAATTGCTAATCAAATGTATGATGGTGAAGTAGGGGTTTTATTTGCTCACTAGTTTGTGTTCAAGCTTCATGGTTCACATCACATGTGAGGGTTGAAGCTTGAACCATGGGATTGAGGAAGAAGAAGAAGCTAGAGAGCAACCATGGGAGCAAAGCAAGAAAAAATGGCTAAGTGTTGAGAATGAGCTAGGAATTGTAAGGTTACTAGACACACGCACAAGGGTCTATAAGGCATCAACCATGCCCGATTTAAAATTTAGTCGTGCCGAACAACCCTAAACCAAGATCTTATACTAGAGATTAGGCGAAAACAAGCATGTTAAACACTTTAACACTAAGTGAGAGGGATTACAACCTTTGTAGATCCGGTCCTTCACTTCATAAGCTCCGTGTTGAGGTCCCTTCGCTGCGATCATCAAGTTCCGGACTCTCAAGAGGCTCCACGAAGAGAAAGATGCAAGCTTGCTTCCGATCTTCGATAACAAAGATGATCTACCTTGAAGTTTCATTAATATAAGCTCTCACTCAATAAATGAAGTGAACACCCTCATCTAAATGGCAAGGATAGATGAGGACGATGAAGTAGGAATTTAGCTCTCTTTTGTTTTCAATTACTCACTCATAATCATCACTTAGCAAAAAGCTAGAAAGCTTTTTCCAAGAAAGAAGAAGAAGAAGAATATCCAATTCCATTTGTGATGAATAATGAAAATGTAATAATAAATACTTATGCAGCCATGGTCATTATAACCTTTGTAGAGATTTAACTAGGGCTAGGGTTTGGGTTGGGTTAAAGATGAGTCACACAAAAATATCAAGCATAATATCTTAGCTCAATCCAAAAGAAAACCTTCTAGAAGGTTCATGAAGGAACTAACCCAAATCAAACCCTAATCTTGTTTAATCTCCACTAAACTTGTTGCATTAGTAATCATATCATGTTACAATATTATATATCACATATATAATATTTATTGCAACAAAATAAAATAATACAATTAACATATATCGCACATATATCAATGTATTACCCGAGTGAGAAAAAGAATCTTTTAGTGAGCTAATATTAGTTAATGTAATTTAATATATCATATATATAATTATACATTAAATCATCGAATCAACACTTGATCCGACAATCCGGCTATATCGCATATAACCGACTAATATATCATTTACCGATTCATCGAATCAACACTTGATACGATGACCCGGCTGATATCAAATAGCGCGAGAATAGAATACGGTATCTCATATCGCATTATCCTCGGTCCTGCACATATCACATATGTGCCCCTACTCCGTTTTGCCTGAGTCAAGAAACATCTGTGTAGGACTCTAAAGAATCGTCAATACGCCGGCAGTAGGTGATGATCATATCAAACACCCACAAGCTGCAAGCGGTCAGCTAGACGTAACAGCCACCCAGGTATTGAGCGATCAGAAGATCAACAAGAAAGCCTGTACATTCTCCTACGAATCCAATCAGTAACACTCCCGTACAGTCCGGTCTCGTCGTCTGATATGTCGCATATCTCGCCTAGGAGTGGTAGACGCCAGACCCCAGTAGCTTGATAAGTCATGTCGATATGAGGTCTATAACAGTTCAAGAAACTACTGATAACACTTACCAGTAAATCTCAGCAACCCTGGCCAGGTATTTCCAGTTATAGCCAATCGAACACAGCGCAACATCAACTCTCTATACCGGGAGAGACGAATCCCCTCCTATCGCTCATTGCCTCCATGTGATTCGGGACTGTACCCAAAAGCCACCTTTTTGCACGCCTTCTTGGACGTAGTATGATGAAAATCAAAGCACAGTGGGAATCACACAAGACTCTATGACGATCTCGGGTCAACAGACTGCTCTGTACCAGTGTCACCGGAGAACTGCCATCTGACGTGAGGTATAATACCATCTGGGAGTTCTCGGCGAGTCCGTCCAGTGTACCCAGTCTCCACTGAGCAACCGTACACTATCCTTGATGTCAAACACCGATGGATATGTGATCATCCATCGCCCATCATATGGGTCAAGATGCGTATACGCTAGTCTACTCTGGTGTATCGATGCCCTGTCTCGATACACCCTCGACTAGGAACAGTTATAGGATGTACTCGTCGACTACTGTGGCCCCACTAGTATGATCTCATCATAGTCCCAGTAGTCGAGTACTTATCCTAAGGGCTTTATCAACATGTAACATAGAGACAATCAGAGTACATGTTAAGATAAAGTACAACCAGATAGCGTACTATCATGTCGAGCAAGAAAGTCCTCCCTATATATATCCAAGCATCCACTACAATATACATCGTATGTACAGTAATGGCCTCTAGGGCATACATATAACTAACAATCTCCCACTTGCACTAGGGCCATCTATTGTGGTATCGCATACCCAACAATTAGCTGTGGTTGAAGTATCTCATACTCAACCATCCCATAAATAGTCTCTACTGGGGAAAAAAAGGCCTTTGTGAGTGGATCCGCGCTGTTGTCCTCTGTATCTACTCTCCTAATCTCGATCTCCCTGGAAATCAACCATCTCCATGATCAGGTGATACTGCCTAAGAATTATATCTGGATTTCTGATGGGACATGGGTTCCTTGGCATAAGCCACAACTCCATTGTCACACAATGGCAGGAACGAAGTTCATCTCATGAACTTATATTTATCCAGACTGCATCTTGGTAGCATCCTAGATAACGATGTATCTTGGCTTTAATAGTCTAGTAAATCACGGTATCTAGCTTGGAACTTTTCCAACATACCGTCCCTCCACTGAGGGTAAAGACAATGCCTGCTGTTCCCCTCCGAACGGCGGCCAAGACGACGTGGGGACGTCTCGCTTGAGATTCGGGACAGATGCTATTTGGTTTTAACCGTCCACCTCTCCGAAGATGCCAAGTTGATTTATGGCAACGTGTATCGGAGGTTTAGACGGATACGGCCGATTTAGCAGACTTCGTCAGATTCCCCCATATGGTGAGGGGTTTTTGATTGTGGGGACGCTCTTCCCTGCAGGCACAAGCCCCTGCAGTTAATTACGCCACCGCACCGCGGTAGCAACTTTCTCCTTCTCCAGAATTTCACTTCATGTCGTGTGTGTTTGTTTTGTTTGTGGTTGCCCGTGGATTGTATACGGAGACTAATTTATGTCGTTGCCCGTAGGACGTGGATTAGTCTAAATACGTATTTTCTTAGATTTGGGTTTGGGGTTTTAGTTTAAGGATACGTTAGCCATATTGAGGCTAAGATCAACTTAAACGTTTGTTAAGGATACGTTAGCCTAATCTCCAGACTAAGATCAACTTAACGGGATCATTTGGATCCGACAAGAGAGCAATTGGCTCTATTGTTTAGTTTAATGACATTGCGGTCGATTTCCAGTTTAGGGACGTGATGGTCCATCATTCCCATTTGGGGACGAACATTAGTTTAAGAACGTTTCGGTCCACGAGTTTAAGGACCCCGCAGTCCATATCAATATGTGGTTGTCGGGACCCCTCACCTCTCTGAAGACGTTGAAGGATTACAACGGCAAATATCAGAGGGGTTCGGAGATGTACCCTTGAACCGGATGTAAATTGATTAAGAGAGCAGTCATGCTCAGTCAATTTAATTTGAGGACTTATAGCCATGATTGGGTTAAGTCCAGTTGAGAATGTTCAACATTTTTTTATTTGCATTTGGCCTGTTATACCTTTATTAGGGCTTTGCCCCTGCACTGCATTTTATTCTGGCCTGTTAGGCTTTTTTTAAATTGGGCTCTGTCCTCTTTTTTATAATGCAGAGCATTTGTTCTGGGTCCATTGGACCTCTTAATTAGGCTCTGCCCCTTTTAAAATTAATGCATTGCATTTTATTAGGCCTGTTAGGCCTTTTTTGATTAGGCTCGGCCCTTCTTTTCAATAATGCAGTGCATTAATTATCTGACAGTGGCCATGTGGCCTGTCAGGCGCCTTACGCCAATTAATGAGCGCAAACACATGTGGAGGTGACACGTGTCACGCTCTGGTGAGCGCAAGCGCAGTGTGCTGCGCCAGTGCGCTGCGCTGTTGCGCTGCTGACACGTGGCACGCTCTGGTGAGTTGCGCCAATTTAAGAGAGCAGTGCTCTATTTTTAAAAGCGCATAGAGCAAGTTGTTCTGGAGCTGACACGTGGCGCGCTCTGGTGGCTTGCGCCAACCCAGGAGCGCAACAGTGCAGATTTGCAAGTGCAAGGCACTGTTTTAATATCTTGATCCAATTTTGGATTCAAGAAAAGAATCTTTAAGATTCCTGAACCAATGGTTCATAAAAAGGCAATGCCTTTGTTATTATTATGTTTTTTTATTGAAGATGTTTGATCTTGTTCTTAGATCAATGATCTTTTCAGAAGAAGTTCTTCTTTCTAAAAGGTTTACCTTTCTTTTTTCTTTCTGAATTCTTCAAATTTTTCTTTAGAGGGGTTCTATCTTTGTTTCTGTGTTTTTCTATCTCTGTCTCTGTTGTGTTTTGAATTGGGGTCTAGGGGCTTTTATATAGTGCCCATTAATTTGTTAAATTTGTTAAAGAGATCATTCTCTGAGTGATTTGGGGATTTTTCCCCACCGTTGGATCTTTGATCCAAGGGCTTCTGTTTTACAGAAGACAACCTTCTTGTTTTAACAAGAACAGAAAGATCTTACTGGAATTTTAATTCTGTTTGGCGCAAACGCATCTGTGCTTGACACGTGTCGCGCAGCGCAGAGCGCAGCGCAACTGCGCTGACACGTGTCGTGCAGCGCAGAGCACAGCGCATCTGAAGCGTTGCTTCTTTTAATTTTGTTTTAAATAGATCCTTGCTCTGATTGGGCGCGCTGCCTTGGGCGCTGCGCTGACGTATCAGCTTCTGACACGTGGCGCGTTGCGCGCAGCGCAAGGAATTTGAAGCGTTGTTTCAATTTTTGAATTTTTTGAAATTCAAACAGAGCTTTGCTCTGATTGGGGGAAACAAATGCCCCCCCCCATCGTTGTACTCACGTGGCGCACACGTGAGTGCAGCGGTGGCAAGATCCTAGCTATTGGATCAACTGAAGAGTTGAAGGGGCGCAAGCACCTATAAATAGGACCCTTGGTCCCCAGTAAATAATTATCATTTTCAAGAACTTTGATTTTCAGAGCCCTGCTCTTGTTTTTAAGAACTTCAGAGCCTTGCTCTCGTTTCTTTTCGAGAACTCCAGAGTTCAAATTTTTAGAACATCTTAGGTAAAATTTAACTTAAATTAAATTTAATTAACAGAGCCTTGCTCTCATAGATCTTTGATCTAAAGAAAACCCCTTTGGGGTTTCATCAACAGAGCCTTGCTCTCAAGAATCCATAGATCTACAGAGATCTTGTTTCATGGGTTTTAACCCATGAACAGAGCTTTGCTCCTGGATCAAACATAGATCTTTTTTATCTAAAAAATGGAGAATTTTTTATAAGTTTTCATGGATTTTTTATGACCCCAAATTTTTAATCTTTAGAAGCTAAAAAAATTTCTTTTAATAGATTTTCTCATCATTATTACAGAGCTAGGCTCTTTTAAGGAATTTTATTCCCTTGAGACCAGAGTTTGACAAGTGTCACTCTGTGACAGAGCTTTGCTCTGAAAGAGGAGATTTTCTCCTTGTCTCTAGGGATTTTTCGTTAATGAGAATATTCTCTTGCGGATTAATTGATAGTCTCGTCCAATGATGGGGCTGTCTTATTAACCGATGCACTGTCATCCAGATTTTGTGGGTCCCCCTTTGGTCCCCTACCCACTGCATTGCAGTGTGGTATAAATTTTAAAATATCAAGCATTGGAATTACAACACCGACGGCTGATTTTTGTCCCTCCGCAGGAAACATGTCTGCTGATTTGTCTTTCCCGTTTGTTCGCTCGGAGGGAGGATTTCCCCAGGCACCAGTGGACCGAGAGGTGCTCGCTCTCATCAAGGATCATGACCCCGAGCATAAGAGCCTTCACCTGTGGGGTAGGTGGTATAATGAGATCATCCAGGATCACCGAAGTTTCGGTTTCGCTACGCCGTCTGAGCCCATATTTTCGATCCCCTATGCGGATGAACCCCCGGTGAAGTATGCCGTGGAGGTCAAAGATTGGAATTTGGATGATCTTCTCCAACCTGCGATTGGTGCTATTCCCGTGCAGCCGCCGCCGGCAATAGACATTTTGGGGAGGCGAATATGTCAGGGTGAAGCACGCCCTTGGGGACAGGCCTATAACATTGGATTGACCCCGCGACCACCCGCCGGATATATGCAGTGGGCCCGGTACATTTATCGGCGAAGAGGACTCATCTGATGAAGATTGGTTTGTATTCGGCAATCTACGTCTCGCTCTTTGAGTATCCCTCTCCTCCAACGTGGTGGATTAAGGATTTTATCGAACAATGGAATATCCCCACCCACACCTTCCTGATGACGGACAGGGAAGTCTCTATCTCCTTGGAAGAGTTCGCCGAGATCTCGGGTCCGCCGATGAGGGGGGAGCATTACGAGGAGCTGCTTCCTCCTGACGAATACGCCTTCGCCACCAAGCCGCTGGTGTTTGATCTGACGCCGGAGAATGCTATTCAACACCAGTTTCCGGGCTTGGTGAAGGTGTTGGACATATATGAAGGGCTCTATCTGGAGTCAGGGGTCCGGGGAGTCAGTTTCGCAGATTTTATCGCCCGCTTCATTCGACCGGAGTTTCTATCGGCGCGGAGCGAGAAGTTCGCCAAGCTTGATGACCCTTTCGGCTTTGGCTTGGACCGTCGACCAACATCGGAGGACGATCAAAAGGATTTTTATCTCCCCGGCGCCGCCGTCATGCCCTTGTCAGAAATTGCCGTCCCGAGCATGGATGAGGAGACCTTTTTTGTAGGGTTCCTGGGATTGTGGCTGTGTAGCTTCGCGCTCCCCATGCACCCACGCCATATGCGTCCGTCCATTTTCTACCCAGCGCATCGGATGGTGGCTGGCCTGCAGTTGACAATAGGAATCGCCGGGTTGGCTCACCTATATAATAGACTTAGCGTGGCGGTGGACACTAATGAACCTGGGGTGCAGCCTGCTAATTTCCCGATGCACTACTTCTCCTCGTGGATGGAAATGCATGTGCATGGGGTGTTCGGCGTCCATAAGATCCCTCCGTTTTTTGAGAAGTGCAGACTCCCAAGAGTCATGCGGCTGGTCGGCGCCTCGATTGTAGTTGCGCCTCCGCGGGAGGCTAGGGTTGTGCTCCTTCGTCCACATCTGGTCGGAGCGAAGGTTTTTTTTTTTGGATAAAGTCATAACCATAGGCTCAGAGACCTCCAAGTCGGTGGTGGCGCTGCGCGACGACTTCAAGGACGGGGCCTCCGTACTGAAATCCCGGGAGATTCTTCACCTCTACTCCATTCGGCCAGGCTACCTGGTGTTCAGGCAGAACGAGACGGCACTTTTCATGAGGTATAACCCCCACCGGTTCGCTCAACAATCGAGCTATCACTAGGGGATCCCGATGGAAGCGTTTTTGGAAGAGCCCGTGGCCAGCCGGGAGGGGATAAGGAGTGCGATGCACCATTTCATGCGGCTTAACACGGGCTCCTATTTCTTTATCAGCGAGCCGAGCTGCGTTCCCAAGGTCCTCAACGCGTACGTGGCTTGGTACGCGCATGCAATGGGTCCAGTTATCCATATGGAGAAGCGCATGCGGGTTGACCGCAAGGGTGCGCCTCCCGGCGGCGACCGTAAGGCTCCCCTGAAGCCAAGGACCCCGGTCATTCCTCCGCTGAAAGATGCCAGAGCTGGGCCACCGCGCGTGTTGATCCCTCCACGCGGATTGCCACCTCCTGATACTGTAGATGCGCCACCAGCGCCCCGTGCTCCAGTGGAGAGGGTAAATGTGGTTTCGCCGGAGTCTGGCATGGGCACGGATATCGGGACCCGCCGCCTTCAGGTGCCTTCCAAGAACAAGTCGATCTCGGGTGCACCCAGGGCTGGCAGGCAGAAGAGGAAGAAGAAGTCGATCTTCTCAGCTGATGTCGCGTTCGGTCAGGAACCTCATGCTCCCTATAGCGAGGGCTTGGGCGAGTACGGGACCAAAAAGGGATTAGTTATGCCGCCAGACGACACTGATCTGGCGGCCGCCATCGCAGCTTCAAAACGATTGGCGAGGCGCGACGCGTGGCTAGCTAAGCTTGCACAATCGGGTAATTACTAGTCGCATTTTTTATTGCATCGTACTTTTATTATTGTCTTTGACTAATGCTTTTCCCCTCTTTTCTTTAAACAGGCATCGCCACTGAAGAAGCCAGCGCTGCCTCCCTCAAAACTTTTCAAGAGGAGGAACGACTCAGAGCATCCTTAGGCTTCGGTATATTTCGATTCATCAAGTCTTTATTCTCCTTTTATTATGGTCGATCTAACTTTCTTCCTCTGTCTCTTTGCAGGGGCTGCGCCAGCCGATGCGGGGACTCTCCCCGGGCCAGTTACTGTATTTCCGGCCTCATCAGGGCTGCCACGAGAGTCTCAACTCGAAGAGTCGGTGAGGGATGCCTTGAAGGACTTGGAGGCATCTCTGTACACAGACGATGACGCCTCGATGAAGGAATCTTCGAAGAGGTCCGTCT
This sequence comes from Agapanthus africanus, assembly GCA_030015575.1. Classification (NCBI taxonomy): domain Eukaryota; kingdom Viridiplantae; phylum Streptophyta; class Magnoliopsida; order Asparagales; family Amaryllidaceae; genus Agapanthus; species Agapanthus africanus. Next base: position 421,250,477 of record JASDDO010000024.1, on the reverse strand, counting down.
TGACGGCTCAGGAGGAGAGAAAGCGGTTGAGGCGCGAAGCAAAGGCACGCAGAGCTACTTTGGCCGTGGGAGCCGGCCCAAGCACCGTTCCTCCTGATGATACTCCCTCGGAAGAGCCCCCGGTCGCCTTGTCTACAGCTCACAGACAGGCGGCGCGCGCAAATAGGGAGGCTAACGATAAGTCCACCTCAGGTAATGTATCTTTCAAGGTTTTGTTGTAAGAATTATAAACCTGTCGGTTCTTATATATCTTGTCCTACAAGGCCAAGTCCAATCGAAGAAGAGGCGAAAACCGTCGAACCTAAGGGGACAGAGGAAGAGGCACTAGCTGAACCCGAGCCGACGGTGGACGACGTCGCCGAGGTTGCTGAACCCGAGGTAGGGGCTGAGGAAACTGCGCCAGAGAAGGTCGTCGATGCCGAGCCCGAGGTAGCGGCAAATGAGACGACTGCTACAACCGAGCCTGGGGCAGTGACGGACGGAGCGCTTGAGGCAGACGACCCCATGGTGACGGTGGACGAGACAGCAGTGACTGCCGAGCCCGAGGGAGTAGCGGGTGAGACGGGCACGACTCCCGGGGATAAGCCAGCCGCACTTTCTCAAGAGTCTGGCAATGCTCCAATCATCGCTCTCCCCGTCTACGGTCCTCCGCCGTCTCTTGGCCGCGCGAGCACGACGACAGCCCCCGTTGAGTCGGGTGATGAGGCCACGGGAGGTGGACTTATGTCGTTGGAGGAGGGAGACGCCTCCGTTTCGGCTGGCGGCTCATCAGGTAAATTTCGGGTTATCGTCCCCCCTTTTTTTATCTTGCAATCCTTTCTGATAAGTTTATCTTTTTTTTTAACGCAGGTGCGGCCAGTGCCGATGCTCCATTGCTCGAGGGAGCGCCATCAGCTACTGCTTTGGCGGTGGCCACCTCTCAGCCTTCCCTTGTACTATCGCAGATGGTGGAAAGTATGGATTTGCAACCCATCAGTTTCATCTTTCAGCCACATGATCTATGTACTGATTTTGTATTACTACGTCTTTGCAGGAGTGCTTTTTGATCACCTCTACCAGATGTTGCACCCGCACTTCTCCTTCCCATCTGAACTCGCTTCTTCCTCCAGTGGCGCTGGTGAGTATAGTTTCCAATTGATGTCTTTCTTTTTTCAGTAATGGAATTATTTCTGACTTTTCCTCGTCCTGATTGCAGTGCTACAAATCGAAGGAGGGGATAAAAGATCGGTCGCGCCACCGGCCCTCCCGGCTTTGCCGTCCGCTGCAGCTGGTATAGTAAACTATCCCATCGATGACTTTTTCACATTTCTTGAGCCGTCATCTAATCGTATTTTGTTTTTTCAGCTGTCGTTCCAATTCCGGTGCCCTTTGAGTCTCGTGTCATAATGCCGACAGGACCCTTCCTGAGACGTCCGTCTTCAAAAGGTGCCGTGATGAGCTTGGGCATGCTAAGCAGATACGTCGAAGAGCTTGACGCGGACGCTCCCCCATCTACTGCGGATTTCGCTGCGGAGGTTAACTCGATGTTGGCGGCGCTTGTAAATTTTCATGATGAAGGCATCGTCGAGCTTTGGGTTAATCACTGCAGGGAAATCGAGGTCCACCTGCATCAATCAGAGTTTATGCGCCCTGCTCCCGAGACCTTAGCCGCAAGCAATCAACGAGCAACATGGATTGAGCAAATCGCTTCTTACTTCCGCCACTTGGAACAAGAAGTGGCTTTAAGGCTGAGGGAATGCCAAGAGACCTCAAGCGAGATGTCTCGTCTGCGCGCTGTGGTTGAGGCGAGCGCTGCCTAGGTGAAGGCTATCTTCGAGGGCCTTCTGGAGCGTATTTCTAATGGGCTAAACCTGAAGCGGAAGCTCGATGCCACCGAGCGTGATGCCCAAGGCCGCGAAGCAGCTCAGCAGGTGGTTGGGAAGCAGCTTTCATCCTTCTTGCAGCAGCGGGCTCAAGTGGAAGCAGAACTGGCGGTGGCGGCCGATCAGGAGAAGGCATGGAAGGAAGTGCGCGAACAACTAATAGGGTTATTTAAGACGCTTCCTTCCCAGTAGCTACCCTTGTAAAAATTTTCTTTTTCGAATAAGATGTATCCATTCTTTATTCTTTTGTACGATTCACCTTGTACTTGATTGAATTAATAAATAAAGATACACATTTTTTCTTTGCAATGTCTTGTATCATTTCTTTGCTTTCTCCCTTCTCTTACTATCAGCATGCTGTCTTGATAAATATGGTTGACAGATAATAGAGTAAGCATCTTGGTTTCTTCAAGAGATAGCGATGGCTTAGGCCGCAGGTTCAGATCTGCTGCCTAAGACTTTTCAACTCTATGAGCCGTGAGGGTCTTATAGAGACTTTTCTCCCTACGGATCGAGAGGATCTCGTAGGTGGATTTTCTCCTTAGGAATCATGAGGATTCCTAAATGCGCTTCCTCTTGTGAGTCGTAAGGATCTCACAAGAGAACCTTTCCCTTTTACGAGTCGAGAGGACCTGTAAGTGGTTGTTTCCCTCTTTGTCGAGATTCGACTTTGGAGAGTGAGACCCGTGAATAGTATGCAAGAGGCCATTTTAGACCGACTTGCAGGGTCCCAGTGCTTAGGAAACAAGTTTTTTAATCCCTGCTGCCTAAGGCTTTATCTTGCAAGTCGAGACGGATCGGGAAGTCTTCGCGAAGACACTAATTTCCTCACGAGTCGAGACGAATCGAGCAGTTCTCGTCAAGGACACTAATTTCCCTGAGTTGAAGTATTTTGCCTAGGACACTGGTTTCCTCGAAGTTGAAACGAATCGAAGTACTCCTGCAAAGACATTGGTTTCTCTGCGGGTCAACGCGGATCAAGATGTTCTCATCAAGGACGCTAGTTTCCCTGAATTGAGGTATTTGTCAAGGACACTGGTTTCCCTGGGGTTGAAATGAATCGATGTATTGCTGCAAAGACGCTAGTTTCTCTGCGGGTCGACGCGAATCAAGATGTTCTCGTCAAGGACACTGGTGTTGGGGTAAAAATTTACACGCCAGTTGACCGAGTCAAAGTCAAGGTCAACCCCCAAGCTAGGTGGGCCCAAGCCCAGGTCAAGCGGGCCCATGCCCAAGTCGAGCCCGCGGCCAGCCTCCCCATGCCAACAATAAAATCATGTAATAAATAATTTTTATGTAATTTTTTATACATGAATGTATGCAAGATGGGCATAAAGCCAATATTTTGTAAGCCCATGGCTTATGTGCAAAAATGAAATGGCACATGAGCCATGGGATGGGCAAAATGCCATTTTTGTAAAGCCCAAGAGGCTATATGTAAATATGTAAACCTATATAAGGCAAAATGATGATGAATAAAATAACATACTTTTCATTCTCTCAAAAAAAAATTAGATCTGAGATCTTTTCTCCTTCCTCAAGGTTCCAAAACCTTCTTCTTTCTCTTGAATTAAATCAAGAGTTTTACTCTTCCTTTTCCAAGACAAAATAGTTTTTCACCACGAAACCCACAAAGGGGAACTTGGATCTGTCATCAGATCTCAAAAAGGAGAGATTTTGAGATCTTACATCTTTTGATCTTCAAGATCCAGCTAACAGAGGAGGAGGAAGAAGAACCCCTTTCATTAACCCCCAAAAACACATTTAGGAGTCCAACTCCACTCTGATTTCTCTTCCGAGAATCTTTTTAGGTTAAAAGCCTCTTTTCCTCACCGGCGCTCAAGCGCAGAGCGCCCACGTGCCGACACGTGGCGCGCTTACGCTCAAGCGCTCAGCGCTCAAGCGCAGAGCGCCCACGTGCCGACACGTGGCGTGCTTGCGCTCCAGCGCAAGCACTCAAGCGTAAGTCGCCCCAGTGCCGACACGTGGCGCGCTTGCGCTCCAGCGCAAAAACTCGAGCGTAAGTCGCCCCAGTGCCGACACGTGGCATGCTTGCGCTCCAGCGTAAGCGCTCGAGCGCAAGTCGCCCCCGTGCCGACACGTGGCGCGCTTGCGCTCCAGCGCAAGCGCTCGAGCGCAAGTCGCCCCCGTGCCGACACGTGGCGCCCCCGTGCCGACACGTGGCGCACTTGCGCTCGAGCGTCAGGCGCTGAAGCGTAAAGCGCCTACGTGCCGACACATGGAGTGCTTGCGCTACAGCGCCCAGCGCTCAAGCGCAGAGAGCCCACGCGCCGACACGTGGCACGCTAATGCCTGAGCGCACAGCACCTGGGCGCACAGCGCCTAAGGCGCTGGCCCCACGCATCCCTTGGATGCCTTTTCCCCCTCTTTTTATGTACATACATATACATATACATATGTATACATATTTGCACGCACACATACTCCACGACACTGCTCCTGTTAGAAAAAAATTTCTAACGGGGCGCTGCCCCGCACCCCGCAAGGGGGCTGCTAGCCCCCTTGACCCCCAGCCCGCTATCCGGGTAGCGAGACCCCCGTAAAAACTCTGCGTGGCTCCCGATATATCCAAAAACCCCTTTTAAAACACAACACCCGCACACCGCACATTGAGTTCGCATGACCAGTTTAACCCGTTAATCGGAGGTTCCCTCGCCCTAAAGGTGAGGGGTAATTAACGGCAGCTTAGTCCGCGGCTGTCGGAGGTTCGGATCCCCACAATCAATAAACCCGGCCTACCCTAGGCAGGGGGAATCTGTAGTACGCCTGACAAGCGCGCGCGTATTCCCATCTCAATGGGGTGACGAAAAACACCCTACAACTGGTTTTCCTGAGTCAAAGTATTTTGCCGAGGACGCTGGTTTCCTCGAAGTTGAAACGAATCGGAGTATTCCTGCGGAGACACTGGTTTCTCTGCGGGCCGACGCGAATCAAGAAGCTCTCATCAAGGACGCTAGTTTCCCTGAATTGAGGTATTTGCTAAGGACACTGGTTTCCCTGGGGTTGAAACGAATCGTTGTATTCCTGCAAAGACGCTAGTTTCTCTGCGGGTCGACACGAATCAAGATGTTCTCGTCAAGGACACTGGTTTCCCTGAGTCGAAGTATTTTGCCGAGGACTCTGGTTTCCTCGAAGTTGAAACGAATCGGAGTATTCCTGCGGAGACACTGGTTTCTCTGCGGGCCGACGCGAATCGAGGTGTTCTCGTCAAGAACACTGGTTTCCCTGAGTCGAGGAGGTTGCCAAGGACACTGATTTCCCTGGGGTTGAAGCGAATTGGGGTATTCCTGCAAAGACGCTAGTTTCTCTGCGGGCCGACGCGAATCGCGGTGTTCTCGTCAAGGACACTGGTTTCCCTGAGTTGAAGTATTTTGCCGAGGACACTGGTTTCCACGGGGTTGAAACGAATCGAAGTGCTCCTGCAAAGACGCTGGTTTCTCTGCGGGTCGACGCAAATCAAGAAGCTCTCATCAAGGACACTAGTTTCCCTGAATTGAGGTATTTGCCAAGGACACTGATTTCCCTGGGGTTGAAACGAATCGGGGTATTCCTGCAAAGACGCTAGTTTCTCTGCGGGCCGACGCGAATCGCGGTGTTCTCGTCAAGGACACTGGTTTCCCTGAGTCAAAGTATTTGGCCGAGGACACTGGTTTCCTCGTGGTTGAAACGAATCGAAGTGCTCCTGCAAAGACGCTGGTTTCTCTGCGGGTCGACGCGAATCAAGAAGCTCTCATCAAGGACGCTAGTTTCCCTTAATTGAGATATTTGCCAAGGACACTGATTTCCCTGGGGTTGAAACGAATCGGGGTATTCCTGCAAATACGCTAGTTTCTCTGCGGGTCGACGCGAATCGCGGTGTTCTCGTCAAGACCACTGGTTTCCCTGAGTCGAAGTATTTTGCCGAGGACGTTGGTTTCCTCAAAGTTGAAACGAATCGGAGTATTCCTGCGGAGACACTGGTTTCTCTGCGGGCCGACGCGAATCAAGAAGCTCTCATCAAGGATGCTAGTTTCCCTGAATTGAGGTATTTGCCAAGGACACTGGTTTCCCTGGGGTTGAAACAAATCGATGTATTCCTGCAAAGACGCTAGTTTCTCTGCGGGTCGACACGAATCAAGAAGCTCTCATCAAGGACGCTAGTTTCACTGAATTGAGGTATTTGCCAAGGACATTGATTTCCCTGGGGTTGAAATGATCTCTGGTGGTCTTTCAGGTTTTATATGAGTTACCGTCAAAACCGTGAAGCTAGAAATTTGATCTTCGCTTCGTTTGCTGGCACTGCGTCTGCTGTATCGAGACAAATGTCGCGGTTGTCTCTAGGTTGTTGGTGAACCGTCGAGATTTGGCTTCGCATTCTGGCGGAGCCTGTTGGGAAGGTATGGTTCCCTCTTTGTTTGTGCCCTTGGATTGTATACAGGGATCGATGTGATCTCACCTGTAGGGCATAAAGTTTCATTCTTTCATTTCATTCTTTTTTTTATTCTTTCCGCGATACTCTATATTTCAGCTTTTTATATCGCGATTGCCCAATCATTTCGACTATTTTTCACGGTGCCCAATCATTTCGGCTATTTATTTTATTTTTACTCGCTGCTTTTTATTGCGAGTTGCCCAATCATTTCGGCTATTTTGTATGCATACATTTTTTTTTACTTGCTAATTTTGTTGCAAGTTGCCCAATCATTTCGGCTATTTCGTATGCATGTGTGGCTCGCTGTCTTTTCGCTGCAAGCTTGGGATTAGACACCGATTTCGGCATCAGCATCGCTACAACTGGGATATTTCCAGGAGCGAATCATCATTTGCTCTCGTCAAAGTCGAACAAAGGTGGCTTAGTAAACAGGGTTAGGATCCTGTCGACTAAGGCTTTTGGCTTTATGAGCCGTAAGGGTCTCACAAAGGTATTTCTCCCTACAAGTCGTGAGGATCTTGTAGGTGTGTTTTCTCCTTAGGAATCGTGAGAATTCCTAAGTGCATGTTCCTCTGTAAGTCATAAGGATCCTACAAGAGGGTTTTCTCCTTGTAAGTCGAGAGAACTTATAAGGGTTGTTCACCATATGGACATATCCCCAATCACGGATGGGACCTGATAAGGGAAATGTTTATTCACGCCCGTGAATTGTATACAAGGGTCAGTACTGAGCCACTTGTAGGGCAATATCGAAAGTTGTGGGGGTTGCTTAAGCACAGGTTCAGGTCTTTGTAACTTAAGACTTTCAAATCTTATGAGCCGTGCGGGTCCCATAAGAGAGTTCTCCTTACGAGTCGTAAGGATCTCGCAAGTGTATTTTCTCCTTAGGAGTCGTGAGGATTCCTAAGTGTGTTGCTCCCTTGTGAGTCGTAAGGATCTCACGTGGGTGGTTTCTCCTTACAAGATCGAGGGGATCCTGTAAGTGTCTTTTAACGAGGTTGCACCCTTTCAGGTTTTCACAAACATTCGCCGGTAGCCCTGCTGTTTTTACTCACGGAGCCCTTTCGCGTTTTCATCCGTGCCTATTTTTCTTATGGACATACCGTTTTTCTTATTCTGTTTATTTTTTTTTACGAGGTCACGCCCTTTTGGGTTTTCACGAACACTCGCCGGTAGCCCTGCTGTTTTTACTCACGGAGCCCTTTCGGGTTTTCATCCGTGCCCATTTTGCTTATGGGCATACCGTTTTTACTTTTGTTGTTTTTTTTATTCTTCTTTTTTTATCGGTTTTGAGATGTTGCAACCCACCGTAGTTTATCGACATCTCGCTCAACGACTAGTTTTAGGACATAGTGGTCCGTTGTTAGTTTAAGGACGTTTCGGTCCGTCATTAGTTTAAGGACGTTTCGGTCCGGTCAGGAGAAGGCCAACTACTGCTTATAGAGTTTGGGCTTAGGACGATAGCGAGCGGACATAGTCGTCGTCATCTATCATTGACCCAGGCTGTGACTGATTAAGCGTAGTACTTCTTTAGGAAACGACTAATTATTGGCCTGAAAGGCCTTTCACCGTGCATATCCATAAGTAGATAGGCTCCACTCTGGTAGACCTTGTCTATGATGTACGGGCCCTCATAGTTTGGCTCAAATTTTCCCCGCTTGGCGTGATTGGGGATCATGGGTCTTTTGAACACTAGCACGAGTTCGCCTTGGCGGAATGTCCTCGGCCAGGTTAATCTTTCATATGAACGCGTCATCTTTGCTTTATAAGCCTCCAGACTTTGTTGCACCATGAGCCGGGTTTCATCAAGGGCATCAATTCCTCAAGCCGAAAGTGAGCATTTTCCTCGTCCGTCAGCTCGTAGTGGACTGCCACTCATAGAGAAGGTAACTCTATCTCGAAGGGGACTACTGCTTCCGTACCGAATACCAACGCGTACGGCGTTGTGTTCGTGGCCGTTTTGAACGTAGCTCGATACGCCCAGAGAGCTTCTTGCAGTCTCTCATGCCAGTCCTTCTTATTTCGGGACACCGTTTTCTTTACGATCTTCGTTAAGGTCTTGTTGAAAGCCTCCGCTAGACCGTTAGCTCGCGGATTATAAACTGAGGAATATCTCAAGTCTATGTTGTGCTGTTGTGCGAAGCGACTGATTTTGTGGCTTCTGTAGGCTGGCCCGTTATCGGAGATGATCCGTCGCGGGGTTCCAAACTGATAAATGACGTGCGTTTAGAAGAAATGGAGGATATTCTCCGTCTTCACTTCCCTCAACGGCACTGCTTCTGCCCATTTGGAGAAGTAATCAGTCGTCGCCAGGATAAAACGATGTCCCCTGGATGACGCTGGTTCGATAGGGCCGACTATGTCAGTTCCCCACATTTCAAACGACCAGCTAGCCACCGTTGGATGTAGTGGATTTGGATGCTGGTGGATAAAGTCCCCATGAATTTGGCATGAGTGGCATTGCTTCGCATATTCGAGGCAGTCCGGAATCATCGTGGGCCAGTAATAACCCATCCGTTTAATCTTCAACTTCATCTTCGGGCCTGCTTAGTGAGAACCGCAGAGTCCGTCGTGAACTTCCTGAACGACTCTTTTCGCTTCGTCAGGTCCTAGGCATCTCAACCACAGAAAGTCAAACGACCTCTTGTATAGAGTATCATTGACGAAGGCGAAAGACAGAGCTCGTTTCATAAGATGATGTCTTGAGGACGCATCTTCGGGTGTTCGATGGGACTTAAAGTAGTCTATAAAGACTTCTCTCCAATCTTCAGCCTTTTCCCGGTCTTTTATTTGCAGGGCCGTCTGCTTAGTTACTCCCTTTTCTTCGGATGATCCCGGAGATATTTCTGCTGGGGCAAGTAGTCGACGGTTTTGTACTACGATTCTGATGTCATCGAGGTTCTCATCAGCCAGTTCTTTAGCGAGCTTGGCTAACGCGTCCGCTTTGCTGTTTTCCGCACGCGGTATGTTTTCCAAAGTGTAGGAAGGAATTTGGGTCAACAGTTGTTGCACCTTTTCTCCGTACTTCACCAATTCTGGTTTGCAAATTTGGTAGTCGCCATTTACTTGGCTGACAACCAGTTGGGAGTCTCCGTATATGAGGAGGTTTTCAATTCCCATGTCGATGGCGATCTCGAGGCCTGCTATCAAAGCTTCATATTCGGTTTCATTGTTTGTCCTCGGCTCTGTTAAGGAGAAAGCAAAGCGCATTATCCCTCCTTATGGAGTTACGAAGATGAGGCCTACCCCCGATTTGATTATAGGGGTGCTTTGTTTGCGCTTCTTCATGGAAGATGCTCCGTCGAAATAGAGTTCCCATCGGGTATCACTACCGTCGATCGCATCAAACGCATGTTCGTCTGGCAGTTCGTAATTCAGAGGAGAATCGGCAGGTATCGGATGCTCAGCGAGGAAGTCGGCGATGGCCTGGCCTTTCACTGCTTTAAGAGGCTGATAAGTTATCGAAAACTCCATTTAAAGCAAGGCCTATTTAGCGAGTCTCCCTGTCAATATAGACTTCGACATTAAATATTTAAGGGGGTCCACCTTCGAAATGAGACGGACTTCATGCGCCAACGCATAGTGCCTGAGCTTTGTTATCGCGAAGATCAATGCCAGGCAGTGTTTTTCGATGGGGGAGTAGTTGCTTTCTGCCCCCAGGAGAACTCGACTTAAATAGTAGAGTGCTCTTTCTTTCCCTTGGTCGTTCTCTTAAGCCCATAATGCGCCTAAGGAACCTTTGAGGGCTGTTGTATAAAGGATGAGAGGTTTTCCCTTGACCGGAGCAGCCAACGCTGGCGGATTCTGGAGATACTGCTTGATTTCGTCCAGCGCGCTCTGGCATTTGTGATCCCAAACGAAAGGGGTTCCCTTCTTTATCAGGTGGCTATAAGGACGACACTTGCCTGACAGATTGGCTATAAACCGCCGTATGTACGCGAGCTTCCCTTGCAAAGACCGCAATTGCTTGAGAGTCCTTGGCGGAGGCATTTCCATGATCGCCTTGATCTTTGACGGATCTATTTTGATACCCCGGTGTCGGACAATGAATCCTAGGAATTTGCCCGAGGAAACTCCGAATGCACACTTGAGAGGGTTCATCTTCAAGTTGTATTGTCGAAGGCGTTGAAATACGGTCTTCAGATGCTCGAGATGTTCTTCGTATGATTTGCTCTTAACCACGAGGTCGTCGATATAGCATTCGACAATTTCATGTATAAAGTCATTGAAGATCTTCGTCATGGCCCTCTGATAGGTGGCACCGGCGTTCTTTAATCCGAAGGGCACACCTTGTAGCAGAATATTCCCAGAGGGGTCCGGAATGCGGTGTGCTTCTGGTCTTCGGAATGCATTTTTATCTGATTATATCCTGATGAGCCGTCCATGAAGGAGAAAACTTCGTAAGTGGACATGTTATCTTTCATCAGCTCGGTGACTGGCACTGGGAAATCATCCTTCAGGAAGGCTTTATTGAGATCCCGGAAGTCCACGCATATGCGCACTGTCCCATTTTTCTTCATCACCGGGACGATGTTGGCGATCCAGTCGGGATATTAAACTTCTTGGATGAAGCCAGAGTCGATTAACTTCTTGACCTCGGCATTGATACTCATCTCGAGCTCGAGCCGCATTCTTCTCTGCGCCTGTTTGACTGGCTTGACGTCCGTGGATATCGCCAGTTTATGCACAGCGATTTCTGGGTCTAGTCCTGGCATTTCGGAATAGTTCCACGCGAAGAAATCTCTATACTGCATAAGCACGTCTTTTAACACAGCCACCCTTTCTTCAGATAGAAACTCGCTGACGAATGTCAGTCGTGGGTCATTCGCCGTCCCCAACTCAATTTTCTTAAGGTTATCTGCAGTAGTATGTATTCCATCCTCCAGCTCTTTCGGTGCTAGTAGAAATTCTGAGATGACCTCGTCGTTGCTGTTTTCGAAGCACCAGGGAAGGTCATCCATATTCTCGTGCTCTTCTTTTGATATTGTTATCATGTGACAAGTACGAGCTCGCTTCGAAGACCGATGTGGGTCTGGTTTTGCTTTCGTGGCTTTGGGTTCGTGCTTCTGGGGCGGCATCACCCTCCAGCTGTCAGACAGAGCGAACTTGCCGAGCTGATACTGATCTTCGACCCAATTCTTGAAGGTGAAGCAGTCTTCGAGAGGATGGCCTATTACTCGGTGATAAGAGCAATAGTTCGGGTGTGAGACATCGCCTGCTTGCTCGGGGTGTTTAGACTCCGGCAGTGTAAGCATCTGGTATTTTATAGCTCGGTCAAGTATCTTCTTCGTCTTGTCCCGAGGAAAAGAGTATGCTCGACTCATCTTCTTTACAAGGGATAGATCTGGACCGCTCGATTCCCGCTTGCGTGGCTTCTTAGTCCCGCTTTGTTGCTGTCGAGCGCACTTTTCGCTTTTCGACTTGTTTCTGCCTCTGCGCCGAGCCTTTTTTATCACAGGTTGACAGGGAGCGGCATTTTCATCTTTCACGGCCTGTTGTAAAAGGCGTTGCGTTTTCGCTTTCTCGTAGATGGCCATTTCACGGTTGTGATCATCTCGGACTTTTTGACCAGCTTCCCTTATAAGCCTGTTCATCTGTTCTTCGAATGACGGACTGGGCACCTTTGCATCAGGAACCTTTTCTGGTTTAGGATTAGCGTCCTCCCATTGAGCATCCCCTTCTTCATTGAAGTCATGTACGACGTAGCAATCGCGGAGTAGCTCTCGTTTCTTGGATCGAATGTACCAAAGCCCGATTGTTTCCATTCTCCCATTGGGCAACTTGCGCTGAGTTCCGGGAACTTTCCAGATTCTGTCATAGAACTTGGCTTTTCGAGCAGTTTGCTTAAGGGGTACACCTTGGCGCCTCAAAAGTCTTTTTAGTCCGTCCGTATAATATCTGGGTAAACGGATGGGCTGAAGCCTGTCAAGCGTAGGATCCGCACCGTGCCAGATTTCTTTCTCCACTTTGGTTTCTTCAGAGCGGTAGAATAGAATTGCCTTTTCGCCTTCTCGCTTGGGAGGGACATAGAACGTCCGCAGCTCCTCTACGCTGTAGGTATCGAGCACATCCAGTTCTTTATGGTGTTTAAGTAGAACCATGGAGACTTGCAGACTTTGCTCTTCGTCAACGAATGTTTGTATTGAAGGCCGAGCAGAGAATACAGCATGGACTTCATCTTCTGAGTCGCTGCCGAAGATCAGCATGGGAGCGGACGGTCCTGGCTTGTTGTGCTGGGGTGGCCCGGAATAGATTATCTCTTCGTCTTCCTCAGTATCTCTCCCGAAGACCGGAATGGTGGCGTTAGCTTTGTTCCCCGGCTTGCGACACCTCTCCGTGTCTTCGAAATCCGGTAAGAAGTATTTTGCATCCTCATATTTGCGGACTTCGTTCAATGAGAATGGGTTCATCTCTCCTGTTACGGTATACTCAAGACCATCCTTAAAATATTTCATACACTGATGCTGTGTAGAAGGGATGATATTGTACTCGTGTAACCATGGCCGGCCGAGCAGAGCATTATAGCATGTCTTAGCGTCGATTACATGGAATTTAACGTCCGTGACGAGTAGCCCAAAGCGTAACGTCAGTATGACAGACCCGAGAGTCCGTGATGATTGAGAGTCGAACCCGGAGATGGTGATCTTATCCCGAGCGCGGTGCTGGACGCTCATGCATATTTCTTTCAACACCCATACATTGAGGAGATTGATGGAGAACCCATTGTCAACCAGGATTTTGCCAATCATTATATCGTGGCAGTATCCTGAGTCATAAAGGGGACGATTGTGTTCGCACATCCCAAGGAGGAGGTATTCATCCCAGAAAGTGACATCAGCTGTGTGCACTTCTTCCAGCTCGTCCTTCATCTTTTCTTCGGCGAGAAAAGCTTGGAATTGCTCTGGGTCCTGTAGCGCTTTGATTAGTGAATCCCTTGCTTCTTTTGATAGTAAGAGGGCGTCAAGAATGCTGAGTTGCGAGGGTAGCTTCCTTAAATGTGCCATAACGTTATAGTCCACCTTATTTTTCTTTGGCGGGTCCTTGGCAGTTAACCCTTCCACAACTTGATCATCTAGGGCGATATCCTCAGAGACCTTCTCTTTTCCCTTATCTTTTTTATTTGAGGGTCCAAGATTCTTTTCGGGTAGCGTACGATTACGCAGCCGGATATTCTCGCAGGCTTTCGGATCTTCCTCTTTTCCCGGGGTGAACTCTTTAAAGAGAGGGCTAAGCTCCATTTCCTCGTCAGAGTCGCTCCCGAATGTGAGAACTTGCGCTTTCCCGGCGTTAACCATGCGACAATCGCCGGTAGTTCTTCTAGGCTCCTCGGTCGTACTTTTCCGCTCCCGTCGAGTTTTGCGCTTCTCCCGTTTAAAATGTTGCCGGTGAGCGACATACCCCTGCCACCATTTATTGAAAGCTTTGCACTCTTCGGTGGGGTGCGAAACCTTTCGATGATATAAGTAATAGGAGGGGTGCATTTCTGTTTTGCCGGTATTGTTTTCTTGAGAGGGTGGTAGCTTCATCCCCAGCGATACGGCTTTAGCAAACCTTTTCCTTGTCTTGAATATGGTTTTTTCCGCGATGGCTGTACTTTGATTTGGCGGGAGTGTCTCGACCTTTTCGTCTAATCGCCGGCGCTTGGCCTTTTCAAATAGGACCGTCTCGCGTTCCAGATCAGCCTTACTTTTTAACAGAGCTTCATTGAGGAATGCATCAATGGTTTCATTTGATGGCCCCAGAAGTTTCGGTTCAAGATCTGCCCCCAGTTTATCAGCGTAAGGAGTTTCCTCATCGCCTGTGAATGAGTGGGAGATCACGTGGCTGCTCGCCACGTATTCCTTGGATTCATCCGACGAGCTCTCTCCCTCATCTTCCTCTTGAAAGACGTGGTTGAGGAACTCCTGGAGTGTGATGGGAGTCCGTGCATTTTGATTGTATTCCTCCAGCGCGTCAATTTGTTTCTGTAAGTCCGTGCACTTGTCTCCAGGCTTCACGGGCTTTTTGGATTTCTTCTTCTTTTTCTTTGAAGATTTTGACGGCAGGTTATGAGTGCTTGGGCCATCACCACTGATCTTCGGAATTGGGCGCGGCTTCAGCATCCTTTTAATGATCTGGGGTTCTAGCGGGTTCTTCCACTTGACCGCCGGGCATGTCTTGAGATCATTTAGCATCCTTTTGGTTTTGGCCGATAACACAACCTCCCATGGAGCTTCTTCAACGAGGGAGCACGTTGCCCCCGGCGTATTCACCTTTTTAGAGGTATGAGGTTGCGGCGGGATCACCTTCCATCTTTCAGACAACGCGAACTTGCCTTGCTGATATTGATCTTCAATCCAGTTTTTAAAGATGTAGCAATCCTCAATCGGATGACCCAATACTCGGTGATAGGGACAGTAATTGGGATCATTGACGTCGTTTGGCTGCGACGGACGTCTTGACTCCGGTAGATTAATAAGTCTGTTACGCAATGCCAGCTCAAATAGTCTTCTCGTTTTTTTTTGAGGAAACGAGTAAGGACGCCCCAGCCTTTCCTCGAGGGAAAGGTGTGGACGCATATTGTTTTGATGGACAACCAGCTTCAAGTTGCTCGGCTGTTGTTGAGCATTGGCGATGACGATTGCTTTCCCTTTCCCCTTCTCATTTCGAGAGTTCGGCTTTGGAGGAAACGGTCTGTGACCCATCTGGTCCATCTGGGCTAGCTTGTCGATTAGGGCCTGAAACGTGGTTGGTTTAAAGAACATCATGAACTGTGAAATAGTTGCATGAGGATCTAAGGTGCCCACGAATATGCCCACTGCCGGCGCTTCTTCAATGCGTTGTTCGCATTTCGATCATAGGTTCCTCTACCGTATCGCGTATTGGACCCACGTCTCGCCCGGCTTCACTCTCGCATTAATCAGAGCTGTGATTGGGGTACGCTCGCTGGCACTCGCGAACCGCTGGGTAAACAACAACTCCATTTCAGCGAATGTCTTAATAGAGTCGTTTGGGAGCTCGGAGTACCACTCGAATGCCGTCTCCGATAAGCTACCGACGAACTGGCGAAGCAACAATTTATCATCACCGCCGGTATTGCCGCAAAGAGCCCTGAACTGGGCAACATGTTGATGGGGATTGCCAGTCCCCTTATAGACATGGAATTTCGGTATTGTATAGCCCGGCGGGTACTTTATCTGATCGTACCAGCTCGGATATGGTCGCCCCATTTTAACGACCTGACCGGCTGCCTCAGTTGCCTGGTGAACCCTTATCTGCTGAGCTATATATTCGTCCAGGTCAGCCTTGGAAATTGTCTCCTCCTTGGCCGTTGAAAGAGCCGGTGGTGGATTCGACGTTTCTCCTCTATCATCTTCAAGGACGATCGGAGGATCTTCGGCAGGAGGATCTTGCTGGATCATTATTCCTACCATGTCCTGGAATAAGAGGGCTATTTGTTTTATATTGGCTGCTTGTTCTGCAGCCACTTTATCCTTCTTTTCCAATATTCTCCGAAGGAACTCAGCGTCGGTTTCTTGTTCCTGTCGCTGATCCGAGGACGCTTCGGTGTTTTCTTTTGGCCAAGTAAGTGCGGCCATCACGATCATCATTTCCTGGAGCTTTTGCTGCTACTCCTGCGCTTTAGTCACTGATCACGTAAGCGGTCTATGACCTGTAGATGTATGGCTGTCCTCTTTCCCGGACGACATGTAGACAGTATGGACCACAATGCCCCCGGACTTAGGGCGTTTGGGTTCACTGCCTTTGACGTTGGCCGCAGGCGTGGGAACTTTCTCCGGCCTTCTTCTCTTTTGAGTAGTCGACATGGAGGGGGCCGTTGTAGTGGGCACCCAAGTGGCTGTCGTCCTTTGCGGTTTAACAGGATGGTTCCTTTCTTCTTGAACTTTCACCTTCTTCTGTCGGTGAGAGTGATCTTGAACGATTACTGAGTCCTGCACCCGTCGCCAGACCCTGTAAATCTTGGAGGACAGCCGTTGAGGGGGCTGCTCTGGCTTTGTTTCTGTGACATTCTCCGCGGGTGGAGAAGATCTTTTCAGCGTGGCACTTGGAGAGTTCTTGCGTACCCTCCTTAGCGGTTCAAAGCTGTTCCCAGTTGGAACAGCAGCATTAACTTCCTCCATTGGAGCCGGTGGAGTTAGCCCTGAGGGGGAGTTGCCCCCGGCCTTCCTTACTCGGCGCCAGTAGCGACGTCGAGCGTGTCGAGCTGTTGGGGCTGGTCCAGCGATGGGGATAGTTTCGTCTTGCTCTCTGTCCAGATGAGGCGCCGCTGGTGCCAGCCTTTTAAAGATTGATGTTGGCTTTTCAGTAGCGATGTTCAATCTGTCAAAGACAGACCCTCGAGCAGGAACGGGAGCCGGAATAGTCAGCCTTGAAAAGACCGACTCTTTGACAGGAGAAGCCGCCTTGACGACTTCAGGAGCAGAGGTGGCTATCTTTCTCAGGATGGCCACTTCAGGGTTCATGGACTTCTTGGCGGTCCCACCGGAGTTCTGGTTCAGTCTGGTAAAGACAGAGGTTCCCGGCTTGGCATTGGACGACCCGTTGAGAGGGGTCGTGGTAGTAGTGAGCCGATCGAAGACCGACTTCTTTTGCGCTTCCGGTACGGGCACTGGGATGTTAACGTTCACCGGCGGGAGCATGGTCCCGATGAACAGACCGGTGGTAGCCTGAGTTACTTGTTCCACCGGCATAGCAAAGATGGAGGCCGCTCGAGGCCAGTAAGCCACACCTCCAGGTGAGGCGGAGCGCTGGTCGCAGTTGCACTTGGAGCAGTTTGAGCAGTTGGATACCATTGATGCTTGATTTCTGCGCCAGGTAAAAGACCAAATCTTAGTAACTTGAAACCCAAAGGCAACTATTAACAAACCGTGATTCGTTCGCGAAGACGACATATGAAGTGTGCAGTGGAAAGAGGAAAAGGTCCCACCGGGCGTACGAGAATCTGTTCCCCGCCGAACGGCGGCCAAGACGACGTGGGGACGTCTCGCCTGAGATTCGGGGCAGATGCTATTTGGTTTTATCCGTCCACCTCTCCGAAGAGGCCAAGTTGATTAATGGCAACGTGTATCGGAGGTTTAGACAGATGCGGCCGATTTAGCAGACTTCGTCAGATTCCCCCTCATGGTGAGGGGTTTTTGATTGTGGGGACGCTCTTCACTGCAGGCGCAAGCTCCTGCAGTTAATTACGCTACCGCACCACGGTAGCAACTTTCTCCTTCTCCAGAATTTCACTTCATGTCGTGTGTGTTTGTTTTGTTTATGGTTGCCCGTAGATTGTATACGGAGACTAATTTATATCGTCGCCCGTAGGACGTGGATTAGTCCAAATCCGTATTTTCTTAGATTTGGGTTTGGGGTTTTAGTTTAAGGATATGTTAGCCATATTGAGGCTAAGATCAACATAAAGGTTTGTTAAGGATACGTTAGCCTAATCTCCAGACTAAGATCAACTTAACGGGATCATTTGGATCCGACAAGAGAGCAATTGGCTCTATTGTTTAGTTTAATGACATTGCGATCGATTTCCAGTTTAGGGACGTGGTGGTCCATCATTCCCATTTGGGGATGAACATTAGTTTAAGGACGTTTCGGTCCACGAGTTTAAGGACCCCACAGTCCGTATCAATATGTGGTTATCGGGACCCGTCACCTCTCTGAAGCCGTTGAAGGATTACAACGGCAAATATCAGAGGGGTTCGGAGATGTACCCTTGAACCGGATGTAAATTGATTAAGAGAGCAGTCATGCTCAGTCAATTTAATTTAAGGACTTATAGCCATGATTGGGTTAAGTCCAGTTGAGAATGTTCAACATTTTTTTATTTGCATTTGGCCTGTTAAACCTTTATTAGGGCTCTTCCCCTGCACTGCATTTTATTCTGGCCTGTTAGGCTTTTTTTAAATTGGGCTCTGTCCCCTTTTTTAAAATGCAAAGCATTTGTTCTGGAACCATTGGACCTCTTAATTGGGCTCTGCCCCTTTTAAAATTAATGCATTGCATTTTATTAGGCCTGTTAGGCTTTTTTTGATTGGGCTCGGCCCTTCTTTTCAATAATGCAGTGCATTAATTATCTGACGGTGGCCATGTGGCCTGTCAGACGCCTTGCACCAATTAATGAGCGCAAGCGCATGTGGAGGTGACACGTGTCACGCTCTGGTGAGCGCAAGCGCAGTGCGCTGCACTGTTACGCTGCTGACACGTGGCGCGCTCTGGTGAGTTGCGCCAATTTAAGAGAGCAGTGCTCTATTTTTAAAAGCGCATAGTGCAAGTTGTTCTGGAGCTGACACGTGGCGCGCTCTGGTGGCTTGCGCCAACCCAAGAGCGCAACAGTGCAGATTTGCAAGTGCAAGGCACTGTTTTAATATCTTGATCCAATTTTGGATTCAAGAAAAGAATCTTTAAGATTCCAGAACCAATGGTTCATAAAAAGGCAATGCCTTTATTATTATTATGTTTTTTTATTGAAGATCTTTGATCTTGTTCTTAGATCAATGATCTTTTCAGAAGAAGTTCTTCTTTTTAAAAGGTTTACCTTTATTTTTTCTTTCTGAATTCTTCATACTTTTCTTTAGAGGGGTTCTCTCTTTGTTTTTGTGTTTTTCTATCTCTGTCTCTGTTGTGTTTTGAATTGGGGTCTAGGGGCCTTTATATAGTGCCCATTAATTTGTTAAATTTGTTAAAGAGATCATTCTCTGAGTGATTTGGGGATTTTTCCCCACCGTTGATCTTTGATCCAAGGCTTCTGTTTTGCAAAAGACAATTTTCTTGTTTTAACAAGAACAGAAAGATCTTACTGGAATTTTAATTCTGTTTGGCGCAAACGCATCTGTGCTTGACACGTGTCACTTAGCGCAGAGCGCTAGCGCAACTGCGCTGACACGTATCGCGCAGCGCAACTGCGTGTCACGTCCCGAAAGTACGGAACATGACCGGCACTTAAACTACGAACGTCTCGAGGCGTACGTAATCTAAGTGAGCCGAAAACCCAGAAGTCCAAACCAAGAAAAATAGTAGAGTGAAGGAAATACAATTTAAAACAAGTAGTTTAATAGCATAAGCCGAATTATGCGGTTTTTCAAAAAAACATCAAATATTTCCCGAAAATTTCGGCAGAGTCTCCTTTGTAAATACTGGCCCCCAAACGGGATACACCATGAATAGTATACGAAATCAATAAAAAGGCATCCCGAAGCGGGAGCTAGCTCTTCGTCAATCGACGGTCACAACCACACAAGCAATAAAATATACAACGCCAACGGCGAGGATCAAAATTCAAAAGGAAACTCAAAACCACAAGAAAACTACAGAAATATACGCACGAGTCTAAGGTCGAAGGAATAACATCAGTGGTCTCTATCTCAAAATAAATACATGCTTGGTTGATGGAACTTCTAGATACAACAGAGTAATAATATACAAGTTATATAATGGGGGGTACGATACAAGTAAACCCACCTACTAGCAAATCACCCAAAGGAAACTATGCCCGCAAGCCGTAATGAAACCTGTACGGCAAACCTGCAAGAAACTGGGGCACAACGGGGGTGAGTTGCCAACTCATGAATAGAAAAACATCTACGCACAGAAATCGCATAAATAACGCAACCTAGGTCAATGATCATAATATATCCTCAAATATATGAATAACATGCAGCCTATAACAATGGCTAGGGTAATATCTAACCCGAGTGTGATCTCATGTGCTCGTGTCAGTGTCTCAGGTAGCAATATATCATATGAATGAGGTATGAATGCATGGAACAGAATGCATGTACTGACGAAAACTTCTTTCATAAATCAGTAAGATTTCTGTAATTTAAAAGTGAGGTACCATAAATGAAATCAGCATAAAACAGTGCCCAGCATCGACATATAACAAGTGTCCAAATATCTCGATATCTCTGTATCACAATCGCTGTACCTCAATATCTCAAAATCTCAATATCTCAAATCACAATATTTAGGGCGCCGTCAATCCAGACCGGCCCCTACCATCCATCTCAAGACCACGACGGTATCCTCCGGATATCCGACGCGTCGGATAATATCACCGGTCGGTAGTGCTCCCCTGCCAGGCTCAACGTCAACAACACGATCCTCTTGCCCCGGGGTACCGCACCGGGCCCACCATGTACCCGAAACGGTTCCTCCACTCCTCGAATCGGGTCTCGAAATCCATCAGCAAACTCATGGTGGACGACTCATACATTATGGGAAAACCGCACTTTTTATTTTAAAAGAGAGAAAAGGTTTATTTATGTTTTTGTGGTTTTCCTCCAAATCCAGAAAATCTCATGGAAATCCAAATCCAAAACCTCAATAACACGTAAAATAGTGAATATATGCATGAGAATCCATGAATGCGGCATAACAATGAATAATAGTATGCATGAACTAGCAGGTAATAACTACAATATCTAAACTAACATATAAGGCAAGTACGCTATGTCAAGCAATAATATTTTCTAAGGTGTACGTGACATGGCAATTACCGATGAAGATATGTGTGAGCCGGCAAGTAAGTTTACGTGGTACATACGCATCATCGGTAATGGTGCTGGTGTCCTAACAGCATGATATCAATAATGGAGTATGAAACATAATATAAGCATGCGATGCGAAGCGAACCACAATAATGAGCGGGAGCTGAATACTAGATGCAACTATAACTAATCTGCACTAATCTAATATAAGTCCTACAAATGGTGCCTTTTGAAATAACACGAATCATGGGGTTTTGAAAGTAGGGGCTACGGTGTTTTTATGAAAAGATACGTCTTTTGAAATATCCGTAGGATCCCTTTGGCTGTCCTTTAAAATACCCACGATTCGTTAGTTTTTGAAATAGATAAGAATCGAATCTAATCTAACAACTAAACTAAACTAAAGGGCTAAGCTAACAAGCTGGACTACAGGTAAGGAAACCGCCTAACATCTGAGTCGATACATATACATACCTGTATATATATTAGTCGATGATCCCGCCTCAATAATATCATATCCGATACCATATCTATAATCAGACATCCCAAGTCAAGAGTGCGGATCAATCATCAAGATATAGCTCGTACGTAAATCCGTCGTACGGCATCCCCAATTCTGGGTACGGGTCAATATCATATTCCTCACACTATTCCTCTGGTATCCTCTTTATCCAAGATCATAGTCTAGGGTACTGACCTATGTCTAGTATAATACTAATATCCTCAATATACTCATGATCTGACTACTGATCGACAATCTCGTACAAACCGATATCGTCAGCACATATCATCATCAAGGGGTATACATCGCCCGATACGGCCTAATATCAATGTCCTAGCATATCATGCCTCATATCACGATCACATGTCGACCATTTTATTTATAACACTATTCACCCGTATCGCCGCCCCAAGATCCGCTATAACACCAGGACGTACCTCAAGTACGAATCCTGCCATATCACCGATATCAAAACCACAAAACAAATCTCATCGACTCAGCTCAATCCCAAGTATCGTCCTCAAATCCGTATGTGAACACATAGTCCCATACCCATGTGAACACATAACTATAAAGAATCCCAAGAGCACATATAAATAGGAATGTATGCAAGTATGTATGTGTGTATGTGTAGTGCAACACTACCCTAGGGTTCGCAACACTAAAATAATCCAACACACCAATATCCATCCTAAACATCGTTATTAATCCCAAATAACATATAATAATTGTTGGTGTGTATACGCATCCGTATACACCACCACGGACTGCGGGGGTGCTATACGCCATCCACCCGACTTCTCCCCGTAGATATAAATCTACTCACCCGGTCCTCGCTCGCCGGTGCCGACGTCGCCACGCGGTTGCTTGTCGTCACGAAGTCCACATGGGGTACCTACATATCAAAACGCACCATATCGCATTAAAATCCGACTCATGATCAAAACGACGCACGAATCCCACATAGGTCAAAACCTATGGTTGCTCTCACAAACCAACCCAAAAACCCTCGACATCGGCGTGCAAATGCCCGACCATCGAGAAAAACCCAAGTACATTCATTTGCACATTCACGAATACTAATTTAAATATAGAATAGGTTAAAATTCACAAAAACCCCAAATTCACTTTAGAAGCCATTTTTCCGAAAATCTAGCAAGCAAACATTACCCGTTTTAGTACAAAACTCGACGTTTAAATGAATGTAGCGGCCAATATACTTATTAAATATCTTAAATAAGTCATATAAATCATTTCCATAATTTAATTTCACCAAACCATATATGTTCAAAAAAACTAGTTTGCAAAAATACCGATTTTAACTCTTTTTAAAGAAAAATTCACAATTTAACAATTAAGCTTGGTTTTGCATATACTAGAGTGTGAAACTACCCATTAAATTGCTAACGAGGTGATAAAACCCTAACCATAATTTTAATCCCACATTCTAATTCAATTTCCAAAAACCTAGCAAGCATGAAAAAAGAAAATATGCGCGAACATCGCGGATTGGCGACAAAAAGGTCACAACACCGCACAATCACCCGATCCACACTACCAGCTACTTACAACACTCAAATATCCCATCTACAATGCCTCAAATCCCACTTCCAAATCAACCCCCTTCTCTTGATTTTCCTAAAAAAAAACCACCACAACTAATTTGACACTTCTAATATCTAAATTAGTATATACAAACTACAATTTAAACATTAGGTTAGAGTTTTACCTCCCAAGATTGAAATCCTAGGTTTCCCTAGCCTCCATAGACACCATCATTCTCCATACTTTAAAGCAATTTGGCTTAAGAAGGGAATAGCATGAGGATTAGCTTAGAATTGGAGAAGAAATATGTAGATTTTTCATTTGAATTTTGTGAAGAAATTGATGTGAGAAGAGATGGAACAAGGAGGGGGGAAGGGCTGTTTCGGCCAGCAGGTGGAGGTGGGGAAGAGTGAGGGATTTGTGTGAAAAAGTCTAAGTCAAAGCCCATCCAATCACTTAAAACCCATACCTCAATAATATACATTAAACATTTTCAATTCCAACCACTTTAAAATGAGTTGAAGAAGCAAAATTGGGGTGGAAAAATTTGGGCTGATGCCATGGTGGGCTCGGCCAAGGGGTTAGGGTGGGGATTTGTGAAAATTGGCAAGAAAATTTTGTGCAAAAAGACCCTCTCAAGTTACCAAATTGCAAGTTTTCGCTAATTTATCAAAAAAAGCATTTTTTCTTCAATAATTTCTAAACCGTTTTGGCAAACGATTTCGTTTCAGAAACAATATTTTACATGTCAGTTTAGTGTGTCAAGAATTATAAAATTTGTATCAACCCATTCCAATTTGTAATTTTCCCTAATTAAATATATTAGTGACGGCTTAAAATAATATTAAAATAATTAATTTCGGAAAAATTTTCAGAAAATTTGAAATTTCACCAGTGGGTCAATAAACACCAAATACTAGCAATTACATAACTAGAATATGTATATTTAATTTTATAATAAAGATATTTGCATTTTGACTTTTTACAGAAAACCCCCTTATTTTACCGTTTTTTCGAAATTTCACCGAAACGATTTTCAAAACGTTACAATCTTCGCCCCTTAAAGAAATTCGGTCCCCGAATTTAAATTCAAACTCCCCCCAAATACAAAAAAACATCTAAGCAAAGCCATCAAGTCGTCGGGGCTCCGAAATCATAAGTACATAAAACGCATCATAGCGCAATACATGCGCATGGATAATGAGCAGATAACTCAAAAATCAAAACTCCGTCAAGCATCCCGCAATCATCGGAGTCAAAGTGAAGACACGAATGCCAAATCTCAAGCAAGACCGATATGCTATTAATCGGAACTATACATTTAATATCAGGAGGAAATGCTTGCCAAATCCTTTAAGTTGCTGTGCAATGCACATAACACTGCACAGTGGCGGACGTCTATCATAAGAAAATAACTATATACATATATACCTTTGTTTGAAATGTACGTTCCGCCGTTTTGGGAAACAATTTAGAAGGGTTTTCCTTGTTTTAAACGTTTCGCGTCATATCAGACACGTAGGTAAATACTGAGACTATAGCTCGCTTGTTTTTGGAATTCCCTTCAATAGCTATCAATGCATGCAAAATACATTCAAGTACTGTCCTCTGACTAGTCCTGCTTAGTACGAAAACACATCGCAATTATCATAAAAAAAAACTTACTGCTCTATAAGAAATCAATCCCAAAATACGCGTATGAATACTACGTGCGTCTGGTGCGCACGGAAATCAAAATCCAAACAAGTGCCATACATATGCACAGAAACAACATCTAAGTGCATCGGGTGTGCATGAAACATCTGTCGTAGGCAACATGTGTGCCTGATAGCAAAATTAGGTGCATCTGACATGCACGAAAAATCTCGATTTAGTGCATCTTGTGTGCACCAAAATCATACTTCAAAACATGTGCCCAACATGCGCGAAAATCCAACTCAGGTGCATCCATTGTGCACGAAATCATGAAATCCAATATCAACTGCCGAATATACGCAAAATACAATCAGGTGCATAAGGTGCACAAAACAAATATCAAACATCACCATCGAAATCGAAGTCCAGGGCATCTAAATGCACAACATACGTAACACTGCACCGCAAGCATATATGAACTATACCGAGTGCAAAAACCAAATCGTGTGCGTATATACGCACAAATCAACTCAACTGTATGAAATCCATATAATCACAAACATGAGAAACCAAAGCACGAAAACGATATCAAGTGCAACACTGTGCAAAGATCGTAAATCCTCAATCATCAAAATCAAATCATGCGAATAAATCACCCAAAACATCGAAATCAATAATGGCGGAATAGTACCGCTCAAGCGCATCCTCTAAGAATCTCGGGCCAACTGTCGCAGTCACTAGTGGGACGTCTCGTCGATGATCATGAACTCTGGCCTGCTGGTTTGCGTAACGATGACCACTCCTGGGTCAAGGTCTTCACTGTGAATTACCAATTTCTCGGTCCATCGGCTCATCGGCCCTGTCAGGTGTGCTAACGGGGATGATCCTGTTCTGGCACGTCTCTTGTCATCTCCCGGTCAATCATCGCGACCACTCGTAAGACAGCATATCACCGGCGTCGGCCTCTGGCTCTCTGAATGTACGTGACACATCTGATCCTGGGTGCAAGTATCATTGCAGCAGTGTCCTAGAAGGAATCCTGCTCACGGTCTCTTCCTTGTCTCGTTTCTGCCAACTGTCCGGAAGTCATCGTCCTTTCCTATATCTGCATCTTGCTCTGGAACGACTGCATACTCATCATGACTCCCCCTGGAAGGTGAATCCAAGTACCATGCCTCGGCATGCGCATCGCATATCTGATGTCGGCGGAGTGGAACGTCATCTCGTCTAGATCTGGTACGAACCTCTTACTTCACTTTTCTCTAATATCGTCTGCTTTGGACTCGTCTCGTCGCGGCAGTATGGACTGAGCTCCAACGGCTATCCTCGTATCGGGAGTCTCCCAAGAAATGTATCTCACCACCTAGCATCCGAATTAAGTCGAGCCATCCTATCGAGTCGTCAAAACCTCATAATCCCCCATGAGCTCAACATCTTGGGCACAGTTTAATAGTATCGGGTACATACCACAGCATCGGTGGTCCAGCCGTAGAAGGGCAAACCCAAGCCTCACTAATGGCGCCGTAGAACTGTCGCAAACCCGAAGGTTCAAAGGTTTTCACACGGTCATTAAGTCGAGTTAGGGTTTCATTCTTCTAGAGGGACCATAGAATTGCCTGCATGTCTTTCCGACTACTTTAAACTTGGAATAATAGGTTTCTGACATTCGATCATCTATGTCGACTCCCAACGTCTCCGCGTGAAGTCGTTTCTAGCTGGAATCAATCTATCTGATGACCTCGCATCGGGGTAGGCGAACGATCCACATGTCCTAGTCATTCATCCTCGATGACTAGCGACCTTCTATCATCTCTTAGTACAACTCGTTCTGCATTAACTCCAGCATCTGGGGCAATATCTCGTCGCTCGCAGCAATAACTGGCTCGCTCGTCTGCACGCTGAACGGTGCCTCAATCATCAGGAGTAAGCAATACTTCAATGGTCATCAAAATCTGGCTGGCTTCTATCAGTGGCTCAATCCTCTAGTGCAAATCGGCACGTCCGAGTAATCTCATACAGCAATCCACCCAACGCTCGTGGCGCGAAGACACAATGAAAAGACACATCTCTGCAATCGTGTGTCGCCGGAATCATGCCCTGGTCAGTCCTCGTTCGTGACGAGCTCGTGCTGACCGCAACTCTAGCCGTAGCTCTCCCTGCCCGTAATCGTGGGAACAAAACCATAACTGGTACTGATGAGGCTAGATCGGAATGAATATAATACTGAGCAAAGAAATGTACATCCTAAGGCTTCTTAAGTGGAGTAGCGTATCGTAAATATGCCGCGGAACATACCCACGGTACGTCACTCTACTTTAGTCACCTATTCCAACAACCAAGGGTCATCCTACGCTCCGAAGGTAAAACCCAACGCTCTGATACCAACTTTGTCACGCCCCGAAAGTACGGAACATGACCGGCACTTAAACTACGAACGTCTCGAGGCGTACGTAATCTAAGTGAGCCGAAAACCCAGAAGTCCAAACCAAGAAAAATAGTAGAGTGAAGGAAAACCAATTTAAAACAAGTAGTTTAATAGCATAAGCCGAATTATGCGGTTTTTCAAAAAAACATCAAATATTTCCCGAAAATTTCGGCAGAGTCTCCTTTGTAAATACTGGCCCCCAAACGGGATACAACATGAATAGTATACGAAATCAATAAAAAGGCATCCCCAAGCGGGAGCTAGCTCTTCGTCAATCGACGGTCACAACCACACAAGCAATAAAATATACAACGCCAACGGCGAGGATCAAAATTCAAAAGGAAACACAAAACCACAAGAAAACTACAGAAATATACGCGCGAGTCTAAGGTCGAAGGAATAACATCAGTGGTCTCTATCTCAACATAAATACATGCTTGGTTGATGGAACTTCTAGATACAACAGAGTAATAATATACAAGTTATATAATGGGGGGTACGATACAAGTAAACCCACCTACTAGCAAATCACCCAAAGGAAACTATGCCCGCAAGCCGTAATGAAACCTGTACGGCAAACCAGCAAGAAACTGGGGCACAACGGGGGTGAGTTGCCAACTCGTGAATAAAAAAATATCTACGCACAGAAATCGCATAAATAATGCAACCTAGGTCAATGATCATAATATATCCTCAAATATATGAATAACATGCAGCCTATAACAATGGCTAGGGTAATATCTAACCCGAGTGTGATCTCATGTGCCCGTGTCAGTGTCTCAGATAGCAATATATCATATGAATGAGGTATGAATGCATGGAACAGAATGCATGTACTAACGAAAACTTCTTTCATAAATCAGTGAGATTTCTGTAATTTAAAAGTGAGGTACCATAAATGAAATCAGCATAAAACAGTGCCCAGCATCGACACAAAACAAGTGTCCAAATATCTCGATATCTCTGTATCACAATCGCTGTACCTCAATATCTCAAAATCTCAATATCTCAAATCACAATATTTAGGGCGCCGTCAATCCAGACCGGCCCCTACCATCCATCTCAAGACCACGACGGTATCCTCCGGATATCCGACGCGTCGGATAATATCACCGGTCGGTAGTGCTCCCCTGCCAGGCTCAACGTCAACAACACGATCCTCTTGCCCCGGGGTACCGCACCGGGCCCACCATGTATCCGAAACGGTTCCTCCACTCCTCGAAACGGGTCTCGAAATCCATCAGCAAACTCATGGTGGACGACTCATACATCATGGGAAAACCGCACTTTTTATTTTAAAAGAGAGAAAAGGTTTATTTATGTTTTTGCAGTTTTCCTCCAAATCCAGAAAATCTCATGGAAATCCGAATCCAAAACCTCAATAACACGTAAAATAGTGAATATATGCATGAGAATCCATGAATGCGGAATAACAATGAATAATAGTATGCATGAAATAGCAGGTAATAACTACAATGTCTAAACTAACATATAAGGCAAGTACGCTATGTCAAGCAATAATATTTTCTAAGGTGTACGTGACATGGCAATTACCGATGAAGATATGTGTGAGCCGGCAAGTAAGTTTACGTGGTACATACGCATCATCGGTAATGGTGCTGGTGTCCTAACAGCAAGATATCAATAATGGAGTATGAAACATAATATAAGCATGCGATGCGAAGCGAACCACAATAATGAGCGGGAGCTGAATACTAGATGCAACTATAACTAATCTGCACTAATCTAATATAAGTCCTACAAATGGTGCCTTTTGAAATAACACGAATCATGGGGTTTTGAAAGTAGGGGCTACGGTGTTTTTATGAAAAGATACGTCTTTTGAAATATCCATAGGATCCCTTTGGCTGTCCTTTAAAATACCCACGATTCGTTAGTTTTTGAAATAGGTAAGAATCGAATCTAATCTAACAACTAAACTAAACTAAAGGGCTAAGCTAACAAGCTGGACTACAGGTAAGGAAACCGCCTAACATCTGAGTCGATACATATGCATACCTGTATATATATTAGTCGGTGATCCCGCCTCAATAATATCATATCCGATACCATATCTATAATCAGACATCCCAAGTCAAGAGTGCAGATCAATCATCAAGATATCGCTCGTACGTAAATCCGTCGTACGGCATCCCCAATTCTGGGTACGGGTCAATATCATATTCCTCACACTATTCCTCTGGTATCCTCTTTATCCAAGATCATTGTCTAGGGTACTGACCTATGTCTAGTACAATACTAATATCCTCAATATACTCATGATCTGACTACTGATCGACAATCTCGTACAAACCGATATCGTCAGCACATATCATCATCAAGGGGTATACATCGCCCGATACGGCCTAATATCAATGTCCTAGCATATCATGCCTCATATCACGATCACATGTCGACCATTTTATTTATAACACTATTCACCCGTATCGCCGCCTCAAGATCCGCTATAACACCAGGACGTACCTCAAGTACGAATCCTGCCATATCACCGATATCACAACCACAAAACAAATCTCATCGACTCAGCTCAATCCCAAGTATCGTCCTCAAATCCGTATGTGAACACATAGTCCCATACCCATGTGAACACATAACTATAAAGAATCCCAAGAGCACATATAAATAGGAATGTATGCAAGTATGTATGTGTGTATGTGTAGTGCAACACTACCCTAGGGTTCGCAACACTAAAATAATCCAACACACCAATATCCATCCTAAATATCGTTATTAATCCCAAATAACATATAATAATTGTTGGTGTGTATACGCATCCGTATACACCACCACGGACTGCGGAGGTGCTATACGCCATCCACCCGACTTCTCCCCGTAGATATAAATCTACTCACCTGGTCCTCGCTCGCCGGTGCCGACGTCGCCACGCGCTTGCTTGTCGTCACGAAGTCCACATGGGGTACCTACATATCAAAACGCACCATATCGCATTAAAATCCGACTCATGACCAAAACGACGCACGAATCCCACATAGGTCAAAACCTATGGTTGCTCTCACAAACCAACCCAAAAACCCTCGACGTCGGCGTGCAAACGCCCGACCATCGAGAAAAACCCAAGTACACTCATTTGCACATTGACGAATACTAATTTAAATATAGAACAGGTTAAAATTCACAAAAACCTCAAATTCACTTTAGAAGCCATTTTTCCGAAAATCTAGCAAACAAACATTACCCGTTTTAGTACAAAACTCGACGTTTAAATGAATGTAGCGGCCAATATACTTATTAAATATCTTAAATAAGTCATATAAATCATTTTCATAATTTAATTTCACCAAACCATATATGTTCAAAAAAACTAGTTTGCAAAAATACCGATTTTAACTCTTTTTAAAGAAAAAGTCACAATTTAACAATTAAGCTTGGTTTTGCATATACTAGAGTGTGAAACTACCCATTAAATTGCTAACGAGGTGATAAAACCCTAACCATAATTTTAATTCCACATTCTAATTCAATTTCCAAAAACCTAGAAAGCATGAAAAAAGAAAATATGCGCGAACATCGCGGATTGGCGACAAAAAGGTCACAACACCGCACAATCACCCGATCCACACTACCAGCTACTTACAACACTCAAATATCCCATCTACAATGCCTCAAATCCCACTTCCAAATCAACCCCCTTCTCTTGATTTTCCTAAAAAAAAACCACCACAACTAATTTAACACTTCTAATATCTAAATTAGCATATACAAACTACAATTTAAACATTAGGTTAGAGTTTTACCTCCCAAGATTGAAATCCTAGGTTTCACTAGCCTCCATAGACACCATCATTCTCCATACTTTAAAGCAATTTGGCTTAAGAAGGGAATAGCATGAGGATTAGCTTAGAATTGGAGAAGAAATTTGTAGATTTTTCATTTGAATTTTGTGAAGAAATTGATATGAGAAGAGATGGAACAAGGAGGGGGGGAAGGGCTGTTTCGGCCAGCAGGTGGAGGTGGGGAAGAGTGAGTGATTTGTGTGAAAAAGTCTAAGTCAAAGCCCATCCAATCACTTAAAACCCATACCTCAATAATATACATTAAACATTTTCAATTCCAACCACTTTAAAATGAGTTGAAGAAGCAAAATTAGGGTGGAAAAATTTGGGCTGATGCCATGGTGGGCTCGACCAAGGGGTTAGGGTGGGGATTTGTGAAAATTGGTAAGAAAATTTTGTGCAAAAAGACCTTCTCAAGTTACCAAATTGCAAGTTTTCGCTAATTTCTCAAAAAAAGCATTTTTTCTTCAATAATTTCTAAACCGTTTTGGCAAACGATTTCATTTCAGAAACAATATTTTACATGTCAGTTTATTATGTCAAGAATTATAAAATTTGTATCAACCCATTCCAATTTGTAATTTTCCCTAATTAAATATATTAGTGACGACTTAAAATAATATTAAAATAATTAATTTCAGAAAATTTGAAATTTCACCAGTGGGTCAATAAACACCAAATACTAGCAATTACATAACTAGAATATGTATATTTAATTTTATAATAAATATATTTGCATTTTGACTTTTTACAGAAAAACCCCTTATTTTACCGTTTTTTCGAAATTTCACCGATACGATTTTCAAAACGTTACACTGCGCTAGCGCAACTGCGATGACACGTGTCGTGCAACGCAGAGCGCAGCGCATATGAAGCGTTGCTTCTTTTAATTTTGTTTTAAATAGAGCCTTGCTCTGATTGGGCGCGCTGCCTTGGGCGCTGCGCTGACGTATCAGCTTCTGACACGTGGCGCGTTGCGCGCAGTGCAAGGAATTTGAAGCGTTGCTTCTATTTTTGAATTTTTTGAAATTCAAACAGAGCTTTGCTCTGATTGGGGGAAACACCTGCGACTGACATTCAGTCGTCCTTATCACCCTGGAACTTTTCCAGTGATTCTCCCCAGGATCGATTGATACCATCTTACTACAACTAGTGAGATTCCTAACATCCAATTAGATCTATCCCATAGATCCATAACCCAGGATTTAGGAGGTATCACTTTGATCCTAAATGGAGAATCATTGTGATAAGAGAAGATTGACCGAGCGTAGCATAGGAAACTCCTTCCCTATCAAGAGTATGCCATCGACGTACTCTACGAGGATCACCACCATACTCTCTACTACCTTTTTTGTATATAGAAGGTTCATCTACCATTTTGATGAAGTCAAACTCTTTGACTACCACATCAAAACAGATGTTCCAACTCCGCGATGCCTGCTTTATCATATAAAATATCTTGTACACGTTTCCGCTGCTCCCACGGTCTACGAAGCCCTCTGGCTGTGTACTTATAGACGCTCTCTTCCAAATCACCATTTAGAAAAGCAGTCATGACACCCAACCTCCAGATATCGTAGTCATGGTATATAGCCGTGGCAAGTAGGATCTTGATGGACTTAAGCATAGCATTGAAAGTCTCAACTTTTTCATATACACCAAGTAATCTTCTCAAGATATACTTGCTCCTGATGGGGATTTAACCCTTCAGATAAAGCAACCAAAGTCCATACATTGTTGGTGTATAAGAATTCCATCTCAGATCGCTAAGCATCCAGCCATTCTTACAGAGTCCCACTCTTCATGGCCAGCTCGAAATAAGTTAGGTCATCATCTCATGATGCAATCCTCGCTCCCACTGTCATAGAGAAACCGAAGTATCTCTCAGGTGGGTGAGGAACCCTACTAGATCGGCGGAGAGGCTGAGCTTCGTTGGAAACTATTGGATCCTTTGGTTCTACCAAATCATCAGCTGCAATTTGTATAGCTGGAACTCTTTCCAGTTCTATCTCATGACCAATAATTTCTTCACAAGAAAATCCCTTTCACAAAGGTGGCATGCTGAGAAAAAAAACATCTTTTGTTCCTCGGTTTGGTAGAAGATAGTCCCTTGCGAATGCTTGGGATATCCAACAAACTTCTACAGAACTGAGTTTGCCTCGAGCTTGTCCGGATTATGCTTTTAGATATAGGCTGGACAACCCCAAATCTTAACATACTTAAAATATGGGCTCTTCCCATTCCATATCATATATGAAGTGGTAGGCAACTGATTTGATTGGAACCCTATTCAATAGGTATGCAACTTCACAAGTGCATAACTCCCAAAAGAAAATATGCAACTCAGTAGTACTCATCAAAGAGCACACCATATCACATAGGGTGCTATTGCTCCTGTAGGGTTACAAGGCACTCTAATAAGGTTCTACAAGGCATCAACCATGCCCGATTAAAATTTTAGTCGTGCCGAATAACTCTAAACAAGATCTTTGCTGGAATATTATGGTAACACATGCAAGAAAATAACAATTATCTCTAAGTGAATACGAAATACAACCTTTGTAGATCGGTCCTTCACTTTTTTAGCTCCTTGTAGTAGTCCCTTCGCAGCGATCATCAAACTCCCGGACTCTCGGACGGCTCCATGAGAAAATTGCAACGGGATTGCTTGAAGTCTTCGAGGCCGAAGATGATCTACGTCGAGGGAATACGAACTCAAGCTTCTACTTCACTAACTAAAGAATTAGTGAAGCAAACACCCTAAACTAAAGTGCTAGTCTAGTAGAGGATGTTGAAATAGGAAATGGGTACACTTTAGAATTTCTTTTCTCACTTTCATTCTCTCTCTTTATCAAACCCTAGAAAGAAAATTGAAGGAGGAAGAAGATGAGCTCAAAATGAGAATGAAACTAATCAAGAGAGAGAGAGAGCTAACCATGGTGAGTGAGTTTCATATACTAACTCATGTAGAGACATTACCATGGGTAATTATAGTGGTTAGGTTAGTTAATATCTTAAGTAAAACAAAACTAGTGGACTAAGTCAATGCAAGCATAAGCTTCATGAAGCTTCATGCATTTGAGCTCATTATCCATTTGTTTTAGAATTACTTTAAATATAAAAACCTAACCAATATAATTACAATGGTGTATGTCTCATACACCCATGTAGAGTGTATCAACAACCATGATACAAAATGTACACAAATAAATATATATCACATATATATTTAGTTGTGCACAAGTGAGAAAAAATAAATGCTTAAGTGAACCAATGTTAGTAAATGTAAATTAGTATATAACATATACAATTATACACTAAATTATTAAATCAACACTTGACTTAATAATCCGGTTATATCACATATAACCGACTAACATGCAATGTATCGACTTATCGAATCAACCCTTGATTCGATAACTTGGTTATATCGTATATAACCGATCGACACAAACATCGCGAGAATAGAATACGGTATCATATACACGCATTATTCTCGGTCCCGCACATATCACATACGCGCTCCTATTTCGTTTTGCCTGAGCCAGTAAAACCTCTATGTAGGACTCTAAAGACTCGTCAATACGCCGGCAGTAGGTGATGATCATATCAAGCACCCACAAGCCGTCAGCAGTACTAGCTGGACGTAACGGCTACCCGGGTATTGAGCGATCAGAAGATCAGCAAGGAAGCCCGCTCCAACTCCTGCAAAAAGCCTGACAGTGACACTACCGTACAGTCCGGTCTCCTCGTCTGATATGTCGCATATCAAGTCTAGGGGTGGTAAACGTCAGACCCCAATAACCGATAAGTCATGCCGATACGAGGCTCATAACGGGTCGAGAAACTACTGGTAACACTTACCAGTAAATCTCTAAACCAGCCCTGGCCAGGGACTTCCCTGTTATGGCCAATCGAGCATAGCGCAACATCAACCCCCAATACCGGGAGAGAAGAAACCCCTCCTATCGCTCATTGCCTCCATGTGACTCGGGACTGTACCCAAAAACCACCGTTTTGCACGCCCTTTTGGACGTGGTAAGGTGGAAATCAAAGCACAGTGGGAATCACACAAGACTCTATGACGATCTCGGGTCTACAGACTAACCTGTACCAGTGTCACCAGGGAACTGCCATCTGACGTAAGGTATAATACCATCTAGGAGTTCTCGGCGAGTCCGTCCAGTGTACCCAGTCTCTACTGAGCACCCGTATATCATCTCTGATGTCAAACACCAATGGATATGGGATCATCCATCGCCCATCTGAATGGGTCGAGAAGGCATACGCTAGTCTACACTGGTATATCGATGCCCTGTCTCGATACACCCACGACTAGGGACCTTGAAGGATGTACTTATGGACTACCATGTCCCCACTAGTATGATCCGCATCACAGTCCAGGTAGTCAAGTACACATCCTAAGGGCTTTACCAACATGTAACAGAGAGACAATCAGTATATACGTTAAGGTAAAGAGTAACCAGATAGCATACTATCATGTCGAGCAAGAAAGTCCTCCCTATATATGTCCAAGCATCCACTACAATATACATCACATGTATAGTAATGGCATCTAGGGCATACATATAACTAACAATCTCCCACTTGCACTAGGGCCATCTGATAACAGTGGTTGAAGTATCTCATACTCAACCATCCCATAAAAGTCTCTCTCTGGGAAAAGACCTTTGTGAGTGGATCCGCCGTGTTGTCCTCTGAGTCTACTCTCCTAGCCTCGATCCCCTGGAGATCAACCATCTCTATGATCAGGTGACACTGCCTTAGAATATGTCTGGATCACTGATGGGACGGGCGTTCCTAGGCATAATCCACAACTCCATTGTCACACAATGGTAGGAACGAAGTTCATCTCATGAACTAATATACACCCAGACTTCCTCTTTGGTAGCATCTTTGGTAGCGATGTATCCAGCCTTTGTCGTCTAGTGTGCCACGGTATCTATCTTGGAACTCTTCCAACATACCGTCCCTTTACTGAGGGTAAAGACAATGCCTGCGACTGACATTCAGTCGTCCTTATCACCCTGGAACCTTTCCAGTGATTCTCCCCAGGATCAATTGATACCATCTCGCTACAACTAGTGAGAATCCTAACATCCAATTACATCTATCTCATAGATCAACACTCAGGATTTAGGAGGTATCACTTTGATCCTATATGGAGAATTATTGTGATAAGCGGAGATTGATCGAGCGTAGCATAAGAAACTCCTTCCCTATCAAGAGTATGTCATCCATGTACACTATGAGGATCACCACCATACTCTCTACTACCTTTTTGTATATACAAGGTTCATCTACCATTTTGATGAAGTCAAACTCTTTGACTAACACATCAAAACAGACGTTCCAACTCCGCAATGCCTACTTTATCACATAAAACATCTTGCACACGTTTCCGCTGCTCCCACTGTCTACGAAGCCCTCTGACTGTGTACTTATAGACTCTTTCTTCTGAAATATCATTTAGAAAAGCAGTCATGACACCCAACCGCCAGATATCGTATTCATGGTATGTAGGCGTGGTAAGTAGGATCTGAATGGACTTAAGCATAGCTTTGAAAGTCTCAACTTTTCCATGTACACCAAGTAATCTTCTCAAGATATACTTGCTCCTGATGGGGATTTATCCCTTCACATAAGGCAACCAAAGTCCATACTTTGTTGGTGTATAAGGATTCCATCTCAGATCGTTAAGCATCCAGCCATTCTTATAGAGTCCCACTCCTGATGGCCTGCTCGAAACTAGTTGGGTCATCATCTCATGATGCAATCCTCGCTCCCACTGTCATAGAGAAACCAAAGTATCTCTCAGGTGGGTGAGGAACCCTACTAGATCGGCGGAGAGGCTGAGGTTCGTTGGTCACTATTGAATCCTTTGGTTCTACTAACTCATCTCCTGTAGTTTGTATAGCTGGAACTCCTTCCAGTTCTACCTCATGTCCACTAATTTCTTCACAAGAAATTCCCTTTTACAAAGGTGGCATGCTGAGAAACAAAAGACCTTTTGTTCCTCGGTTAGGTAGAAGATATTCCCTTGCTAATGCTTGGGATATCCAACAAACTTCTCCAGAACTGACTTTGCCTCGAGCTTGTCCGGATTATGCTTTTAGACATAGGCTGGACAGCCCCAAATCTTAACAAACTTAAGATATGGGCTCTTCCCTTTCCATATCTCATATGAAGTGGTAGGCAACTGATTTGATTTGAACCCTATTCAATAGGTATGCAGCTTCACAAGTGCATAACTCCCTAAAAGGAAATAGGAAACTCAGTAGTACTCATCATAGAGCACACCATATCAAATAGGGTGTGATTACTCCACCCCGATACACCAACGTGCTGTGGTGTATACGGATGAGTAATGTTGAGAGAGAATCTCATTCTTCCTTTAGAATAATCCAGGAATTCCGTGCTCAAGTATTCTCCTCCCTGATCACATCAAAGGACATAATACTTATACCCGTTTTGGTTCTCTACTTCTAACTTATATTCTGTGAATATCTCAAAAGGTTCGGACTTGTGTTTCAACAGGAACATATGTCTGAATCTTGAGAGATCATCAGAGAATGTAATGAAGTACAAAGAACCGGTCTTGGCATGTGTAGACAGGGGACCTTCATACATCAACATGTATCATCCCAAGAGTTCACTAACTCTTTCTCTGCTTCCAATAAACAGAGCTATGGTCATCTTATCTCTGTGACATGACCAGCAAGTTTCACAAGATGTAAATTCAAACTGATTTAAATATGCATCTTTATGTAACTTCAGCTAGTCGGGTCGCATTGATATGACCTAGTCTACAATACCTCAAGAAAGATTCGTTCATTTATGAACTCTTCCTCTTGTGCGTGTTCTGTACACTAAGAACTGTAGTTTGATTTAGAACGTCCATATTTTTAGATAACGTGCCTGAACCGATCAACTTTTGATATAGGAAATGTACAAAACATTATCCAACAATACAAAATTATATCCTTTCTTTACTAATAAAGAGACCGATATGATGTTGTATATCAGGTTCGGTATCTAACAACATTCGTTCAGAATCAATGTATTCTGGTAATACAGTGTGATAGTGACCAACAGACTTGGCTGCAACACTTGCACCATTTTCTATCTCATGAAACTTATCACCCGTTCTCAGTTCTCTACCTATCTGTAGCCCATGTAAAAAATTACATATGTGGGATCCTGATCCGGTATCACATACCCAGGACGTAAAGGATACTGAAAAACAGTTCTCTGTAATGAACACACCCGAAGAAGATGCATCAGCATGCACTTTCTTCGTTTGGGTGGCACGGGAATTCTGGTAATCCCCTATTTCCTGCTCTGTCTTATAACATTTATAAGTTGGAGCGGGACCAACGTTCCCCAGCACAGTATAACAAGCGGGTTCGGTCAATACATCCGTATTATTATCTTGATTAAGGCGTGATATGGTCGCTACCTGGAGAGAGAGAGAAGAAAACACTCTGCGTGCGCTCTTGCAAGATCAGATTGGTTATTATTTTATCTAATCAGGATGGCTCCTACTGTTTTTATCAAATCTTCCTTCAAACCCTAAAAGGAAATACTAGCCGGGATTAATTACACCTTACAATTTCGCCAATCTTTCAGCCAGGCCAGTGTCGGTATTTTGAGGGAGGTTCCCCGTGCTTTCACACGAATCTAATTAAACTAAATCTCGTTTTCCCAGAGGCGTAACCCCGTTGACACCTTTCTAGACACCTACTTGATCGGCTAATTGTAATGTGTAAAACTCTCCCAGGAGTAACAATTACTCGCAGTGGGTATCGGGATCCAACTATCTCATAGAAGGTATGCAATCTCATTGCAAATTTCAACACTTGAAATTCCCGATAATATTTTGCCCCAATCATCCCATGACCTTAACGGAGGTCAACAAACCACAGGGTGCAAGTCAAGTTTGACCCGTCATTTCTTGATTGAATCAAACCTACCCGCACGACCCTTGACGGAGGACAACAAGGTCGTACGACTACCCTAATCCAATCTGCATCATATGCATAAGCAGATAAATACTAGTTAGCTACCGCACACTACGCCTTGACGGAGGTTAACAAACGTAGCACGAATACTAAGTAAGACTTATCTGAAATGACGGAGGGCTACGACAAGTTTTTCTTAAAACCTATTGCGTAATGAACTTGATATCGTTGTAGAATCAAATGATTTTAAAATGGAGTATTTTTTAGGCTTTTACCAGTTTCACTAAAGAGGTCACTCCCGGTGAAGGGATCTCGGCTCTTTCCTCATCGAATGAGGTGCAGGATATATCATATATATCACTGTGCAAAGCAAGAACTCGAAAAGCAATCAAATGACAAAACCGAGTGTTGTAGCATCTACCAATTATTGCTAAAGGGGTACACTCCCGGTGAAGGGATCTCGGCCCTTTCCTTATCGAATAAGGTGCAGGATGTTCTACAAGGAACACAGCTATGCAAAACAAGAACTGTAGCTACCTATTTTTGAAAAATTTGATTCTACAACATCTTTTAGGTTTCTTTTCTTTCATTAATCATATTAATGAAGTCCCATCATTTAAGTCATCTAAACATCACAGATAAATACGACGTACACTTATGCCATCCGCATTCGCCTCGATGTCCCCTCGTGCACCGTTAGGTTAAGTAACTAACGGCAGAGCAGGGCAGGACTAGCTCGGGTGTAAAACATAAGTAACGTCTATATAATATATCATATATACTATATACAGTATCTATCACAACATATCAAATGAACATATCACAGATATCGCAGCAGAAGAAACATATGAAACATTGGATATACTAGGACGTCCGTGTTTTATTTTGAGCCTCTATAAAACACGGATTCCACGGTCGCGATGAATAGCCAAACCCACACCCCTAGACCCCTACGAGAGCGGCAACCAACTCTACCAATTCTAGAGTTAGGAGACCCGGACACGACTCGTCGAGTTGGTCTCCCACTGGACCCTAGAACTCAGTTACTTGTGCTCTCCTCCTTGGGTCTACCCTAGTACGGAAAAGTAAATAATATACAAATGGTGATATCAACCTCATCCCGGAAGTGTCCCAATAAAAGAATATTACATACATTGAATTTTACATGAATGAAAATAAAAACCCTCATCTCACATAAAACCCCCGGCTATTCAAAACGCGACGATCCAATATAACATAACCAGCAACACATAAGATCACATGTCATCAACGTAAGTAAATATACGTATCCCAATTATCGTTGACATATAGCAACGAAACCGGCGATAACACATATTACACTTACGGTCACAGAAAAGAAAGTGTAAAACTACAACAGTTGGAATCCGCAACCTACTTAGACATCGCATG
This sequence comes from Agapanthus africanus, assembly GCA_030015575.1. Classification (NCBI taxonomy): domain Eukaryota; kingdom Viridiplantae; phylum Streptophyta; class Magnoliopsida; order Asparagales; family Amaryllidaceae; genus Agapanthus; species Agapanthus africanus. The sequence continues at coordinate 421,210,386 of JASDDO010000024.1, read as the reverse complement.
CTTAACAGTTATAAACCCCACATTTTAGTCTCTATATCGAAAACACTTTTCAATATCTAGTCGGGCAATTCAACAAGATTCCCGATAAGTGATCGAATGCTCGTTGCAAACTTTTAGTAGACGGCCGCACCCCCGGATGCCGTCGACGAAGTGCACCAAGGCGGAACACCGCTGCCGCGGGCACCCGAACGGATGCTTTTGGCGACGGTGTTCTCCTACAGTCACTTGGTCGGGGCTATGGGGCATGGCTGTCTATTAAGTTTACCCGGCGAGTATCCGCGTATGCTACGTGATTGCGACGGACTTTTGATCGCATCAAAATTCCGTGGCAACCGATCATTTGAGACTAAACTGCTATGTTTATAACAATCAAATTAGTTATCTCATAACTACTTGTGAATTCCAAATATTGTATCACATTCCAGATAAATAGACAATGTTAAACTTTCCGATCGAATGATCAAACACCCAAGTTTTCCTAAATAGTTCTCAACACTTGAAATTAGTTTTAAAACATCCATCACATGCCACAGTACCAGTGGTCCAGCCGTAGAAGGGTCAAGCCAACACCTCACATGTGGCACGCCGTACTGCACCAAACCCTAAGGTTCAAAAGGCAGTTCAAGACGGTCACATAATCGAGTTAAGCTTTGTTGTCTTCTAGAGGGTCCATTGCGTAACTTGCACGATTTAGACGTTCTTAAACTACGGAAAAATCCAACACTTGGAAATTTTCCGGGTCGGGAAAAAGTGAGTTATTGACATCCGTTCGAACTTTTTAATACTTTCTAAATATCCGGAAAACACAACGAAATTAAATATTCCGATCGAATCAACGATTACAAAATAAACCCCAGAACACTCAACACTTGAGTCAGATTAAAACTACCCAGAAAATAGTAACAACAGAGACAAGTATTACTGTGCAAAAATTATGGCATAAGTCCTCTTTACTGCCGCGGATCTGCGGCCCAAGCGCGGTACGGCCGCGGTTCCGCGGCGGTTTGTAGGTATTCGGCTGTCGTTTTTCACAAAAATTCTTATTTTTCCCTGCTGATTTTTTTAGGCATTTTTAATACAGAAAAATCCCAGTTTTGAAAAATTTTCCAGAAAGGGGTTTACTTTGTAGTTTCTTGGTTCGTTCGGAGTTTTAACTTCGTATACACGTCGCCTAATGCTCTATCTAGGCTCTGATACCACTGTAGGGTTACTAGGCACTCTAATAAGGTTCTACAAGGCATCAACCATGCCCGATTAAAATTTTAGTCATGCCGAATAACTCTAAACAAGATCTTTGCTAGAATATTAGGGTAACACATGCAAGAAAATAACAATTATCTTTAAGTGAATACGAAATACAACCTTGGTAGATCGGTCCTTCATTTCTTTAGCTCCTTATAGTAGTCCCTTCGCTGCGATCATCGAACTCCCGGACTCTCGGACAGCTCCATGAGAAAATTGCAACGGGATTGCTTGAAGTCTTCGAGACCGAAGATGATCTACGTCGAGGGAATACGAACTCAAGCTTCTACTTCACTAACTAAAGAATTAGTGAAGCAAACACCCTAAACTAAAGTGCTAGTCTAGTAGAGGATGATGAAATAGGAAATGGGTACACTTTAGAATTTCTTTTCTCACTTTCATTCTCTCTCTTTATCAAACCCTAGAAAGAAAATTGAAGGAGGAAGAAGATGAGCTCAAAATGAGAATGAAACTAATCAAGAGAGAGAGAGAGCTAACCATGGTGAGTGAGTATCATATACTAACTCATGTAGAGACATTACCATGGCTAATTATAGTGGTTAGGTTAGTTAATATCTTAAGTAAAACAAAACTAGTGGACTAAGTCAATGCAAGCATAAGCTTCATGAAGCTTCATGCATTTGAGCTCATTATCCATTTGTTTTAGAATTACTTTAAAGATAAAAACCTAACCAATATAATTACAATGTTGTATGTCTCATACACCCATGTAGAGTGTATCAACAACCATGATACAAAATGTACACAAATAAATATATATCACATATATATTAAGTTGTGCACAAGTGAGAAAAAATAAATGCTTAAGTGAACCAATGTTAGTTAATGTAAATTAGTATATCACATATACAATTATACACTAAATTATTAAATCAACACTTGACTTAATAATCCGGTTATATCACATATAACCGACTAACATGCAATGTATCGACTTATCGAATCAACCCTTGATTCGATAACTTGGTTATATCGCATATAACCGATCGACACAAACATCGCGAGAATAGAATACGGTATCACATACACGCATTATTCTCGGTCCCACACATATCACATATGCGCTCCTATATCGTTTTGCCTGAGCCAGTAAAACCTCTATGTAGGACTCTAAAGACTCGTCAATACGCCGGCAGTAGGTGATGATCATATCAAGCACCCACAAGCCGTCAACGATACTAGCTAGACGTAACGGCTACCCGGGTATTGAGCGATCAGAAGATCAGCAAGCAAGCCCACTCCAACTCCTGCAAAAAGCCTAACAGTGACACTACCGTACAGTCCGGTCTCCTCGTCTGATATGTCGCATATCAAGTCTAGGGGTGGTAAACATCAGACCCCAATAACCGATAAGTCATGCCGATACGAGGCTCATAACGGGTCGAGAAACTACTGGTAACACTTACCAGTAAATCTCTAAACTAGCCCTGGCCAGGGACTTCCCTGTTATGGCCAATCGAGCATAGCGCAACATCAACCCCCAATACCGGGAGAGACGAAACCCCTCCTATCGCTCATTGCCTCTATGTGACTCGGGACTGTACCCAAAAACCACCGTTTTGCATGCCCTCTTGGACGTGGTAAGGTGGAAATCAAAGCACAGTGGGAATCACACAAGACTCTATGACGATCTCGGGTCTACAGACTAACCTGTACCAGTGTCACCAGAGAACTGCCATCTGACGTAAGGTATAATACCATCTGGGAGTTCTCGGCGAGTCCGTCCAGTGTACCCAGTTTCTACTGAGCACCCGTATATCATCTCTGATGTCAAACACCAATGGATATGGGATCATCCATCGCCCATCTGAATGGGTCAAGAAGGCATACGCTAGTCTACACTGGTATATCGATACACCCATGACTAGGGACCCTGAAGGATGTACTTATGGACTACCATGTCCCCACTAGTATGATCTGCATCACAGTCCAGGTAGTCAAGTACACATCCTAAGGGCTTTACCAACATGTAACAGAGAGACAATCGGTATATATGTTATGGTAAAGAGTAACCAGATAGCATACTATCATGTCGAGCAAGAAAGTCCTCCCTATATATGTCCAAGCATCCACTGCAATATACATCACATGTATAGTAATGGCCTCTAGGTTATACATATAACTAACAGCTCCGCCCCGATATACCATCGTGCTATGGTGTATACGGAGGAGTAATGCTGAGAGAGAATCTCATTCTCCTTTAGAATAGTCCAGGAATTCCGTGCTCTAGTATTCTCCTCCTTGATCTCATCAAAGGATATAATACTTTTACCCGTTTTTGGTTCTCTACTTCTAACTTATATTCTGTGAATATCTCAAAAGTTTCGGACTTGTGTTTCAACTGGAACATATGTCTGAATCTTGAGAGATCATCAGAGAATGTAATGAAGTACAAAGAACCGGTCTTGGCATATGTAGACAGGGGGCCTTCATACATCAGCATGTATCAATCCCAAGAGTTCACTAACTCTTTCTCTGTTTCCAATAAACAGACCTATGGTCATCGTATCTTTATGACATGACCGGTAAGTTTCATAAGATGTAAATTCAAACTAATTTAAATATGCATCTAAATGTAACTTAGCTAGTCGGGTCGCATTGATATGACCTAGTCTACAATGCATCAAGAAGGATTCGTTCATTTCTGAACTCTTCCTCTTGTGTGTGTTCTGTACGTTAAGAACTGTGGTTTGATTTAGAATGTCTATGCTTTTAGATAACGTGCCTGAACCGATCAACTCTTGATATAGGAAATATTCAAAACATTATCCAATAATACAAAATTATATCCTTCTTTACTAAGAAAGAGACTGATATGATGTTATATATCAGGTTCGGTATCTAATAACATTCATTCAGAATCAATGTATTCTGGTAATACAGGGTGATAATTACCAACAGACTTGGCTGGAACACTTGCACCGTTTCTATCTCATGAAACTTATCACCCGTTCTTAGTTCTCTACCTATCTGTAGCCAATGTAACAAATTACATATGCGGGATCCTGATCCGGTATCTCATACCCAGGACGTAAAGGATACTGAGAAACAGTTCTGTGTAATGAACACACCCGAAGAAGATGCATCAACATGCACTTTCTTCGTTTAGGTGGCACGGGAGTTCTGGTAATCCCCTATTTCCTGCTCTGTCTTATAACAATTATAAGTTAGAGCGGGACCAACGTTTCCCGGCTCAGTATAACAAGCGGGTTCGGTCAATATATCTGTATTATTATCTTGATTAAGGCATGACATTGTCATAATCAGGAGAGAGAGAAGAAAACACTCAGCGTGCGCTTTTACAAGATTAGATTGGTTATCAATTTATCTAATCAGGATGTCTCCCACTGTTTTAGTCAAATCTTCCTTCAAACCCTAAAAGCAAAGACTAGCCGGGATTAATTACACTCTGCAAGTTCGCCAATCTTTCAGCCAGGCCAGTGCCGGTACTTTGAGGGTGGTTCCCCGTGCTTTCGCACGGACCTAATTAAAATAAACCTCGTTTTCTCAGGGGTGTAACCCCGTTAACACCTTTCTAGACACCAACCTGATCGGCTAATTGTAATGTGTAAAACTCTCCCAGGAGTAACTCTTACTCGCAGCGGGTATCGGGATCCAACTATCTCATAGAAGGTATGCAATCTCATTGCAAATTTCAAAACTTGAAATTCCCGATAATATTTTGCCCCGAGCGATCTATGACCTTGACAAGGTTAACAAACCATAGACCGCAAGTCATGTTCAACCCGTCATTTCCTGATATGAATTAAACCCACCCGTACGACCCTTGACAAGGTCAACAAAGTCGCACGACTACCCTAATCCAATCACATCATATGCTTATGCAGATAAGCATAAATAGCTACCGCTCACTACGCCTTGACAAGGTCAACAAACGCAGCACGAATACTGTGAAGTACTTATCTAAAATGACGGAGGGCTACGACAGGTTTTTAAGAAAACCCTTTGCGTAATGAACTTGATATCGTTGTAGAATCGAGTGATTTTAAATGGAATGTTTTTTAGGCCTTTTTTAGTTTTGCTAAAGAGGTCACTCCCGGTGAAAGGATCGTTGGCTCTTTCCTCACCGAATAAGGTGCAGGATATTTCACAAATATCACTATGCAAAGCAAAAACTATAGAAGCAGTCAAAAGACAAACCGAGTATACAGCATCTGCTAGTTTTGCTAAAGAGGTCACTCCCGGTGAAGGGATCTCGGCTCTTTTCTTATCGAATAAGGTGCTGGATGTTCTACATGGAACACCGCTATGCAAAGCAAAAACTAGAGCTACCAGTTTTTAAACAAGTTTCTACAACATCTTTAGATTTCTTTTAGTTTCATTAATCTCATTAATGAAGTCCCATTTTATTGTGCTTCACAAGCATCACATTTGAAACAAAATCTGCAATATAACATATATCTCATATATATAATATAAACATTCGCCTCAGGCAGTACTATAATCTCATCACAGAACATTGCAGCAGAAGAACATATATGAAATATTGGATATACTAGGACGTCCGTGTTTTAATACGAGCATGTATAAAACACGGATTCCACGGTCGTGATGAATAGCCAAACCCACATCCCTAGACCCCTACGAGAGCGGCAAGCAACACTGCTAATTCTAGGGTTAGGAGACCCGGTCTCGACTCCTCGAGATGGTCTCCCACTGGACCCTAGAACCCGGTTACTTGTGCTCCCCGCCTTGGGTCTACCTAATGCGGAAAAGTAAATAATATACAATGGTGACATCATCCTCAGCCCGGAAGTGCCCCAATAAAAGAATATTACATACAAATGAATTTGACATGAATGAAAAAGAAAAACTCTCATCTCACATAAAACCCCCGGCTATTCAAAACGCGACGATCCAATATAACATATCACAGCAAAACATAATATCTCATATCATCAACATAAGCAAGTATGCGTATCCCGATTGTCGTTGATTTATAGCAACGAAGCCGGCGATACACTACATACTACGCTTACGGTCACAGAAAAGAGAGTGTAAAACTACAACAGTTGGAATCCGCAACCTTCTTAGACATCTCATGCCTAACCAAATGAATTCCTTAGACATCGCATTTGGTTAGCGTATGATACCATGCCTAACAATTATAAACCCCGCATTTTAGTCTCATTATCAAAAACTCTTTTCAATATCAAGTCGGGCAATTCAACAAGATTCCCGACATTCTGATCGAATGCTCGTCGCAAACTTTAGTAGACGGCCGCATCCCCGGATGCCGTCGACGAAGTGCACTAAGGCGGAACACCGCTGCCGTGAGCACCCGAACGAATGCTTTTGGCGACGGGGTTCTCCTACAGTCACTTGGTCGGGGCTATGGGGCGTGGTTGTCTATTAAGTTTACCCGGCGAGTATCCGCGTACGCTACGTAATTGCGATGGACTTTTGATCACATCAAAATTCCGTGGCAACCGATCATCTGAGACTGAACTGCTAGATTTATAACATTCAAATTAGTTATCTCATAACTACTTATGGATTCCAAATATTGTATCACATTCCAGATAAAAAGACAGTATTAAACTTTCCGATCGAATAATCAAACACCCAAGATTTCCCAAATAGCTCAACACTTGAGCGGAGTTCAAAAAAATATCCATCACATGCCACAGTACCAATGGTCCAGCCGTAGAAGGGTCAAGCCAACGCCTCACATGTGGCAACGCCGTACTGCCCCAAACCCTAAGGTTCAGAGGCGGTTCAGACGGTCACATAATCGAGTTAAGGTTTGTGTTCTTCTAGAGGGTCCACCGCGTTACTTGCATGATTTTCCGGAAGTTTCAAACTCGAGAAAAAATCCAACTTTTGAAAAATTTTCCGACAGGGGAAAAAGTGAGTTATTGATATCCGTTCGAACTTTTTAACAGTTTCTAAAATATCCGGAAAAAAATTAAACGAACTTAAATTATCCGATCGAATCAATGAGTCCCCAATACATCCCAGAAAACTCAACACTTTAGAAGAATTAAAAATATCCCAAAAACATGCAGCAGTTCCAACGGATGTTATTATACAAAATTGAATCCATAATCCCACTGTAGCGCCGCAGAACCGCCGTGCAAGCAAGGGTACGGCCGCGGTTCCGCGGCGCAATGAAGGTATTGTGGGGTCGTTTTTTAAAGTAATTCCTAAAATACCCTGCTGATTTTTTTGAGTATTTTTAATATGAAAAAATCAACATTTTTAGAAAATTTCCAGAAACAAGGGATTAACGGATATCCGGAGTTCGATCGGACTTTAAACTTCTCCAAGACTTCGTCTAAAGCTCTACCTTGGCTCTGATACCACTGTAGGGTTACTAGGCACACGCACAAGGGTCTATAAGGCATCAACCATGCCCGATTTAAAATTTAGCCGTGCCGAACAACCCTAAACCAAGATCTTAGACTAGAGATTAGGCGAAAACAAGCATGCTAAACACTTTAACACTAAGTGAGAGGGATTACAACCTTTGTAGATCCGGTCCTTCACTTCATAAGCTCCGTGTTGAGGTCCCTTCGCTGCGATCATCAAGTTCCGGACTCTCGAGAGGCTCCACGAAGAGAAAGATGCAAGCTTGCATCCGATCTTCGATAACAAAGATGATCTACCTTGAAGTTTCATTAACACAAGCTCTCACTCACTAAATGAAGTGAACACCCTCATCTAAATGGCAAGGATAGATGAGGATGATGAAGTAGGAATTTAGCTCTCTTTTGTTTTCAATTACTCACTCATAATCATCACTTAGCAAAAAGCTAGAAAGCTTTTTCCAAGGAAGAAGAAGAAGAATATCCAATTCCATTTGTGATAAATAATGAAAATGTAATAATAATTACTTATGCAACCATGGTCATTATAACCTTTGTAGATATTTAACTAGGGCTAGGGTTTGGGTTGGGTTAAAGATGAGTCATACAAAAATATCAAGCATAATATCTTAGCTCAATCCAAAAGAAAACCTTCTAGAAGGTTCATAAAGGAACTAACCCAAATCAAACCCTAACCTTATTTAATCTCCACTAAACTTGTTGCATTAGTAATCATATCATGTTACAATATTATATATCACATATATAATATTTATTGTAACAAAATAAAATAATACAATTAACATATATCGCATTTATATCAATGTATTACCCGAGTGAGAAAAAGAATCTTTTAGTGAGCTAATATTAGTTAATGTAATTTAATATATCATATATATAATTATACATTAAATTATCGAATCAACACTTTATCCGACAATCCGGCTATATCGCATATAACCGACTAATATATCATTTACCGATTCATCGAATCAACACTTGATCCGATGACCCGGCTGATATCAAATATCGCGAGAATAGAATACGATATCTCATATCGCATTATCCTCGGTCCTGCACATATCACATATGTGCCCCTACTCCGTTTTTCCTGAATCAAGAAACCTCTGTATAGGACTCTAAAGAATCGTCAATACGCCGGCAGTAGGTGATGATCATATCAAACACCCACAAGCTGCAAGCGGTCAGCTAAACGTAACAGCCATCCAGGTATTGAGCAATCAGAAGATCAACAAGCAAGCATGTACATTCTCCTGCGAATCCAATCAGTAACACTCCCGTACAGTCCGGTCTCATCGTCTGATATGTCGCATATCTCGCCAAGGGGTGGTAAACGTCAGACCCCAGTAGCTTGTTAAGTCGTGTCGATATGAGGTCTATAACAGTTCGAGAAACTACTGATAACACTTACCAGTAAATCTCAGCAACCCTGGCCAGGGATTTCCAGTTATAGCCAATCGAACACAGCGCAACATCAACTCCCTATACCGGGAGAGACGAATCCCCTCCTATCGCTCATTGCCTCCATGTGATTCGGGACTGTACCCAAAAGCCACCTTTTTACATGACCTCTTGGACGTGGTATGATGGAAATCAAAGCATAGTGGGAATCATACAAGTCTCTATGACGATCTCGGGTCAATAGACTACTCTGTACCAGTGTCACCAGAGAACTACCATCTGACGTGAGGTATAATACCATCTGGGAGTTCTCGGCGAGTCCGTCCAGTGCACCCAGTCTCCACTGAGCACCCGTACACCATCCTTGATGTCAAACACCGATGGATATGGGATCATCCATCGCCCATCATATAGGTCAAGATGCGTATACGCTAGTCTACTCCGGTGTATCGATGCCCTGTCTCGATACACCCTCGACTAGGAACAGTTATAGGATGTACTCATCGACTACCGTGGCCCCACTAGTATGATCTCATCATAATCCCAGTAGTCGAGTACTTATCCTAAGGGCTTTATCAACATGTAACATAGAGACAATCAGAGTACATGTTAAGATAAAGTACAACCAGATAGCATACTATTATGTCGAGCAAGAAAGTCCTCCCTATATATGTCCAAGCATCCACTACAATATACATCATATGTACAGTAATGGCCTCTAGGGCATACATATAACTAACAGGAATGAATGGCAACTCTTGACCCCCACTCATTCAAGCATGGAATTTTGCAATATAAAATTACAATCATGCTTGAATAGTGAGTCAAGATGAATAAACAAAAGTAAATCCCATGTTTGCAACCATGCTCTCATTTTCCACCTCATTTCTATTTTCACAAAATAGAATTTTATGCCATGCTTCATTATTATTGTTGTTGTTGTTGTTGTTATTATTATTATTATTATTATTATATATATATATATATCATATATATTAATATATATTATGAAGAATAATTAGTGAGCTAATGATAGTAGTTAAGATATAATTATATCACATATAATGTATATCACATTATTAAATCAACACTTGATTTAATAATTCGGTTATATCACATATGACCGACTAATATCATTTATTTGTATACCACATTATCAAATCAACACTTGATTCGACAATATGGTTATATCACATATAACCGAACTGATAACAGATAACTGCCAGATTACAATACGGTATCACATACACGTATTTAATCAGGCCCACACACATATCACATATGTGTCCTACTTCTTTTCGCTTGAACTAAGGAACTTCTATGTAGGACTCTAAAGACCAGTCAATACGCCAGCAGTAGGTGATGATCACATCAGTCACCCACAAGCCGTCAGCGGTACTAGATGGACGTAACGGCTATCCGGGTATTGAGTGATATGAAAATCAACAAGCAAGCTCGTCCATAATCTCCATGAAGCCTATCAGTAACACTACCGTACAGTCCGATCTCTTTGTCTGATATGTCGCATATCATGTCTAGGGGTGGTAAATGTCAGCCCCAGTAACGTGATAAGTCATGCCGATGTCTGGCCTATAACGGTTTGAGAAACTACTGATAACTCTTATCAGTAAATCTCAGCAGCAGCCCTGAACAGAGACTTCCAGTTATAGCCAATCGGGCATAGCGCAACATCAACCCCCAATACCGGGAGAGACGAAACCCCTCATATCACTCATTGCCTCCATATGACTCGGGACTGTATCCAAAATCCACCTGTTTGCACGAATCCTTTGAGCCGTGGTAGGGAGGAAATAAAAGCACAGTGGGAGCCACACAAGACTCCATGACGATCTCGGGTCTATAGACTAACCTGTACCAGTGTCACCAGAGAACTGCTATCTGAAGATAGGTATACTACCACATAGGAGTCAGTAGCGAGTCCTGTTCGGTGTACCCATTCTCCAATGAGCACCTGTGTACAATCTTTGATGTCACACATCAATGGTTGTGGGATCACCCATCGCCCTCTAAGGGACAAGAAACGTACACACTAGTCTACACTGGAATATCAATGCCCTGGTCTCGATATTCCCACGACTAGGAACTGATTAAAGTATGTACTTGTGGATCACCCTGGCCCCACTAGTATGATCTCATCCTAATCCTGGTAATCAAGTACATATCCTAAGGGCTTTTTCAACATGTGAGAGAAAGATAGTAAAGAATACCAGTCAACATGTTAAGATAAAGAGTAACCATATAGCATATTATCATATCGAGCAAGAAAGTCCTGTGTGTGTGTGTGTGTGTGTGTCCAAGCATCCACTATAATATGTTAGTTATATGTATGCCCTAGAGGCCATTACTATACATAGGATGTATATTGTAGTGGATGCTTGGACATATATAGAGAGGACTTTCTTGCTCGACATGATAGTATGCTATCTGGTTACTCTTTACCTTAACGTGTACACTGATTGTCTCTCTGTTACATGTTGGTAAGCCCTTAGGATGTGTACTTGACTACCTGGATTATGATGCGGATCATACTAGTGGGGACATGGTAGTCCATAAGTACATCCTTCAAGGTCCCTAGTCGTGGGTGTATCGAAACGGGGCATCGATATACCAGAGTAGACTAGCGTATACCTTCTCGACCCATACAGATGGGCGATGGATGATCCTATATCCATTGGTGTTTGACATCAGAGATGATATACGGGTGCTCAGTGGAGACTGGGTACACTGGACGGACTCGCTGAGAACTCCCAGATGGTATTATACCTTACGTCAGATGGCAGTTCTCTGGTGACACTGGTACAGGTTAGTCTGTAGACCCAAGATCATCATAGAGACTTGTGTGATTCCCACTGTGCTTTGATTTGCACCTTACCACGTCCAAGAGGGCATGCAAAACGGTGGCTTTTGGGTACAGTCCCGAATCACATGGAGGCAATGAGCGATAGGAGGGGATTCGTCTCTCCCGGTATAGGGAGTTGATGTTGCGCTATGTTCGATTGGCTATAACCGGAAATCCCTGGCCAGAGTTGCTGAGATTTACTGGTAAGTGTTACCAGTAGTTTCTCGAACTGTTATAGACCTCATATCGACACGACTTATCGAGCTAATGGGGTCTGACGTTTACCACCCCTAGGCGAGATATGCGACATATCAGACGATCAGACCGAATTGTACGGTAAGTGTTGCTGGTTGGATTCACAGGAGTGTGAGTGGGCTTGCTCGTCGATCTTCTGATCGTTCAATACCAGGGTGGCCGTTACGTTTAGCAGACCGCTTGCGGCTTGTGGGTGTTTGATATGATCATCACCTGTTGCCGGCGTGTTGACGAGTCTTTAGAGTCCTACACAAAGGTTTCCTGGCTCAAGCGAAACGAAATAGGAGCGCATATGAGATATGTGCGGGACGGAGAATAATGCGTGTATGTGATACCGTATTCTATTCTCGCGATGAATGTATCGATTGGTTGTATGCGATATAACCTAGTTATCGAATCGAGGATTGATTCGATAAGTCGATACATTGGATATTAGTCGGTCATATGCGATATGACCGGATCGTTAAATTAAGTGTTGATTTAATGATTTAATGTATAATTATATATTTGATATATTACTTTACATTAACTAATATTGGTTCACTTAAGATGTTTTTCTCACTTGTTTGTGCATATTGTATATGTGATATATTTTTGTGCACAAGTTTGTATCATGTTTGATGATACATGCAAACTTGGGTGTATGTTTGATTTAAACCTTGGTTAAGTAAATGGTTAGGGTTTTTATTTATTTATTCATTTATTTATTTATTTCTTTGGCATGAAATAAAATGGTGGCTTCCTTTGGATTTACTTGAAACTTCATGAAACTTTGACCATTTTGTTTCTTTCCTAAACCTAACCATTCACCTAACCTTGGTTTATTCTCTACACTTAACCATGGTTACTAATATGATAAGAATGACTTTATTTTCTTTTTTAAACATTCTTATCATATTCTTTTTCTTCTTCTTCTTCTTCAAGAAGAAAGAAGCTTGCTAGCTTCAATGGTGACTTGAGAAAAAGTGTGAGAAATGCAATTCTAAAGTGAACCCACTTCCTATTTCTTCATCCTCTACCACTTGCCAAGTAGTATAGGGTGTTTTCTTCACAAGTTTCATGACTTGGTGAAGTTGGAGCTTGATCTTGTGTTGCCTCGACGTATCATCTTCGGCATCGAAGTCGATGACCTAGCCCGATCATTTCTTCGACGAAACCATCGCTAGAGTCCGGGATCCGATGATCGCAGCGGAGGGACATCATCACGGAGCTAACGAAGTGGAGGACCGGATCTACAAAGGTTGTATTTCCGTTCACTTGGTAGTTAAGTTGTTAACTAGCTTATCGTTTCGCCTATTCTCTAGTTAACGATCCGTATTTGGGTTTCTCGGCACCGGAAAATTTTGAATTTGGCATGGTTGATGCCTTGTGAGACCTCATTAGTGTGTCTAGGAACCCTACAGTGGTATCAGAGCCTAGCTAGAGCCATAGGCGATGAGTAGACGGAGTTAGAAGTCCGATCGAACCGAAACCCTAATGCAAAATCCACTCTCTGTACAATTTTTGAAAACTGGGATTTTTCCAAATTAAAAATATGCAGAAAAATCAGCAGGGTTTTATAAGGGTTACTGTGCAAAACGACCGTCTGATTCCATTAAACCGCCACGGAACCGCGGCAAGAGCCTGGCTCAGGCGGCGGTTTCACGGCCATATAGTCCCATTATTTAATAATTTTTGCACAGTAATGTCTATCTGAAAGTGCTGAATTTTCTAGGAATTTTTAATATTTACTCAAGAGTTGAGTATTTTGGGTTGTATTGGGAGTTCGTAGATTCGATCGGATTGTCAAACTTTGTCTATGTGTTTTTCCGGATATTTTAGAAACTGTTAAAAAGTTCGACCGGATATAAATACCCGATTTTTCCCTGTCGGGAAATTTCCAAGTGTTGGATTGACGTTCTAAGTAGTGCAAGTAACGCGATGGATCCTCTAGAAGACAACAAACCTTAACTCGATTATGTGACCGTCTAGAACTGCCTTTTGAACCTTAGGGTTTGGGGCAGTACGGCGTGCCACATGTGAGGCGTTGGCTTGACCCTTCTACGGCTGGACCGTTGGTATTGAGGCATGAACTGGATGTTTTTAAACTTGTTTCATGTGTTGAGCTATTTCGGGAAAACTTGGGTGTTCGAATGTTCGATCGGAAAGTTTAACATTTTCTATTTTATCTGAAATGTGATACAATATTTGGAATCCACAAATAGTTATGAGATAACTGAATGAATGTTATAAACATAGCACTTTAGTCTCACTTGATCGGTTGCCACGGAATTTTGATGCGATCAAAAGTCCGTCGCAATCACGTAGCGTACGCGGATACTCGCCGGTAAACTTAATAGACAGCTACACCCCATAACCCCGACCAAGTGACTGTAGGAGAACCCCGTCGCCAAAAAGCATCCGCTTGGGTGCTCGCGGCAACGGTGTTCCGCCTTAGTGCACTTCGTCGACGGTATCGGGGATGCGGCCGTCTACTGAAGTTTGAGACGAGCATTCGATCAGGATGTCGGGAATCTTGTTGAATTTCCCGACTTGATATTGAAAAGTGTTTTCGATTTTGAGACTAAAATGCGGGGTTTATAATTGTTAGGCATGTGATGTCTAAGGAATTCATTTGATTAGGCATGCGATGTCTAAAGAGGTTGCGGATTCCAACTGTTGTAGTTTTACACTTTCTTTTCTGTGACCGTAAGTGTAATATGTGATATCGCCGGTTTCGTTGCTATATGTCAACGACAATTGGGATGGGCATATTTACTTAAGTTGATGACATGTGATGTTATGTGTTGCTGGATATGTTATATTGGATCGTCGTGTTTGAATAGCCGGGGTTTTTTATGTGAGATGAGTGTTTTCTTTTTCATTCATGTAAAAACTTGTATGTAATATTCTTTTATTGGGGCACTTCCAGGTTGCGGAAGATGTCACCTTTTGTATATTATTTACTTTTCCGCACTAGGATAGACCTAAGGAGGAGGGCATAAGTAACCGGGTTCTGGAGTCCAGTGGGAGACCAACTCGAGGAGTCGAATCCGGGTCTCCTAACTCTAGAATTGGTAGGGTTGCTTGCCGCTCTCGTAGGGGTCTAGGGGTATGGGTTTGGCTATTCATCGCGACCGTGGAATCCGTGTTTTATACTGGCTCGTATTGAAAACACGGACGTCCTATTATATCCAATGTTTCATATAATTCTTCTGCTGTGATATCTGTGATGTGATCATTTGATATGTTGTGATAGATACTGTATATAGTATATATGATATATTATATAGACGTTACTTATGTTTTACACCCGCGCTAGCCCTGCCCCGCTCTGCCGTTAGTTACCTAACCTAACGGTGCACGAGGGGACATCGAGGCGAATGCGGATGGCATAAGTGTACGTCGTATTTATCTGTGATGTTTAGGTACTTAATTGATGGGACTTCATTAATATGATTAATGAAAGAAAAAAAAACCTAAAGATGTTGTGGAATCGAATTTCAAAAATAAAACAGGTAGCTACTGTTCTTGCTTTGCACAGCGGTATATATGATATATCCTGCACCTTATTCGATAAGGAAAGGACCGAGATCCCTTCACCGGAAGTGACTCCTTTAGCAATAACTGGAAGATGCTACACACTCGGTTTGTCTTTTGGTAGCTTCTATAGTTTCTGCTTTGCACAGTGATATATATGATATATCCCACACCTCATTCGACGAGGAAAGGACCGACGATCCCTTCACCGGGAGTGACCCCTTAAGCAAAACTAGAAAAGCCTTAAAAACACTCAATTTAAAATCATTTGATTCTACAACGATATCAAGTTCATTACGCAATAGGTTTTCAGAAAAACCTGTCGTAGCCCTCCGTCATTTTAGATAAGTAGTAGTTAGTATTCGTGCTACGTTTGTTGGCCTTTGTCAAGGCGTAGTGTGCGGTAGCTGACTGGTGCTTATCTGCTTATGCATATGATGCAGATTGGGTTAGGGTAGTCGTTGTAAGTGCACGGCGGCGCCCCGGCCGTCAATCTGACGGCCAAATGCGGAAGCGGTGATAAACTTAAATTTTCTTGAACTGGCAAACCGCCGCGCACTAATACCCGGATCGAACCATTAATTAGTCCTAGCTAACTACAAGATGGGGAAGAGAGATATACCGACTGATCCAAGTCCTCCGGTCTTCTCGTCGTCGTCCCGATCTCCTGCGGAAGCTCCGGTCTCCACCTCGTCGCCGGAAGTGCACCACATCGCCTACTTCTTTTACGGGCTCCCACCTCAATGCCGAGGCAACTCGGGCACGAAGCCGGCTACTCGACGTGCCCAAGATTTACTGTAGAATATAATGTAGAGGCTTGTGTCTCATTTGGGGTTATCGGAATTGCCTTTTGGTGGAGGGATGAAAACAAGAAGTATATGGAGGAGCTTGGAGAATTTTGGTGCATGAAATGAACAACATTTCCCCACCTCAATTTTTGGACAGCCCCCTACAAGTTTTGGCCGGCCATCTCCAATTTTGTGGGGATTGGAATGAAAGGGAAAGGTGATAGAATGAGATAGATCACACCATAATGCAAGAGGGAAACAAAAACCATCATGAAAGAACATGATCACTAACACCAAAACCACACTCAACACACTAATCATCAACAACCATGATGCTTACAAAGTCAAGCCATCATGAAGTGATCAAGTCAATGGATGGCACCCATCATGACACAAATATATGCAAAGACCCCCTCCACAAAAGCTTATTTGCAACAATGCAAATAAGCCCTCCTCCACCAAACTTCGGCCAATGAACGATACAAAGGAAATTGGCCGAAACGGAAAGCAAATTGGCAACTCCATAAAACTGGTCCCGTAATAAATTACAGGAAAACCCCGATACTGTGCATACACACCCGCATTTGTATTCCGACCGAAATACAAATGCAATGAGACAAAATCTACACTGTACTATACTAGGATCCGGCTTATACCAAAACCGGCTAGTATTATCCGTTCGATCCTGATCCGCGCAATACCGCACGTATCTGATCGAACCCTGCCATATATCCATACGGCCTACAGTACAAACTGTCCGATCCTGATCCGTGCAATACCGCACGTATCTGATCGGACCTTGCCATATCTCCATACGGCCTCTACAACCTTTCGCCCGAAAGCTGAGTAACTGAATGTGGGGGACTCTAAAGACTCGTCAACACCTTGGTTGTGGATTTAACCACTAGCACGTCAGAGGTATAAGCCAATACGTAACGGGCTACCAGGTATTGACTAAAAAGGGACGTCTGTGAGCGAACTCAGCCTGACAACCCTACTGAGCCTGTCAGTGACAATATCCGTACAGTCCGGTCCGTTCGTCTATGAGCATCGCATGGCGGGCCTAGGGGGTAGGTAAAAGTCAGACCCCCAAAAGCGGTACAAGTCGTGTCGGAGTGTAGCCCAGAACACCCTGAGATACTACTGGAATACCTACCAGTAAATCTCCTTGCCTCGGCCGAGGGCTTCGTGTAATGGCTCTCCTAGACACAGCGCGACCTTACCCCCAATACCGGGAGAGACGAACCCCTGAAGATACGCTCACTGCCTCCATGTGGCTCAGGACTGCACCCAACTAAAACCTGTTTGCACGACTCCTTTGAGCCGTGGTAGGGTAGTAATCAAAGTACAGTGGGAACTCACACGAGACAAATGACGATCCCCAGGTCGATGAACTAACCTGCACACATGTCACCAGGGAACTGCCATCTGACGTCTGGTATATGACCAACTAGCATGTTCCCGGCGAGTCCTGTCCGGTGTACTCATAACCCAATGAGCACCTGTATACATCTTAGGTGATCCAACTGACACCAGTGGCTTGTGAGACCGGCCACCGCCCCTCGTCGGGGTCTCGACTGTATACACTAGTCTACTCTGGAGTATCGATGCCCTGTCTCGAAACTCACACGACTAGGGACCATTTAAGGATATGCTTATAGACCCCAGCTCCCACTTATATGATCGCCCTCATACTGCTGGTGGTCAAGCAAGAATCCTAGAGGCTCTATCAACGTGTAATAGCAACTTGTCAGGTCACCTAAAACAGTACACGATGATAAAGGTAAACCAGATAGCATACTATCATCTTGAGTAAGACTGTCCTACCGGGATAGGTCCTCCATCAATCATTGCAATCACGTACCTGTGACCTAATAATTGACTCTGAGGGCACTATCACCAACAGTCGTGCGACCTTGTTGGCCTTTGTCAAGGGTCGTGCGGGTGGGTTTAATTCAATCAGGAAATGACGGGTTGAACTTGACTAGCATCCTTTGGTTTGTTGGCCTTTGTCAAGGTCATAGGAGGTTAGGGGCAAAATTATCGGGAATTTCAAGTGTTGAAATTTGCAATGAGATTGCATACCTTCTATGAGATAGTTGGATCCTGATACCCGCTGCGAGTAAGAGTTACTCCTGCGAGAGTTTTATACATTACAATTAGCCAATCAAGTAGGTGTCTAGAAAGGTGTTAATGGGGTTACGCCTCTGGGAGAACGAGGTTTACATTAATTAGGTTCGTGCGAAAGCACGGGGGACTTCCCTTAAAGTACCGACACTGGCCTGGCTGAAAGATTGGCGAACTTGTTGTGTGTAATTAATCCCGGCTAGTCTTTCCTTTTAGGGTTTGAAGGAAGATTTGATAAAAACAGTGGGAGCCATCCTGATTAGATAAAAATAATAACCAATCTATTCTTGCAAGAGCGCACGCAAAGTGTTTTCTTCTCTCTCTATCCAGGTAGCAACCATATCACGCCTTAATCAAGATAATAATACGGATTATTGACCGAACCCGCTTGTTGTACTGAGCTGGGGAACGTTGGTCCCGCTCCAATTTATAATTGTTATAAGACCGAGCAGGAATTAGGGGATTACCAGAATTCCCGTGCCGCCCAAATGAAGAAAGTGCATACTGATGCATCATCTTCGGGTGTGTTCATTATACAGAACCGTTTCTCAGTATTCTTTACGTCCTGGATATGAGATACCGGATCAGGATCCCGCATATGTAATTTGTTACATGGGCTAAAGATAGGTAAAGAACTGAGAACAGGTGATAAGTTTCATGAGACAGAAAACGGGGCAAGTGATGCAGCCAAGTCTGTTGGTCACTGTCACCCTGTATAACCAATACATTGATTCTGAATGAATGTTATTAGATACCGAACCTGATATACAAAATCATATCAGTCTCTTTATTAGTAAAGAAAGGATATAATTTTGTATTGTTGGATAATGTTTTGAACATTTCCTATATCAAAAGTTGATCGGTTCAGGGACGTTATCTAAAAGCATTGATGTTCTAAATCAAACTACTGTTTTTAAGTATACAGAACACACACAAGAGGAAGAGTTCAGAAATGAACGAATCCTTCTTGAGGCATTGTAGACTAGGTCATGTCAATGCGACTCGACTAGCTGAAGTTACATGTAGATGCATATTTAAATCAGTTTGAATTTACATCTTGTGAAACTTTCCAGTCATGTCACAAAGATATAATGACACCAGCTCTGTTTATTGGAAACAGAGAAAGAGTTAGTGGACTCTTGGGATGATACATGTTGATGTATAAAGGTCCCCTGTCTACACATACCAAGACCGGTTCTTTGTACTTCATTACAATCTCTGATGATCTCTCAAGATTCAGACATATGTTCCTATTGAAACACAAGTCCGAACCTTTTGAGATATTCACGGAATATAAGTTAGAAGTAGAGAACCAAAATGAGGGTATAAGTATTATGTCCTTTGATGCGGTCAGGGAGGAAAATACTTTTGCACGGAATTCCTTGACTATTCTAAAGGAGAATGAGATTCTCTCTCAGCATTACTCCTCCGTATACACCATAGCACAATGGTATATCGGGGCGGAGCAATTGCACCCTATTCGATATGGTACGCTCTATGATGAGTACTACTGAGTTACCTATTTCCTATTGGGGGTTGTGCACTTGAGAAGTTGCATACCTATTGAATAAGGTTCGAATCAAATCAGTTGCCTACCACTTCATATGTGATATGGAAAGGGAAGAGCCCATATCTTAAGTTGGTTAAGATTTGGGGTTGTCCAGCCTATGTCTAAAAGCAAAATCCGGACAAGCTCGAGGCCAGGTCAGTTATGTAGAACTGGAAAGGTTCCAGCTATACAAACTAAAGCAGATGATTTGGTAGAACTAAAGGATTCAGTAGATACCAACGAACCTCAGCCTCTCCGCCGATCTAGTAAGGTTTCTCACCCACCTGAGAGATACTTCTGTTTCCCTATGACAGTGGGAGAGAGGATAGCATCATGAGATGATGACCCAACTATTTTCGAGCTGGCCATCAGGAGTGGGACTCTATAAGAATGGCTGGATGCTTAGCGATCTGAGATGGAATCCTTATACACCAACAAAGTATGGACTTTGGTTGCTATATCTGAAGGGTTAAATCCCTATCAGGAGCAAGTATATCTTGAGAAGATTACTTGGTGTACATGGAAAAGTTGAGACTTTCAAAGCTAGACTTGTTAAAAGGTTTCCATCATTGACCAGGTATGGATTATGTTGAAACCTTTTCTAAGGATCTATGCTTAAGTCCATCCAGATCCTACTTGCCACGGCTACATACCATGACTACGATATCTGGTGGTTGGGTGTCATGACAGCGTTTCTAAATGATGTTTTAGAAGAGGGCGTCTGTAAGTACACAGCCAGAGGGCTTCGTAGACAGTGGGAGCAGCAGAAACGTGTACAAGATGCTTTATAGGATAAAGCAGGCATCGCGGAGTTGGAACATCTATTTTGATGTAGTAGTCAAATAGTTGGACTTCATCAAAATGGTAGATGAACCTTGTATATACAAAAAGGTAGTAGGGAGTATGATGGCGATCCTCATAGAGTACGTGGATGACATACTCTTGATAGGGAAGGAGTTTCCTATGCTACGCTCGATCAATCTCCGCTTATCACAATGATTCTCCACATAGGATCAAAATGATACTACTAAATCCTGGGTTTTGGATCTATGAGATAGATCTAAATGGATGTTAGGATTCTCACTTGTTGAAGTGAGATGGTATCAATTGATCCTGGGGAGAATCACTGGAAGTGTTCCAGGATGATAAGGACGACTGAATGTCAGTCACAGGTATTGTCTTTACCCTCAGTGGAGGGATGGTATGTTGGAAGAGTTCCAAGCTAAATACCGTGGCATACTAGACGATAAAGGCAGGATACATCGCTACTTAAGACGCTACCAGAGAGGCTGTTTGGGTGTATATTGGTTCATGAGATGAACTAGGTTCCAACCATTGTGTGACAATGGAAGTGTGGCTTTGGCCCGGGAACCCCGGTCCCATCAGTGACCCAGACATAATCTAAGGCAGTATCACCTGATCATGGAGATGGTTGATCTTCAGGGTGATCGAGGTTAGGAGAACAGACTCAGAGGACAACACGGCGGATCCACTCACAAAGGCCTTTTCCCAGAGAGAGACTATTATGGGATGGTTGAGTATGAGATACTACAACCATTGCTATCAGATGGCCCTAGTGCAAGTGGGAGATGGTTAGTTATATGTATGCCCTAAAGGCCATTACTATACATAGGATGTATAATGTAGTGGATGCTTGGATATATATAGGGAGGACTTTCTTGCTCGACATGATAGTATGCTATCTGGATACTCTTTACCTTAACGTGTACACTGATTGTCTCTCTGTTACATGTTGGTAAAGCCCTTAGGATGTGTACTTGACTACCTGGATTATGATGCGGATCATACTAGTGGGGACATGGTAGTCCATAAGTACATCCTTCAAGGTCCCTAGTCGTGGGTGTATCGAGACGGGGCATCGATATACCAGAGTAGACTAGCGTATACCTTCTCGACCCATACAGATGGGCGATGGATGATCCCATATCCATTGGTATTTGACATCGGAGATGATATACGGGTGCTCAGTAGAGACTGGGTACACTGGACGAACTCGCCGAGAAATCTCAGATGGTATTATACCTTACGTCAGATGGCAGTTCTCTGGTGACACTGGTACAGGTTAGTCTGTAGACCCGAGATCGTCATAGAGTCTTGTGTGATTCCCACTGTGCTTTGATTTCCACCTTACCACGTCCAAGAGGGCGTGCAAAACGGTGGCTTTTGGGTACAGTCCCGAATCATATGGAGGCAATGAGCGATAGGAGGGGACTCGTCTCTCCCGGTATAGGGAGTTGATGTTGCGCTTTGTTCGATTGGCTATAACCGGAAATCCCTGGCCAGGGTTGCTGAGATTTACTGGTAAGTGTTACCAGTAGTTTCTCGAACTATTATAGACCTCATATCGACACGACTTATCGAGCTACTGGGGTCTGACGTTTACCACCCCTAGGCGAGATATGCGACATATCAGACGATCAGACCGGACTGTACGGTAAGTGTTGCTGGTTGGATTCACAGGAGTGTGAGCGGGCTTGCTCGTCGATCTTCTGATCACTCAATACCTGGGTGGCCGTTACGTTTAGCAGACCGCTTGCGGCTTGTGGGTGTTTGATATGAGCATCACCTGCTGCCGGCGTATTGACGAGTCTTTAGAGTCCTACACAGAGGTTTCCTGGCTCAAGCGAAACGAAATAGGAGCGCATATGAGATATGTGCGGGACCGAGAATAATGCATGTATGTGATACCGTATTCTATTCTCGCGATGAATGTATCGATTGGTTGTATGCGATATAACCTAGTTATCGAATCGAGGATTGATTCGATAAGTCGATACATTGGATATTAGTCGGTCATATGCGATATGACCGGATCGTTAAATCAAGTGTTGATTTAATGATTTAATGTATAATTATATATTTGATATATTACTTTACATTAACTAATATTGGTTCACTTAAGATGTTTTTCTCACTTGTTTGTGCATATTGTATATGTGATATATTTTTGTGCACAAGTTTGTATCATGTTTGATGATACATGCAAACTTGGGTGTATGTTTGATTTAAACCTTGGTTAAGTAAATGGTTAGGGTTTTTATTTATTTATTCATTTATTTATTTATTTATTTGGCATGAAATAAAATGGTGGCTTCCTTTGGATTTACTTGAAACTTCATGAAGCTTTGACCATTTTGTTTCTTTCCTAAACCTAACCATTCACCTAACCTTGGTTTATTCTCTACACTTAACCATGTTTGCTAATATGATAAGAATGACTTTATTTTCTTTTTTAAACATTCTTATCATATTCTTTTTCTTCTTCTTCTTATTCAAGAAGAAAGAAGCTTGCTAGCTTCAATGGTGACTTGAGAAAAAGAGTGAGAAATGCAATTCTAAAGTGAACCCACTTCCTATTTCTTCATCCTCTACCACTTGCCAAGTAGTATAGGGTGTTTTCTTCATAAGTTTCATGACTTGGTGAAGTTGGAGCTTGATCTTGTGTTGCCTCGACGTAGATCATCTTCGGCATCGAAGTCGACGACCTAGCCCGATCATTTCTTCGACGAAACCATCGCTAGAGTCCGGGATCCGATGATCGCAGCGAAGGGACATCATCACGGAGCTAAGGAAGTGGAGGACCGGATCTACAAAGGTTGTATTTCCGTTCACTTGGTAGTTAAGTTGTTAACTAGCTTATCTTTTTCTCCTATTCTCTAGTTAACGATCCGTATTAGGGTTTCTCGGCACCGGAAAATTTTGAATTTGGCATGGTTGATGCCTTGTGAGACCTCATTAGTGTGCCTAGGAACCCTACATAATATACATCACATGTACAATAATGGTCTATAAGGCATACATATAACTAACTATCTCCCACTTACACTAAGGCCATGTGTTGTAGTATCTCATACCCAACATCCCAAAAAGTCTCTCAAATTGTATCTGGGGAAGGGCCTTTATGAGTGGATCCGCTACGTTGTCCTTCGTGTCAACTCTCCTGATCTCGATCTCCCTGCGATCTACTATCTCCCTGATCAGGTGATATCGCCTCAGAATATGTCTGGATCTCTGATGGGACCTGGATTCCTTGGCCAAAGCCACCGCTCCATTGTTATCACAATACACAGGTATAGGATGGTCAATGGATGGAGCTACACCAAGCTCAGCAATGAACTTCTTTATCTAGACAGCTTCTTTGGCAGCATCGTTGGCAGCGATGTATTCAGCCTCCATCGTCGAGTCTGCTACGGTGTCTTACTTGGAACTCATCCAACACACCGCCCCTCCGTTGAGGGTAAAAACAAAACCCGAGACCGACTTACTGTATGAGGGCGGCCATGGACGCATCCAAATCCCTCATTTGTTGGCATGAAGCTACCCGAAATTTTTCTAATGACTGTTCAAGACCAGACATGGGTTGTGAAGGGGTTTCAGTAAAAGATTCAAAGTTGTCTGGATACGTGAAACTCCCAAATGGATGCTCAGAAGAAATATCTAGAGAAGGTGTAAAAGTCGGGTAGGATTGATAGGAATTAGATGGATGTGAAAAATGAACAGTTGTAGGATCAACATTATGATAAGAAGATGATTGGAATTGTTGTCCTAACGAATTTGAAGTGATGAAAGGAATGAAAGATCGGTTACGAGATTGTTCAATTCTGTCAGCAATGGACATGGGTTTTGGAGTCGCAACATGGCTCTCAATAGGGGTATCAACGTAAGAAGGTGGGTGAGGTTGAAATAGTTGATACGAAGTGGATTGCGGAGTCCAATTGTTTGTCCTAGATGCGTCTATTCGATCTCTCAAAGAAATTTTAGGCATGGATGGATCGTTTGAAGTTCGACCAAAGCAAGAACCGTATGAAGAAATGTCTGGTTGTGGGTACCAAAGTTCGGCAAGAGTTAGTCATTTTAGGGTACCCATGTTATGAAAAGAGTGAAAAGGTGGGGAGGGTGGAAGGTGGGCGATTTTTTATAAATTTTTGAATTTTTTTGTTTTTGAAATTGTTTGTTTTTGAAATTGTTTGTTTGGTTTTAGAAAAAATACGGAATTATGGGACTAAACTTTACACAAGCACAAATACAAACACAATATGCACAAATAATACCTAAAGCTAGAGTCTTCAAAGTCCAAGTAGACCACTCCTAGACTTCCAAGCGACAAGTTGCAAGATAACCCTTGAATCGCCTCTTCACTGCCAATTATGGTCGGGTAAGCTCAAGTGTGGTAAGGAGGGTTCAGCTCTCGAATCACCGTGAGACGGGCCTTTTAAAATTACCTCCTCACTTGTCTAGCCTAAGCACCACAAAATCAAGTTTAGATAAACGGCCGATTCCCCGCAACCTTCACTTGTCCTAAATGAGCATGACAAGTCCTTATAGGTTTGGTCTAGATATTTTTTTATTAACTCAAGGTAACGCGTTTGCTTTTTGTGATTTGCGGGGTCATAGGAAGGGTGATGAAATCCCCACCCAATCTGAATTGGTGTTATAGCCCCTTAATGTCCGTATTATTATATGCAAAGCATTTAAACAAACAAAATCTAAAACAATAAAAAATTTACTGGGCAGCGGCGAAATCTGTGCAAAGAAACCTGCAGAAAATACAATTCAGTGGAGTTTACAGAGTTTTCCAGAGAAGAAGTGGAAGTACAAAAATTTCTAGGCTCGGAAGCCTTGGAATGACCGCGGAACCACCGCGGTTCCCTAACTTTGACCGTGGTTCCGCAGTTGAAATGTTGAGCTGGGGCTTCAATTTTTCTCCGTGTACTTCCCCTATTCTGTACTCCAGTATACAAGCCTTTGTTTCCTTATTTGATTACTGTAGTTGCTCCAGATTTGCCTGCACACTTGAACAAAAAATATTTAAAATAACAAAATGGTTTTTAATATATTTATGTATTTTTTTATATATATAAAAAATATTAACCCGAATAATAAGAAAGAAATACGTTACCGTCTCCCCGGCAACGACGCCATTTGATTGAAGCAGAAAAACCGCGATATGTGTTATGATATGCGTTCTACTTTGTTCTCTACTTACCGCAATCAAGACGGTTTCGCTTATAGCTAGCCTGTTGAGCACGGGTCGTCCGCATGGAGATGGTTGTATGTCCGTTCTTATTTTAGGCGGGTCAATGAATGTGTATATGTATGTTCAAATCTATCCTAAGTGTCGTATTTTATGTTCAAGTAAACTTGTTAGGGTTAAGGTTGGTTAGTAGAGTTAGGATTAGTCATGTGCTTTTCGTTTGCCATTCTTAAATTGATGTTGGGATAATCGGAAGTAGCGGGGATTAAGAGGACATAGGAATGGGACTTGCGAGTTTAAGCAAGCTTTCCTACGCTAAATCCATTCCTAGTTCCCCTTGTCCGTCCGCTACATGGGCTTATTTCCAACCCTCGGCCAAACATACGCAACCATGTATCCAATTGGGTCACAACTACATGTCATGTTATAGTGCGCCCAAAGGATTTCTCGACTTAGGTCGCGGCTATATGTCATGTATAGCGCGCTTAAATGAGGGGGTTGTATTTGTTTGGTCTAGGTTCATTTTAAAGTGTTTGGCGAAAAGAAGCACAAGGGATTTTTTCGTCTCTCGTACCAACCTTCCTTAGCCCTAACAAGTGATAGTTATATGTAAGCTCTAGAGGCCATTGTTGTACATGATTGTATATTACAATGGATGCTTGGACATATATAGGGAGGACTTTCTTGCTCGACATGATAGTATGTTATCCGGTTGCTCTTTATCTTAACATGTAGACTAGTATTATGATACTGTCTTTCTCTGACATGTTGATAAAGCCCTTAGGATGTGTACTTGACTACTAAGACTATGATGTAGATCATACTAGTGGGGCCAGGGTAGTCCATAAGTTCATCTTTTAATTGTCCCTAGTCGAGGGTGTATCGAGACGGGGCATCGATATTCCAGAGTAGACTAGCGTATATGCTTCTTGACCCATTTGATGGGCGATGTATGATCCAATATCCATTGGTGTTTGACATCAAAGATGGTATATGGGTACTCAGTAGAGATTGGGTACACTGAACAGGACTCGCCAAGAACTCCTAGATGGTATTATACCTTATGTCAGATAGCAGTTCTCTGGTGACAGTGATACAGGTTAGTCTGTAGACCCGAGATCGTCATAGAGTCTTGTGTGATTCCCACAATGCTTTGATTTCCACCTTACCACGTTCAAGAGAACGTGAAAAACGGTGGTTTTTGGGTATAGTCCCGAGTCACATGGAGGTAATGAGCAATAGGAGGGGTTTCGTCTCTCCCGGTATTTGTTGGGTTACGGCAGTGCCCCGGCCATCAATCCGTGGCCAAATGCGGAACAAAAATTTGTAAAACTTGGCGCTACCACAACCAATTACCCGGATCGAACCATTAACCATTTACTAGCTAACTATAATGTGAGTTTAGAGATTATACCGATCGATCCGTGTCCTTCGGTCTTCAATCTCTTCCCAAGCTCCTCGACGGCTGCCCCGAACAAGTCCACTCTCCGGTCTCCCTCGTCGAAGACGATCCACCTCGAGAATTCTTATTATGGGCTCCCGCTTCAAAACCGAACCAACTCGAACAACTAGTTTTCTAACCTGGGTGCCCAAGATGATGTAGAGATAGTGTGTGAATACTTTGTCTCAAAACACTCTAGGATTCTCAACACATGAGAGTGATAGAGTGGAGGTTGAAGAAGATGCCCATGTATGTGTAAAGTGTGAGCTCAAGACTTTAGCTTGCAAAAGAAAAAGCAACACCTGAAAAACAATGAGATGGCTGCCTTTTTTTTTAGGTGTTGTGTGGTATTTTTGATAGCAAGCCAAAGGAAAAATCATAGCCACAAATTATCTCCATGCCATCAAAAATATCTCACAACAAAATATAAACAATAAAGCATAGTCCATGCTTTATCATTAAATGCCTACAAGCCAAAACTTGCCTTCACACTTTACACATAATCAATATTAAACATTTAGCCAAAAAACCCTAAATGTTTAATATAATAAAAAGAAATGGCATCTCCAAAGTAATCTTGTAACGAATTACAAGAATACACCTCATCCGTATATACATACCCGCATCCGTATTCCGATTGAATACGAATACTATGAGACGAAAGTAATCCAACAATCTAATACTAGGATCCAGCTTAAACCAAAGCCCACTAGTATGATCCGTCCGATCATGATCCGTGCACGAGTGCACGTATATGATCGAACCCTGCTATAAAACCATACGGCCTCTATAACGTTTCGCCCGAACTAGGGAAACCCTCTATGTGGGACTCTAAAGACTCGTCAATACGCTGGCAGTGGGTTTAACCACAAGCACGTCAGTGGCACTACCTGTACATAATGGCTACCCAGGTATTGAACGAAAGGGAGGCCGACGAGCGAACTCATCCAGAAACCCTACTGAGCCTGATAGTAACAATATCCGTACAGTCTGGTCCGTTCGTCTATGAGTATCGCATATCGGGTCTAGGGTTAGATAAAGTCAGACCCCAAATAACGCGATATTTAGTGTCGGTATGAAGCCCATCACCACCAGAGAAACCACTGATCCTAAATCGGTAATTCTCAACTAACTTGGCCAAGGATTTCTGGTGATGGACATCCGTGCACTCAGCGACCTCTACTCCCAATACCGGGAGAGACGAATCCCCTGACGATCCGCTCACTGCCTCCATGTGGCTCGGGACTGTACCCAACTAAAACCTGTTTGCACGAATCCTTCGAGCTGTGGTAGTGTAGTAATCAAAGCACAGTAGGAACTCACACGAGTCAAATGACGATCTCAGGTCGATAGACTAACATGTACACATGTCACCTGGGAACTGCTATCTGACAATAGGTATAATACCAACTAGCATGTTCCCGGCGAGTCCGTCCGGTGTACCCATAACCCAATAAGCACATGTATACTATCTTAGGTGAACCAATTGACACCAATGGCTTATGAGACCGGCCACCACCCCTCGTCGGGGTCTTGATCCGTATACACTAGTCTACTCATGGAGTATCGATGCCCAGTCTCGAAACTCCCACGACTAAGGACACTTTAAGGATATGCTTATAGACTACCCAACTCTCACGTATATGATTGCCATCATACTGCTGGTAGTCAAGCAAGAATCCTATGGGCTCTATCAACATGTAATAGTGAATTGTAGTGTCACCTGAAGCATGTACACGATAATAAAGACAAACCAGATAGCATACTATCATCTCAAGTAAGATTGTTCTACCGGTATAGACCCTTCCTCAATCATTGCAATCACTTGCCTGTGATCCAATAATTGACTTGAGGGCACTATAGCCAACAATCTCCCACTTGCACTTAAAGTTAATTATTGCGGTGTCGCATACTCACAGCCTCTGTGATATCGAACACCCAACTTCTCTGCTAATCAGTTTCACGAAGCTCGTTTGTGAAACTATTGCGTTCGAGAAATAGCCTCAGTGAGTGGATCCGCTCTGATGTTTCTTTCTATGTCTCTCTTTATCTCAAGTTCGCGGAGAAGCCATCTCCCGAAATGAGCAATACCTGTCTTAGAATATATCTAGATATCTGATGGGACCCAGTTCACAAATGAACTCCAAATCCAGTAAACTTCTTAGACTGTATCGTCAACTGAATTTAATCAGTATCCTGCGCCATGCATCCTCAGTATCCGCTTGGACCACCTGTCCAAACTACTGCCCCTCGTCAGAGGGAAAACTATAACTCTAACAGTCACTATGTCATCCAGGTCACCTTGGAAGCCTAGAATGATAAATGTCTCCCGAAGGAGGCTGTCGTTATCAAATCCCTAAAACATCCTCTTATGTTCATAAACTTCTTCCGAACGTTTCTCCAAAATTGGATTAATATATCAACTTATTGCAACTAGTGCAAAAACAACATCTGGTGTGGTACTTGACATCTCATGATTGACTCAATTGCCTAAGC
Source organism: Agapanthus africanus (assembly GCA_030015575.1). NCBI lineage: Eukaryota > Viridiplantae > Streptophyta > Magnoliopsida > Asparagales > Amaryllidaceae > Agapanthus > Agapanthus africanus. The sequence goes on along the minus strand of JASDDO010000024.1, from coordinate 421,180,342 downwards.
AAGTGATATGCCAATCATGCACATCCCTCTCCCCTTTAATCTGCAAGACACCTTTAGAGAGGGTGACTCCATCACCTGCAGGTACACTACCATGCCAGGAGTCGTCTATTCTAAAACACCTTTAGAATACTGTCCAAGTACCCAGATTAGGAAACTACCCAAATCTAGATCTAGTAACCAAAATGCCTAATATAATATCCATATCGTTTATGGAGAAACCACTGTGTGACAACCATAGTATAACCGATCGCAGTATAGGAATTTTATTTCCTACAACGTGTATGTCATCCAAATACTAGGACATTACACCCTACTACTTTCTTAACAGATCCATCTCCTATTCTGATGAAGTCAAAGCCCGTGACTGTCACATCAAAAATAGATGATCTATCTCCGCTATATCTGTTTTAGTCTATAAATAAACATAAGCTACTTGTCCACTATGCTTCCGCTGCTCCCACTGACTACAACAACCGTCTGGCAGAGTCATATACACATGCACTTCTAAAGCTAATTTAGAACAACGCTATACTCATCTTCCTGCCGGGTCTCATAGTCTAAAACAGCAGTAATGGCAAGTCTGGGTAAACAAGAACCTCCATGTCACCGTCCTTAAGGATACCGAAGTACCTCTTGGGTGCCTGAGGTTACCCAACATATCTGCGGAGTAGCTAATGGAATGTTATAACCGATTGAATTTTTAGGTTCTATTAAATTTTTGGTAATCGTTTGTGGTTCTGGAATCACTTCCAGTTCTACCATACTCCCACTACTGTTTTCTGAAAAAAAATCCATTTTACCAAAACTGTGGCGAGTCAAGAAGAATATCACTATTGATCTTCCAGATTGTAAAAAGTTATCCCTCGTCAAAGCCCAGGATAACCCACAAACTGCCATTATAGAAACGTGCCTTGAGTTATCCAGAGTCTGGTTTTAAGCATAAACCGGATAACTCTATATACCTTAATAGAGGCACTGATTTAATTGGAACCAGATTCAAATCATGCAGCTGTCTCCAGTGCATGTCAACTAAATGGAGAGAGGCCGATCATCATTACTCAACTTAGGAGTGCATCCAGATATGAGCAACCTGAAAGAGAAGCAAGTTCTCAAAATCATTACTATCAACTAAATACTAAACACAAGTATCCACTTCTTCGATCACCTTGAAGAATCCTGATACTTGCAACACATGGTTCTCTACTTTATTCTTATACCTATAACTTCTCAAAACATGGACCTTGTATTTCTACGAAACACTTGTCTAAAACTTGAGAAGTCAAAAGTAAGCAGAATATAGTACGAGGACCAACCCTTTTGTCCTAATGGACACTGGACAACATACAATACTTTGTATAAGTCCCCTGAGTTGAATAACTCAAACCCTGTGCATCGTAGGTTGAAAACTATACTATGGTTATGAAGAATTACACCGCTGTTTAATGCTCCTTACCTAACCATCAATTGATATAGGTAAATGTCATGGACATAATTTCAAAAAGTTATATCTCACTTTATAAAATAAACATACAGATATATCAGTTTGAAATTGGTGCATAACAACGGATATTCAAAACCAAATATTTGCCGTCCGGCAAAAACCCAGGCGATTTCCTCAAATATCACCAATTACAACGAATTCCGATATAATGAGGATGATCACCTAATTTCTAATAATTTACTCCTACTCATCATCTATAAAACCATACAGATGTGAGAATCATACCTGGTAAATACATACCCTGGAGTAAGGATCTAATTGGGAAATCAGTTTTCTACTAACAACGCATAGTGTATCTGAAACATGTAAATGTTTCGAAGGCGTATCCGGGTATTCCTAGTAATGCCTCTTCCATTATCTAGATTCATGACTGTAACCGTATATTTCGTTTCCATCCCTCCAAATCCCTTTATTTGTCTTTACTCATTACCTTCTGTACACCACACTTAGGCTAAATGGTTTTCTTCCTTCCCTACCGTTCGGCACCAGCCTATGGTTTGGAAGAAGACTATCCAATAAGCGTAATAGGTGTACCCTCCTAATCCTAGGAGTACTCACAACCTGGGAGAAGATAAAGATAAAAGACAACTGAATAATCCCTCGAGTTCGTATATAACCATACGATGGATTATCCAATAAATGCGGATCTTCGTAGTGATACGGGGTGTTCTGGAGAAATACAAAGGTGGTGTTAGTTATATGTATGCCCTAGAGGCCATTACTGTACATAAGATGTATATTGTAGTGGATGCTGGGACATAGATAGGGAGGACTTTCTTGCTCGACATGATAGTATGCTATCTGGTTGATCTTTACCTTAACGTGTACACTAATTGTCTCTCTGTTACATGTTGGTAAAGCCCTTAGGATGTGTACTTGACTACCTGGACTATGATGCGGATCATACTAGTGTGGACATGGTAGTCTATAAGTACATCCTTTAAAGTCCCTAGTCGTGGGTGTATCGAGACAGGGCATCGATATACCAGAGTAGACTAGCGTGTACCTTCTCGACCCATACAGATGGGCGATGGATGATCCCATATCCATTGGTGTTTGACATCAGAGGAGATATACGGGTGCTCAGTAGAGACTGGGTACACTGGACGGACTCGCCGAGAACTCCCAGATGGTATTATACCTTACGTCAGATGGCAGTTCTCTGGTGACACTGGTACAGAGTAGTCTGTTGACCCGAGATCGTCATAGAGTCTTGTGTGGTTCCCACTGTGCTTTGATTTCCATCTTACCACGTCCAAGAGGGCGTGCAAAATGGTGGTTTTTGGGTACAGTCCCGAGTCACATGGAGGCAATGAGCGATAGGAGGGGATTCGTCTCTCCCGGTATAGGGGGTTGATGTTGCGCTGTGTTCGATTGGCTATAACAGGAAATCCCTGGCCAGGGTTGCTGAGATTTACTGGTAAGTGTTACCAGTAGTTTCTCGAATAGTTATAGACCTCATATCGACACGACTTATCGAGCTATTGGGGTCTGACGTTTACCACCCCTAGGCAAGATATGCGACATATCAGACGATCAGACCGGACTGTACGGTAGTGTTACTGGTTGGATTCACTGGAGTGTGAGCCGGCTTGCTCGTCGATCTTCAGATCGCTCAATACCCGGGTGGCCGTTACGTTTAGTAGACCGCTTGCGGCTTGTAGGTGTTTGATATGATCATCACCTGCTGCCGGCGTATTGACGAGTCTTTAGAGTCCTACACAGAGGTTTCCTGGCTCAAGCGAAACGAAATAGGGGCGCATATGAGATATGTGCGGGACCGAGAATAATGCGTGTATGTGATACCGTATTTCATTCTCGCGATGAATGTGTCGAATGGTTATATGCGATATAACCTAGTTATCGAATCGAGGGTTGATTCGATAAGCCGATACATTGGATACTAGTCGGTTATATGCGATATGACCGGATCGTTAAATCAAGTGTTGATTTAATGATTTAATGCATAATTATATATTTGATATATTACTTTGCGTTAACTAGTATCGGTTCACTTAAGATGGATTTTCTCACTCGGATGTGCGCATTGTATATGCGATATACTTTTGTGCACTTGTTTGTATCATGTTTGATGATACATGTTTACTTGGTTAAGTGTAAAGAATTAAACCATGGTTAAACATATAATTAGGGTTTTATTTTTCCATCACTTATTTATTCATTTATTTATTTGTTTATACATTTTGGAAAATAAATAGAAAAGAGAAAAGAATGGTGGCTTTATTTGTTGTTTAGTTGAAGCTTCATGAAGCTTTGACTTTGTCCACCATTCTTATCTCATCCTTAACCCTAACCATTCCTTTAACCATGATTGATTCTCTACACATTACCATAGTTAACATTATGATAAGGTTTGATTATTCTTTTCTTTTTAATTAACTTATCATATCATTTCTTCTTCTTCTTCCTTGAACTCAAGAAGAAAACCTTGAGGTCATCAATGGTGATTGATGATAAAGAGTGAGAAATCCAATTCTAAATTGAACCCACTTCCTATTTCTTCATCCTCTACCTCTTGCCAAGTAGTAGAGTGTGTTTTCTTCACAAGTTTCTTGACTTGGTGAAGTCGGAGCTTGATTTAGCGATGCCTCGACGTAGATCATCTTCGGCATGGACATCGATGACCTAGCCCGTCCATTCTCCGATGAAGCCGACGCTAGAGCCCGGGACTTGTTATGGACAGCGAGGAGACTTCATTGCGGAGCTATGGAGGTGGAGAACCGGATCTACAAAGGTTGTATTTCCGTATCTCTTAGTTAAGTGTTAACTAGTTGCTTTTTCGTCTAGAAATCTAGCCAACGATCCGTACACTAGGGTTTCTCGGCACCATAATTTTTGAAATTGGCATGGTTGATGCCTTGTGAGACCTCTTGAGAGTGCCTAGGAACCCTACAGTGGTATCAGAGCCTGGCTAGAGCCTTAGGCGAAGTCCCGACGGAATTTGAAGTCCGATCGACCCGAAACCCAAACCCTTAACATGCTCTCTGGACTTTTCTGTAAAATGTGGATTTTTTGAAATTAAAAATATGCAGAGAAATGTGCAGGAAATTCTAAGAAAAACTGGAGAAAACGACAACCTAATTCAACAGTACGGCCGTGGAACCGCGGCGTGGACCCCCCTTTTGCGGCGGTTCCGCGGCCGTCTGTGATGATTAGGATGTGTGTTTTCTTCAGTTGTTTCTGTTGGTGTTTCTTGTGTGTTCTGGATGTTTTTAATATTTATTCCAGAGTTGTATTTTCTGGGTTGTATTGGGGACTCGGTGCATTCGATCGGACTGTCTAATTTTTGTCGGTGTGGCTTTCCGGATAATTTTTGAATATGTTAAAAAGTTCGACCGGATATAAATACCCAATTTTTCCCCTGTCGGGAAATTTCCAAGTGTTGGATTTTTCCGTAGTTTAACGACGTTCTAAGTAGTGCAAGTAACGCGATGGACCCTCTAGAAGACAACAAACCTTAACTCGATTATGTGACCGTCTTGAACTGCCCTTTGAACCTTAGGATTTGGGGCAGTACGGCGTGCCACATGTGAGGCATTGGCTTGACCCTTCTACGGCTGGACCGTTGGTACTGAGGCACGAACGGAATGTTGTTAGACTTATTTCATGTGTTGAGCTGTATCGGGAAAACTTGGGTGTTCGATTGTTCGATCGAAAAGTTTAACATTTTCTGTTTATCTGGAATGGGATACAATAATTGGAATTCACAAAAGTTATGAGATAACTGAATGAATGTTATAAACATAGCAGTTTAGTCTCACTTGATCGGTTGCCACGGAATTTTGATGTGATCAAAAGTCCGTCGCAATCACGTAGCGTACGCGGATACTCGCCGGGTAAACTTAATAGACAGCCTCACTCCATAGCCCCGACCAAGTGACTGTAGGAGAACCCCGTCGCCGAAAGCATCCGTTAGGGTGCTCCCGGTAGCGGTGTTCCGCCTTGGTGCACTTCGTCGACGGCGTCGGGGGTTCGGCCGCCTACTAAAGTTTGCGACGAGCATTCGATCAGGATGTCGGGAATCTTGTTGAATTGCCCGACTTGATATTGAAAAGAGTTTTCGATTTTGAGACTAAAATGCGGGGTTTATAATTGTTAGGCATGCGATGTCTAAGTAATTCATTTGGTCAGGCATGCGATGTCTGAGGTAGTTGCGGATTCCAACTGTTGTAGTTTTACACTTTCTTTTCTGTGACCGTAAGTGTAATATGTGATATCGCCGGTTTCGTTGCTATATGTCAACGACAATTGGGATGTGCATATTTACTTACGTTGATGACATGTGATGTTATGTGTTGCTGGATATGTTATATTGGATCGTCGTGTTTGAATAGCCGGGGGTTTTTATGTGAGATGAGCGTTTTTCATTTTCATTCATGTAAAAACTTGTATGTAATATTCTTTTATTTGGGGCGCTTCCAGATTGCGGAAGTTGTCACCGTTGTTGTATATTATTTACTTTTCCGCACTAGGATAGACCCAAGGAGGAGGGCACAAGTAACCGGGTTCTGGAGTCCAGTGGGAGACCAACTCGAGGAGTCGAGTCCGGGTCTCCTAACTCCAGAATTGGTAGGGTTGCTTGCCGCTCTCGTAGGGGTCTAGGGGTGTGGGTTTGGCTATTCATCGCGACCGTGGAATCCGTGTTTTATACTGGCTCGTATTAAAAACACGGACGTCCTAGTATATCCAATATTTCATATGATTCTTCTGCTGCGATATCTGTGATGTGATCATGTGATGTTCTGTGATAGATAAATATATAGTATATATGATATATTATATAGACGTTACTTATGTTTTACACCCGCGCTAGCCCTGCCCCGCTCTGCCGTTAGTTACCTAACCTAACGGTGCACGAGGGGACATCGAGGCGAATGCGGATGGCATAAGTGTACATCGTATTTATCTGTGATGTTTAGGTACTTAAATGATGGGACTTCATTAATGTGATTAATGAAATAAAAGAAACCTAAGATGTTGTAGAATCGAATTTCAAAATAAAACAGGTAGCTACAGTTCTTGCTTTGCACAGAGGTATATGTGATATATCCTGCACCTTATTCGATAAGGAAAGGACCGAGATCCCTTCACCGGGAGTGACTCCTTTAGCAATAACTGGCAGATGCTACACACTCGGTTTGTCTTTTGATTTCTTTTAAGTGTTTTTGCTTTTCACAGTGATATATATGATATATCCCGCACCTCATTCGACGAGGAAAGGACCGACGATCCCTTCATCGGGAGTGACTCCTTTAGCAAAACTAGAAAAGCCTCAAAAGCACTCCATTTTAAAATCATTTGATTCTACAACGATATCAAGTTCATTACGCAATAGGTTTTCAGAAAAACCTGTCGTAGCCCTCCGTCATTTCAGATAAGTACTAGTTAGTATTCGTGCTACGTTTGTTGACTATGTTAAGGCGTAGTGTGCGGTAGCTAATTAGTGCTTATCTGCATAAGCATATGATGCGATTGGATTAGGGTAGTCGTGCGACTTTGTTGACTATGTTAAGAGTCGTGCGGGTGGGTTTAATTCAATCGGGAAATGACGGGTTGAACTTGACTAGCACTTATGATTTGTTGACTATGTTAAGGTCATATAGCTGCTAGGGGCAAAAAATATTATCGGGAATTTCAAGTGTTGAAATTTGCAATGAGATTGCATACCTTCTATGAGATAGTTGGATCCGGATACCCGCTGCGAGTAAGAGTTACTCCTGGGAGAGTTTTATACATTACAATTAGCCGATCAAGTAGGTGTCTAGAAAGGTGTCAACGGGGTTACGCCTCTGGGAAAACGAGGTTTACATTAATTAGGTTCGTGCGAAAGCACGGGGGACCTCCCTCAAAGTACCGACACTGGCCTGGCTGAAAGATTGGCGAACTTGTAGTGTGTAATTAATCCCGGCTAGTCTTTCCTTTTAGGGTTTGAAGGAAGATTTGATAAAAAGCAGTGGGAGCCATCCTGATTAGATAAAATAATAACCAATCAATTCTTGCAAGAGCGCACGCTGAGTGTTTTCTTCTCTCTCTCTCCAGGTAGCGACCATATCACGCCTTAATCAAGATAATAATACGGATTATTGACCAAACCCGCTTGTTATACTGAGCTGGGGAACGTTGGTCCCGCTCCAACTTATAATTGTTATAAGACAGAGCAGGAAATTGGGGATTACCAGAATTCCCGTGCCGCCCAAACGAGGAGAGTGCATGATGATGCATCATCTTCGGGTGTGTTCATTACAGAGAACTGTTTCTCAGTATCCTTTACGTCCTGGGTATGTGATACCAAATCAGGATCCCAGATATGTAAACTGTTACATAGGGCTACAGAAAGGTAGAGGACTGAGAACGAGTGATAAGTTTCATGAGGCAGAAAACGGGGCAAGAGTTGCAGCCAAGTCTGTCGGTCACTGTCACCCTGTATTCCAAATACATTGATTCTGAACGAATGTTATTAGATACCGAACCTGATATACAAAATCATATCAGTCTCTTTATTAGTAAAGAAAAGATAAAATTTTGTATTGTTGGATAATGTTTTGAAAATTTCCTATATCAAAAGTTGATCGGATCAGGCACGTTATCTAAAAGCATTGATGTTCTAAATCAAACTACAGTTCTTAGTACACGGAACACACACAAGAGGAAGAGTTCAGAAATGAACAAATCCTTCTTGAGGCATTGTAGACTAGGTCATATCAATGCGACCCGACTGGCTGAAGTTACATGTAGATGCATATTTAAATAAGTTTGAATTACATCTTGTGAAACTCGCCAGTCATGTCACAAAGATAAGATGACCACAGCTCTGTTTATTGGAAACAGAGAAAGAGTTAGTAAACTCTTGGGACTGATACATGATGATGTATGTAAGGTCTCCTGTCTACACATGCCAGGACTGGTTCTTTATACTTCATTACATTCTCTGATGATCTTTCGAGTTTCAGACCTATGTTCCTGTTGAAACACAAGTCCGAACCTTTTGAGATATTCACAGAATATAAGTTAGAAGTAGAGAACCAAAATACGGGTATAAGTATTATGTCCTATGATGAGATCAGGGAGGAGAATACTTGTGCACGGAAATACTGGACTATTCTAAAGGAGAATGAGATTCTCTCTCAGCATTACTCCTCCGTATACACCATTGCACGATGGTATGTCGGGGCGGAGCAAATACACCCTATATGATATGGTGTGCTCTATGATGAGTACTGCTGAGTTGCCTTTTTCCTTTTGGGAGTTATGCACTTGAGAAGCTACATACCTATTGAATAGGGTTCCAATCAAATCAGTTGCCTACCACTTCATATGTGATATGGAAAGGGAAGAGCCCATCTCTTAAGTCAGTTAAGATTTGGGGTTGTCCGGCCAATGTCTAAAAGCAAAATCCGGACAAGCTCGAGGCAAGATCTGTTATGTAGAACTGGAAATGTTCCAGCTATGCAAATTGCAGCTGATGATTTGACAGAACCAAAGGATTCAGTAGATTCCAACGAACCTCAGCCTCTCCGCCGATCTAGTAGGGTTTCTCACCCACCTGAGAGATACTTTGGTTTCTCTATGACAGTGGGAGCGAGGATTGCATCATGAGATGATGACCCAACTAGTTTCGAGCTGGCCATCAGGAGTAAGACTCTGTAAGAATGGCTGGATGCTTTGCGATCTGAGATGGAATCCATGTACACCAACAAAGTATGGACTTTGGTTGCTATATCTGAAGGGTTAAATCCCCATCAGGAGCAAGTATATCTTGAGAAGATTACTTGGTGTAGATGGAAAAGTTGAGTCTTTCATAGCTAGACTTGTTAAAGGTTTTCGTCATCAACCAGGCGTGGATAATGATGAAACCTTTTCAAGTAGCTATGCTTAAGTCCATCCAGATCCTACTTGTCACGGCTACATACCATGACTACGATATCTGGTGGTTGGGTGTCATGACTGCTTTTCTAAATAATGTTTTAGAAGAGTGCGTCTATAAGTACACAGCCAGAGGGCTTCGTAGACAGTGGGAGCAGCGGAAACGTGTGCAAGATGCTTTATAGGATTAAAGCAGGCATCGCGGAGTTGGAACATCTGTTTTGATGGATTAGTCAAAGAGTTTGATATCATCAAAATGGTAGATGAACCTTGTATAAACAAAAAGGTAGTAGGGAGTATGGTGGTGATCCTCGTAGAGTACGTGGATGACATACTCTTGATAAGAAAGGAGTTTTCTTATGCTACGCTCGATCAATCTCCGTCTGTCACAATGATTCAACACATAGGATCAAAATGATACCTCCTAAATCCTGAGTTTTGGATCTATGAGATAGATCTAATTGGATGTTAGGACTCTCACTAGTTGTAGTGAGACGGTATCAACCGATCCTGGGAAGAATCACTGGAAGGGTTCCAAGGTGATAAAGACGACTGAATGTCAGTCACAGGCATTGTCTTTACCCTCAGTGGAGGGACGGTATGTTGGAAGAGTTCCAAGCTAGATACCGTGACATACTAGACGATAAAGGCTGGATACATCGCTACTTAAGATGCTACCAAAGAGGCTGTTTGGGTGTATATTGGTTCATGAGATGAACTATGTTCCTCCCATTGTGTGACAATGGAGTTGTGGCTTATGCCAAGGAACGCCGGTCCCATCAGTGATCCAGACATATTCTAAGGCAGTATCACTTGATCATGGAGATGGTTGATCTCCAAGGGATCGAGGACAGGAGAGTAGACTCAGAGGACAACACAGCGGATCCACTCACAAAGGCCTGTTCCCAGAGAGAGACTTTTATGGGATGGTTGAGTATGAGATACTACAACCACTGCTACAGATGGCCCTAGTGCAAGTGGGAGATTGTTAGTTATATGTATGCCCTAGAGGCCATTACTGTACATAGGATGTATATTGTAGTGGATGCTGGGACATATATAGGGAGGACTTTCTTGCTCGACATGATAGTATGCTATCTGGTTGATCTTTACCTTAACGTGTACACTAATTGTCTCTCTGTTACATGTTGGTAAAGCCCTTAGGATGTGTACTTGACTACCTGGACTATGATGCGGATCATACTAGTGTGGACATGGTAGTCTATAAGTACATCCTTCAAAATCCCTAGTCGTGGGTGTATCGAGACAGGGCATCGATATACCAGAGTAGACTAGCGTGTACCTTCTCGACCCATACAGATGGGCGATGGATGATCCTATATCCATTGGTGTTTGACATCAGAGGAGATATACGGGTGCTCAGTAGAGACTGGGTACACTGGACGGACTCGCCGAGAACTCCCAGATGGTATTATACCTTACGTCAGATGGCAGTTCTCTGGTGACACTGGTACAGAGTAGTCTGTTGACCCGAGATCGTCATAGAGTCTTGTGTGGTTCCCACTGTGCTTTGATTTCCATCTTACCACGTCCAAGAGGGCGTGCAAAACGGTGGTTTTTGGGTACAGTCCCGAGTCACATGGAGGCAATGAGCGATAGGAGGGGATTCGTCTCTCCCGGTATAGGGGGTTGATGTTGCGCTGTGTTCGATTGGCTATAACAGGAAATCCCTGGCCAGGGTTGCTGAGATTTACTGGTAAGTGTTACCAGTAATTTCTCGAATAGTTATAGACCTCATATCGACACGACTTATTGAGCTATTGGGGTCTGACGTTTACCACCCCTAGGCAAGATATGCGACATATCAGACGATCAGACCGGACTGTACGGTAGTGTTACTGGTTGGATTCACTGGAGTGTGAGCGGGCTTGCTCGTCGATCTTCAGATCGCTCAATACCCGGGTGGCCGTTACGTTTAGCAGACCGCTTGCGGCTTGTAGGTGTTTGATATGATCATCACCTGCTGCCGGCGTATTGACGAGTCTTTAGAGTCCTACACAGAGGTTTCCTAGCTCAAGCGAAACGAAATAGGGGCGCATATGAGATATGTGCGGGACCGAGAATAATGCGTGTATGTGATACCGTATTTCATTCTCGCGATGAATGTGTCGAATGGTTATATGCGATATAACCTAGTTATCGAATCGAGGGTTGATTCGATAAGCCGATACATTGGATACTAGTCGGTTATATGCGATATGACCGGATCGTTAAATCAAGTGTTGATTTAATGATTTAATGTATAATTATATATTTGATATATTACTTTGCGTTAACTAGTATCGGTTCACTTAAGATGGATTTTCTCACTCGGATGTGCGCATTGTATATGCGATATACTTTTGTGCACTTGTTTGTATCATGTTTGATGATACATGTTTACTTGGTTAAGTGTAAAGAATTAAACCATGGTTAAACATATAATTAGGGTTTTATTTTTCCATCACTTATTTATTCATTTATTTATTTGTTTATACATTTTGGAAAATAAATGGAAAAGAGAAAAGAATGGTGGCTTTATTTGTTGTTTAGTTGAAGCTTCATGAAGCTTTGACTTTGTCCACCATTCTTATCTCATCCTTAACCCTAACCATTCCTTTAACCATGATTGATTCTCTACACATTACCATAGTTAACATTATGATAAGGTTTGATTATTCTTTTCTTTTTAATTAACTTATCATATCATTTCTTCTTCTTCTTCCTTGAACTCAAGAAGAAAACCTTGAGGTCATCAATGGTGATTGATGATAAAGAGTGAGAAATCCAATTCTAAATTGAACCCACTTCCTATTTCTTCATCCTCTACCTCTTGCCAAGTAGTAGAGTGTGTTTTCTTCATAAGTTTCTTGACTTGGTGAAGTCGGAGCTTGATTTAGCGATGCCTCGACGTAGATCATCTTCGGCATGGACATCGATGACCTAGCCCGTCCATTCTCCGATGAAGCCGATGCTAGAGCCCGGGACTTGTTATGGACAGCGAGGAGACTTCATTGCGGAGCTATGGAGGTGGAGAACCGGATCTACAAAGGTTGTATTTCCGTATCTCTTAGTTAAGTGTTAACTAGTTGCTTTTTCGCCTAGAAATCTAGCCAACGATCCGTACACTAGGGTTTCTCGGCACCATAATTTTTGAAATTGGCATGGTTGATGCCTTGTGAGACCTCTTGAGAGTGCCTAGGAACCCTACAGGTGGAGTAGAAGTGGCGATGATATACGCGGTTTGGTCGTGAATGATAGTAGTCGCAATTTACTTTGCCCTCTTGTTGAAGTCAAAATTTGCACCCTGGTTGACCAAGTCAAAGTCAAGGTCAACCCCAAGCCAAGTGGGCCCAAGCCCAGATCAAGTGGGCCAATGCCCAGGTCGAGCTCGAACACGAAGCGTCCGGCCTTCCGCCATACCAAAATAAAAAATCATGTAACAAATAATTTTGATGTAATTTTTGTGCATGAATGTATGCAAAATGGGCATAAAGCCAATTTTTTGTAAACCCATGGTTTATGTGCAAAAAGAAATGGCACATGAGCCTTGGGATGGGCAAAATGCCATTTTGTAAAGCCCAAGGGGCTTGTAACGTTTTGAAAATCGTTCCGGTGAAATTTCGGAAAATCGGTAAAATAATGGGGGTTTCTGTAAAAATTCAAAATACAAATATCTTTATTATAAAATTAAATATACATATTCTAGCTATATAATTTCTAGTATTTGGTGTTTATTGAGCCACCGATGAAATTTCAAATTTTCTGAAAATTTTTCCGAAATTAATTATTTTAATATTATTTTAAGCCGTCACTAATATATTTAATTAAGGAAAATTATAAATTGGAATGGGTTGATACAAATTTTATAATTCATGACACACTAAACTGACATGTAAAATATTGTTTCTGAAACGAAATGGTTTGCCAAAACGGTTTAGAAAATATGGAAGAAAAAGGGCTTAATTAGTGAATGTTGTGTTAGTAGGAATTGGGGTAATACATTTATCTTTTTTTCTAACCCACACACCCACACCTTACCCTCTCTCCCTCTCCCTATGTGGCCAGCCCCACCTTGACAGCCCCTCCCCTCTCTCTCCAATCACCCCTTGTTTGAAAAGAAAAGAAAGGAAAGGAAAGGAAAATGAAAGAAGGTCAAAAAGGGTATGGACTTTGTCTTTTTCCCCACTTTCTTCACCTCACTCTCTCTCCTCCCTTACCCCTCTAATTCTAGCCGAATATTTGCAGGCCCCAACAGCAGCCCCCCTTCCCTCTTCTCCTCTCTTTTTCCATCAAAAAAATTGTCAAAAATCAAAGTAAAACCTCAACGAAATCAAAATCCAACTCCTACCCATTTCTCATTTACCTATCTAGCATGGATCTAGGGAACAAGATTTCAATTTGGGAGGCTATGTATGCTTGTGGATCTTCAAAAATTTTGGGTATAAATTTTAAAGCTTTTGCTTAATTTGTTAGTTAATTTCTTAAAGCTAATTTATTTAAGTGATTAATTAGGTTTTAGATGAGTTTAATTGCATGATTAAGGAATTCAAGTTAGGGTTTTGTTGTGGAATTGGGTTGTGATAAATTTTGCATGGTTTTGTGATGTGGATTAACATCTTAAGTCTTGTAGAAAGCTAAGCTAGTTGTTAATTACAACCCATTACTTATAAAATGTCCTAATTAAGTTATTTTGCTAACTAGGGTTTTTGGAAAATTATTAAATGCTTTAGATTAAAATATAATTATGGTTTCATGTCATCATTAATATTATAATGAGTGGTTTAATGCCCTTGGACCATGCAAAACCAAGCGTAGTTGTTGTTTTGTGCATTTTTAGTTGAAATTGTTAAAATTAGATAAATTGCAAAACTAGAATTTTTAGTTTTATAAGAATTGATGATATTAAATTTTTGAAATGGGTTGTATGACTTATTTAAGATATTTAATAAGTATTATAGCCGCTAGATTTGTTTAAACGTCGAGTTTTGTACTAAAACGGGTAATTTTTGCTTGCTAGATTTTCGGAAAAATGGCTTTTAAAGTGAATTTGGGGTTTTTTGTGAATTTTAACCTATTTTATATTATAATTAGTGTTCGTGAATGCGCAAATGAGTGTGTTTGGGTTTTTCTCGATGGTTTGACGTTTGTACATCGATATCGAGGGTTGGTTTGGCTATTCTTGTATGCGTAGGCGATAGGTTTTGACCTATGCTTGATACGCGTGCCGATTTGATTTGCGTATGCCGTTTCGATTTCGAATTTGGTTTTAATGCGATACGGTGCGTTATGATATGTAGGTACCCTATGTGGACTTCAATACGATAAGCAAGCGCGTGGCGACGTCGGCACCGGCGAGCGAGGACCAGGTAAGTAGATTTATATCTACGGGGAGAAGTCGGGTGGATGGCGTATAGCACCCCCGCAGTTCGTGGTGATGTATACGAATACGTATACACACATATATATTGGTTATATATTGTTGAGTTTATTGATGATAAAGATAGATTTTAGGTGTGATTTGATAGGTTTAGTGTTGTGAGACCCTAGAGTAGAGGTTGCACCACATTTACACACGCACCCATACTTGCATACATTCTTCTTTTATATGTGCTTATATGGGGTTATATTGTTATGTGTTCACATGGGTATGGGACTATGTATTCACATACTAGATTTGAGGATAGTATTTGGGATATAAGATGAGTCGACAAGATTTGATTGAGACCGCGAGAACGGTGATATGGCAGGATTCGTACTTGAGGTACATCCTGATATTATAGCGAATCTTGGGACGAAGATACATGTGAATAGCGTTATACATTGAATGGTTGACATGTGATCATGACATGAGATAAGATATGTTAAGACATTCATAATAGGTCGCATTAGGCGATGTATACCTTTTTATGACGATATACGATGATGATATCGGTTTGTATGAGGCTGTAGATCAGCAGTCAGATCATGATTAGATTGATGATATTAGTATTGTACTAGACGTAGATCAGTACCCCGGATTATGATCTTTGAAAAAGAGGATATCAAATGATTAAATTAACGAAGGTGATATTGACCCGTACCCAGATTTGGGATGCCGTACGACGGAGTTACGTACGAGCTATATATTGATGTTTGATCCGCACTCTTGACTTGGGAATATTTGATTATAGATATGGTATCGGATGTGATATTATCGAGGCGGGATCACCAACTATATATATATATATATATATATATATATATATATATATATATATATATATATATATATCGACTCAGATGTTAGGCGGTTTCCTTACCTTCAGTTAGCCGGTTAGCTCAGCCCTATAGTTTAGTGTAGCTGTATGACTCATATTATATTAAATGCAGATTTGTTATCATTGTGCCTAGTATTTAGCTCCCGCTCATTATTGCTGTTCGCTCCGCATCGCATGCTTATATTATGATTCATATCCTATTATTGATATCATGCTGTTAGGACACCAACACCATTACCGATGACGCGTATGTACCACGTACACTTACTTGCCGGCTCACACACATCTTCATCGGTAATTGCCATGTCACGAACACTTTAGAAAATACTATTTCATTGACATAGGTTGTTAGCTAATAGTTTAGACATGATATTAGTGTACTTGCCTTATATGCTAGTTTAGACATTGTAGTTATTGCCTGCTACTTCATGCATGTTATTATTCACTGTTGTGTCGCATTCATGGATTTTCATGCCTATATTCACTGTTTACATACTATTGATGACTTGGATTCGGATTTCATGAGATTTCTTGGATTTGCAGGAAAACCGCAAAAACGTAAATAAACCTTTTCTCTCTTTTTAAATAAAAAAAGTGTGGTTTTCCCATGATGTATGAGTCGTCCACCATGAGTTTGCTGATGGATTTCGAGACCCGATTCGAAGAGACGGATGAACCGTTTCGGGTACATGGTGGACCCGGTGCGGTACCCCGGGGCAAGAAGATCGCAGATGATGGCGTTGAGCCTGGCAGGGGAGCACTACCGACCGGTGATATTACCCGACGCGTCGGATATCCGGAGGATACCGTCGTGGTCTTGAGATTGATGGTAGGGGCCGGTCTGGATTGACAACGCCCTAGATAGTGAGATTGAGACACTGAGATTTTGAGATATTGAGGGACAGGGATTGCGACACAGAGATATCGAGATATTTGGATACTTGTTTTATGTCGATGCTTGGCACTGTTTATGCTGATTCCATTTATGATACCTCGTTTTCAAAAAAGATACAGAAATCTCACTAATTTATGAAAGCAGTTTTCTTCAGTACTTGCATTCTGTTTCATGCATTCATACATCATCCATATAATATATTGCTACCTGAGGCACTGACACGGGCACATGGGATTACACTCGGGTTAGATATTTACCCTAGCCATTGTTATAGGCTACATGTTATATATTGAGGATATATTATGATCTTATGACCTAGGATTGCGTTGTTCATGCATTTTCTGTTCGTAGATGTTTTTCTACTCACGAGTTGGCAACTCACCCCCGTTATGCCACAGTTCTTGCAGGTTTTGCCGTACAGGTTTCATTACGGCTTTGCTGGCACTGCTTCTTTCGGGTGACTTGCTAGTAGGTAGGTTTATTGGTATCGTACTCATCATATTACTTTGTATAATATTATTCAGTTGTATCTAGTAAATTCCATCAACCAAACATGTATTTATTTTTGAGATAAATACCAGTGGTGTTATTCTTTCGACCTTAGAGTCGCGCGTTATATATCTCTGTGGATTTCTTGTTGTTTTTAGTTTCCTTTGAGTTTTGATCCTCGCCCTTGGCGTTGTATATTATATTGCTTGTGTGGTTGTGACCGTCGATTGACGAAGAGCTAGCTCCTGCTTGGCGATGCCTTTTATTGATTTCGTATACTATTCATGTTGTATCCCGTTTGGGGGCCAGTATTTACAAAGGAGACCCTGCCGAAATTTTCAGGAAATATTTGATGTTTTAAAAAAACGCATAATTCGGCTTTTGCTATTAAAACTACTTGATTTAAATTGGTTTTCCTTCACTCTACCTCTTTTCTTGGTTTGGATTTCTGGATTTTCGGCTTACTTAGATTACGTACGCTTCGAGACGTTTCGTAGTTTAAGTGCCGGTCATGTTCCGTACTTTCGGGACGTGACAAAGTTGGTATCAGAGCATTAGGTTTTACCTTCGGAGCGTAGGATGACCCTTGGTTGACGGAATAGGTGACTAAAGTAGAGTGACGTACCGTGGTATGTTCCGCGGCATACTTACGATACGCTACTCCACTTAAGGTGCCTTAGGATATACATTTCTTTGCTCAGTATCATATTCATTCCTGATCTAGCCTCATCGGTACCAGTTACGGTTTGCTGCCACGATTATGGGAAGGGAGAGACACGGCTAGAGTTGCGGTCAGCACGAGCTCGTCACGAACGAGGACTGACCAGGGCGTAATTCCGGCGACACGCGATTGCGGAGATGTGTCTTTTTACTGTGTTTTCGCGCCACGAGCGTTTGGCGGATCGCCTTTACGAGATTTCTCGGATGTGCCGATCAGTATCAGAGGATTGAGCTACTGATAGAGGCCAGCCAGATTTCGATGACCGTTGGTGTATGGCTTATTCATGATGATTGAGGCACGGTTCAGCGTGCGGACGAATGAGCCAGTTGCTGCTGCGAACGATAAGATATCGCCCCAGATGTTGGAGCTATTGCAGTACGAGTTGTACTAAGAGATGATAGAAGGTCGCTAGTCACCGAGGATGAATGACTAGGACATGTAGTTCGTTCGCCTACCCCGATGCGAGGTCATCAGATAGAATGATTCCAGCTAGAGACGACTTCACGCGGAGACGATAAGAGTCGACAGAGACGATCGAATGTCAGAAACCTGTTATTCCAAGTTTAAAGTATTCGGAGGAGCATGCAGGAAATTCTATGGACCCTCTAGAAGAATGAAACCCTAACTCAACTTAATGACCGTGTGAAAGCCTTTGAACCTTAGGGTTTGCGGCAGTTCCGCGGCGCCATTAGTGAGGCTTGGGTTTGCCCTTCTACAGCTGGACCATCGATGCCGTGGTACGTACTCGATACTATTAAACTGTACCCAAGATGTTGAGCTCTTGGGGGATTATGAGGTTTTGACGAATCGATCGGATGGTTCGACTTCATTCGGATGCTAGGTGGTGAGATGCATTTCTTGGGAGACTCCAGATACGAGGATAGCCGTTGGAGCTCAGTCCATGCAGCCACGACGAGACGAGTCTGAAGCAGTCGACATTATAGAAAGCGGAGTAAGAGGTTCGTACGAGATCTTAATGAGACGACGTTCCACTCCGCCGACATCAGAGATGCGATACGCATGCCGAGGCATTGTACTTGGATATACCTTCCAGAAAGAGTCACGATGAGTATGCAGCCGTTCCGAAATGAGAACAGATCTAGTAAGGAACGATGACTTCCGGACAGTTCGGCAAAGATGAGATTTAGGAGAGATCTCGACAGGACCTTTCTAGGATGAATTATGAGAAGACCTGGACTCAGGAGTGGTCATGTTATGCACACCGGCAGGCCAGAGTTCAGGGTCGTCGACAAGACATGCTATGAGTGACCACGACAGTTGGCCATAGATTCTTAGAGGATGTGCTTGAGCGGGACTATTCTGCCATACGTGATTTTGGTATTTTGAGCGATCTATTCGCATGATTTGGTTTTGATGATTGAGTTTCATGATATCGTTTTCATGCACCATAGTTGCACCTACTGGGTATTTACGACTTTTGCACAGTTGTTGCACTTGAGATAGTTTTCGTGCCTTGGCTTCTCATGTTTGTGATTATATGGATTTCATACAGTTGAGTTGATTTGTGCGTATATACGCATACGATTTGGTTTTTGCACTCGGTATAGTTCGCATATGCTTGCAGTGCAGTGATACGCATTTTGTGCACTTAGATGCACTGGACATCGGCTTCGATTGTGATGCTCGATATTGGTTTTGTGCACCTTGTGCACCTGATTGGATTTTATGCATGTTCGGCGCTTGATATTGGATTTCATGATTTCGTGCATGATAGATGCACCTGCCTTGGATTTTCATGCATGCTGAGCACAGGTTTTGAGATGCGATTTTGGTGCACACCAGATGCACTAAATCGAGATTCTTCGTGCGTGTCAGATGCACCTGTCTTTGCTGTCAGGCACACACGTTGCCTATGAAAAATGTTGTGTGCACACCCGATGCACTTAGATATTGTTTATGTGCGCATGTAAGGCACATATATGGATTTTGATTTCTGTGCGCACCAGACGCGCGTAGTATTCATATGCATATTTTGGGATTGATTTCTTATAGAGTAGTACGTTTTTATGACATTTGCTATGTATTTTCGTACTGAGCAGGACTAGTCAGAGGACAGTACCTGAATGTATTTTGCATGCATTGATAGTTATCGAAGGGATTTCCAAGGAAGAGCTATAGTCTCAGTATTTACCTACGTGTCCGAGATGACATGAAATATTTTATAAAGGAAACCCTTCTGAAATTGCTTTCAAAACGGCGGGACGTGCATATTAAACAAAGGATATATATATGTGTAGTTATTTTCTTACAATAGACGTCCGCCACTGTACAGTGTTATGCGCATTGCACAGCGACCTTAAGAGATTTGGCATGCATTTCCTTCAGATATTTACATATATAGATTTGATATTTACGTGTATAGTTTCGAGTTATATCATATTGGTTTTGTATTGGATTTGACAATTGTGTCTTTACCATGACTCCGATGATTGCGGGATGCTTGACAGAGTTTTGATTTTGAGTTATATGCTCATTTTTCATGCGCATGCGCTGCGCTACGATATGTTTTAGGTATTTATGATTTCGGAGCCCCGACGACTTGATGGTTTTGCTTAGATATTTTAGTATTTGGGGGGAGTTTTAATTTAAATTTGGGGACCGAATTTCTTTAAGGGGGGAAGATTGTAACGTTTTGAAAATCGTTTCGGTGAAATTTCGGAAAATCGGTAAAATAAGGGGGTTTTCTGTAAAAAGTCAAAATACAAATATCTTTATTATAAAATTAAATATACATATTCTAGCTATATAATTGCAAGTATTTGGTGTTTATTGAGCCACTGGTGAAATTTCAAATTTTCTGAAAAATTTTCCGAAATTAATTATTTTAATATTATTTTAAGCCGTCACTAATACATTTAATTAGGGAAAATTATAAATTGGAATGGGTTGATACAAATTTTATAATTCATGACACACTAAACTGACATGTAAAATATTATTTTTGAAATGTAATGGTTTGCCAAAACGGTTTAGAAAATATCGAAAAAAAAGATCTTAATTAGTGAATGTTGTGTTAGTGCGAATTGGGGTAATACATTTATCTTTTTCCCTAATCCACACACCCACACCTCACCCTCTCTCCCTTTCCCTATGTGGCCGGCCCAACCTTGACAGCCCCCCCCCTCTCTCTCCAATCACCCCTTGTTTGAAAAGAAAGGAAAGGAAAGGAAAGGAAAATGAAAGAAGGTCAAAAGGGCTATGGACTTTGTCTTTTTCCCCACTTTCTTCACCTCACTCTCTCTCCTCCCTTACCCCTCCAATTCTGGCCGAATATTTGCAGGCCCCAACAGCAGCCCCCCTTCCCTCTTCTCCACTCTTTTTCCATCAAAAAAATTGTCAAAAATCAAAGTAAAACCTCACCGAAATCAAAATCCAACTCCTACTCATTTCTCATTTGCCTATCTAGCATGGATCTAGGGAACAAGATTTCAATTTGGGAGGCTATGTGTGCTTGTGGATCTTCAAATTTTTTGGGTATAAATTTTAAAGCTTTTGCTTAATTTGTAAGTTAATTTCTTAAAGCTAATTTATTTAAGTGATTAATTAGGTTTTAGATGAGTTTAATTGCATGATTAAGGAATTCAAGTTAGGGTTTTGTTGTGGAATTGGGTTGTGATAAATTGTGCATGATTTTGTGATGTGGATTAACATTTTAAGTCTTGTAGAAAGCTAAGCTAGTTGTTAATTACAACCCATTACTTATAAAATGTCCTAATTAAGTTATTTTGCTAACTAGGGTTTTTGGAAAATTATTAAATGCTTTAGATTAAAATATAATTATGGTTTCATGTCATCATTAATATTATAATGAGTGGTTTAATGCCCTTGGACCATGCAAAACCAAGCATAGTTGTTGTTTTGTGCATTTTTAGTTGAAATTGTTAAAATTAGATAAATTGCAAAACTAGAATTTTTAGTTTTATAAGAATTGATGATATTAAATTTTTGAAATGGGTTGTATGACTTATTTAAGATGTTTAATAAGTATTATAGCCGCTAGATTTGTTTAAACGTCGAGTTTTGTACTAAAACGGGTAATTTTTGCTTGCTAGATTTTCGGAAAAATGGCTTTTAAAGTGAATTTGGGGTTTTTGTGAATTTTAACCTATTTTATATTATAATTAGTGTTCGTGAATGCGCAAATGAGTGTGTTTGGGTTTTTTCTCGATGGTTTGACGTTTGTACATCGACATTGAGGGTTGGTTTGGCTATTCTTGCATGCGTAGGCGATAGGTTTTGACCTATGCTTGATACGCGTGCCGATTTGATTTTCGTATGCCGTTTCGATTTTGAATTTGGTTTTAATGCGATACGGTGCGTTATGATATGTAGGTACCCCATGTGGACTTCGAGACGACAAGCAAGCGCGTGGCGACGTCGACACCGGCGAGCGAGGACCAGGTGAGTAGATTTATATTTACGAGGAGAAGTCGGGTGGATAGCGTATAGCACCCCGCAGTTCGTGGTAATGTATACGAATACGTATACACACATATATATTGGTTATATATTGTTGAGTTTATTAATGATAAAGATAGATTTTAGGTGTGATTGGATAGGCTTAGTGTTGCGAGACCCTAGAGTAGAGGTTGCAGCACATTTACACACACGCACCAATACTTGCATACATTCTTCTTTCATATGTGCTTATATGTGGTTATATTGTTATGTGTTCACATGGGTATGGGACTATGTGTTCACATACTGGATTTGAGGATAGTATTTGGGATTTAAGATGAGTCGACAAGATTTGATTGAGACCGCGAGAACGGTGATATGGCAGGATTCGTACTTAAGGTACATCCTGATATTATAGCGGATCTTGGGACGACAATACATGTGAATAGCGTTATACATTGAATGGTTGATATGTGATCGTGACATGAGATAAGATATGTTAAGACATTCATAATAGGTCGCATTAGGCGATGTATACCTTTTTATGACGATATACGATGATGATATCGGTTTGTATGAGGCTGTAGATCAGCAGTCAGATCATGATTAGATTGATGATATTAGTATTGTACTAGACATAGATCAGTACCCCGGATTATGATCTTTGATAAAGAGAATATCAAATGATTAAATTAACGAAGGTGATATTGACCCGTACCCAGATTTGGGATGCCGTACGACGGAGTTACGTACGAGCTATATATTGATGTTTGATCCGCACTCTTGACTTGGGAATATTTGATTATAGATATGGTATCGGATGTGATATTATCGAGGCGGGATCACCGACTATATATATATATATATATATATATATATATATACCTATGTATCGACTCAGATGTTAGGCGGTTTTCTTACCTTCAGTTAGCCGGATAGCTCAGCCATATAGTTTAGTGTAGCCGTATGACTCATATTATATTAAATGCAGATTTGTTATCATTATGTCAAGTATTTAGCTCCCGCTCATTATTACCGTTCGCTCCGCATCGCATGCTTATATTATGATTCATATCCTATTATTGATATCATGCTGTTAGGACACCAGCGCCATTACCGATGACGCGTATGTACCACGTACACTTACTTGCCGGCTCATACACATCTTCATCGGTAATTGCCATGTCACGAACACTTTAGAAAATACTATTTCATTGACATAGGTTGTTAGCTAATAGTTTAGACATGATATTAGTGTACTTGCCTTATATGCTAGTTTAGACATTGTAGTTATTGCCTGCTACTTCATGCATGTTATTATTCACTGTTGTGTCGCATTCATGGATTTTCATGCCTATATTCACTGTTTACATACTATTGATGACTTGGATTCGGATTTCATGAGATTTCTTGGATTTGCAGGAAAGCCGCAAAAACATAAATAAACCTTTTCTCTCTTTTTAAATAAAAAAAGTGTGGTTTTCCCATGATGTATGAGTCGTCCACCATGAGTTTGCTGATGGATTTCGAGACCCGATTCGAAGAGACGGATGAACCGTTTCGGGTACATGGTGGACCCGGTGCGGTACCCCGGGGCAAGAAGATCGCAGATGATGGCGTTGAGCCTGGCAGGGGAGCACTACCGACCGGTGATATTACCCGACGCGTCGGATATCCGGAGGATACCGTCGTGGTCTTGAGATTGATGGTAGGGGCCGGTCTGGATTGACGACGCCCTAGATAGTGAGATTGAGACACTGAGATTTTGAGATATTGAGGTACAGGGATTGCGACACAGAGATATCGAGATATTTGGATACTTGTTTTGTGTCGATGCTTAGCACTATTTATGCTGATTCCATTTATGATACCTCGTTTTCAAAAAAGATACAGAAATCACACTAATTTATGAAAGCTGCTTTCTTCAGTACTTTCATTCTGTTTCATGCATTCATACATCATCCATATGATATATTGCTACCTGAGGCACTGACACGGGCACATGGGATTACACTCGGGTTAGATATTTACCCTAGCCATTGTTATAGGCTACATGTTATATATTGAGGATATATTATGATCTTATGTCCTAGGATTGCGTTGTTCATGCGGTTTCTGTTCGTCGATGTTTTTCTACTCACGAGTTGGCAACTCACCCCCGTTGTGCCACAGTTCTTGCAGGTTTTGCCGTACAGGTTTCATTACGGCTTTGCTGGCACTGCTTCTTTCGGGTGACTTGCTAGTATGTGGGTTTATTAGTATCGTACCCATCATATTACTTTGTATAATATTATTCAGTTGTATCTAGTAAATTCCATCAACCAAACATGTATTTATTTTTGAGATAGAGACCAGTGGTGTTATTCTTTCGATCTTAGAGTCGCGCGTTATATATCTCTGTAGATTTCTTGTTGTTTTGAGTTTCCTTTGAGTTTTGATCCTCGCCCTTGGCATTGTATATTATATTGCTTGTGTGGTTGTGACCATCGATTGACGAAGAGCTAGCTCCCTCTTGGGGATGCCTTTTATTGATTTCGTATACTATTCATGTTGTATCCCGTTTGGGAACCAGTATTTACAAAGGAGACTCTGCCGAAATTTTCAGGAAATATTTGATGTTTTAAAAAAAACGCATAATTCAGCTTATGCTATTAAAACTACTTGATTTAAATTGGTTTTCCTTCACTCTACCACTTTTCTTGGTTTGGATTTCTGGGTTTTCGGCTTACTTAGATTACGTACGCCTCAAGACGTTTCGTAGTTTAAGTGTCAGTCATGTTCCGTACTTTCGGGACGTGACAGGGCTATATGTAAATATGTAAGCTTATATAAGGCAACATGATGAAAATATCTAATATAATTTTTCATTCCCCCAAAAACAAGGGTTCTTTATGCCTCCTGCTCCTTCTCCAAGGTTCTAAACCTTCTCATTTCTTTTGAATTAAATCAAGAGCTTTACTCTTTCTTTTCCAAAAAACTAAGTAGTTTTCCACCACAAAACCCATAAAGGGGCACTCAGATCTCCCATCAGATCTCAAAAAGAAGAGATCTTTAAAATCTCATACTTCTTGTTCTTCAAGACCCAGCCAATAGAGGTGGAAGGAGGAGACCCATCTCCAAAAATCTCATCTGGGAAGATCCAGAGCCAAAGGGAGAAACAAAGCAGCCCCCCCTTTGATCACTTCTAAAACCTTTTAGGAGTTTAACTCCACAAATCGGGAGCACAGCTCCCAGTGCAGGGAACAAAGTCCCCTTTCTGTTCGACGCCCAGCGTCCAGCGCCCAGAGCGCTTGCGCCCACGTGCCGAGCATATGGTGCGCCCAGCGCTCAGGGCGTTTGCGCCCACGTGCCGACACGTGGCGCGCCCAGCGCCCAGCGCGCTTGCGCCCCCGTGCCGACACGTGGCGCGCCCAGCGCGCTTGCTCCCCCGTGCCGACACGTGGCACGCCCAGGGCGCTTGCGCCCACATGCCGACACGTGGCGTGCCCAGCGCCCAGAGAGTTTGTGCCCACGTGCCGACACGTGGCATGCCCAGCACCTAGGGCACTTGCGCCCACGTGCCGATACGTGGCGCGCCCAGCACCCAGGGCGCTTACGCCCACGTGCCGACACGTGGCACGCCCAGCGCCCAGGGCGCTTACGCCTACATGCCGAGCATGTGGCGCGCCCAGCGCCTAGAGCGCTCGTGCCCAGCGCTTGCGCGCCATGCACGCGAGGCACTGGCCCCCACGCATCCTTTGGATGCCATTTCCCTTTATACACACACACACACACACTCTCTCTCTACAATACCATCCCCCTCAAAAAATTTTGGGCCGAGGCGCTGCCCCGCATCCCGTAAGGGGGCTGCTAGCCCTCTTGACCCCCAACCCGCTATCCGGGTAGTGGGACCCCCGTAAAAACTCTGCGGGGCCCCCGATATATCCAAAACCCCTTCAAAACACAACACCACACATTGAGTTCGCATGACCAGTTTAACCCGTCAATCGGAGGTTCTCTCGCTCCAAATGCGAGGGATAATTAACAGCAGCTTAGTCCGTGGCTGCCGGAGATTCGGATCCCCACAATCAATAAACCTCAGCCTACCCTAGGCAGGGGGAATCTGTAATGCGCCTGACAAGCACGCGCGTATTCCCATCTCAATGGGGTGACGAAAAACACCCTACAGATTATGGCACGCCCGGTGGGACCTATCTCTCCTCCCATAATTCGGGTTAAGCAATCATGCGAACTCAATCAATATACATATCTATATTTACACTAAAATAATGCCCTTTCATGTAGGTTTTCAAGCAATCACTTCTCAACTATGTCTCCAAAGATGAACTCAGCTCCCATCTCATACACGATGAAGATGGACTCTAGGACGGTCCTCCCGGTCAGTCTTGGGCGACAATAGGAAGAGCCGCCGCTACCTTCGGCTCTATCCTGTTCGTGTCAGCTAACGCCATCCCAGCTCCTCAAGCCCCGGTGACAGACAAACCGGTCTCGAAAGGCAAGAGGCCAAATGTGATGGTCTCGAAGGCGCCCTAACTTAAACGCAAGTCAGTGCTTGAGCGACTTTCCTTGGCCCCAGCTGGGGGCAAGGTCATCAACGCTGGCAAAGCAACAAGGCATCTCAAGCAAGCTCCAGCGGCACCTCTGAAAATTGCTCGATTGGGGATCTTCCCAAGCCTCCCCATCACTCAGCCTATGGCGGCTTCCCGAAGAGCAGAAGCCTGCCAAGTGCTCAAGGCAGAGAAGCTGAGGCAGAAGCGGCTCAGATACAGTGCCAACAAAAGGGCTAGGGCTCTAGCCATGTTACATTATGAATTTCCAAAGCCCGGACCGTTCCGCGAAATCAGCCGCCGAAGATAAAGAGATGGCTGGGTATGTGGTTCGCACTGTCTACATGGTCGGACATGAAGAAACAAATCCTCCTCTTCTTCACAGCCATGGTGATGATATGATTGACGCTACCCAGCATCGGCTCGTTCTAAGTGATGAAGAGCCCGCTCAGGCCGATAAGCCAGAGGAGCCCGTGGTTCCTGCAGAATTGTGCTCAGGCAATAAAGACGACCCGGTTGTCATAGCTGGAACTACAGAACAAGCGTTATTCCGATGGCTTCAAAGGCGGCTTCAGGACAGGGACGAGAAGTTAACCAAAGTACAGTCCAAGGTCGACGAATTGGCAAACGTCGCGGCAAATCTCGCGACCTAGGTCGCCCGATTGCAATTACAGCGGAATCAAATTTTGGTTCATGAGCCAGGGATTGATACCCGGAGGCAGCCAACTGATACCCCTTTCAACCTAAGAACGGAGCGCCTTCGCGGAAAACGACCACAATCAGCCCCCAGTCCCTCCGATACATACGCCGGAGGGGAATCGCCTCTGAAAGAGAAACTGGAAAAAGTCTATTCCTTCAAAAGGGAAAAAGTCCACAAGATATTTAGGGACGCCCTAAGAAACGGTCTACAACTGCCAGAATCAAAGAGACCGCAAAAAGCGAATATGACCGATGACCCAAAATATTGCCCCTATCATAGGGTGATAGGTCATGCCATTGAGGACTGCTTCATCTTCAAAGATTGGGTCGAAAGGCAATACAAGACGGGAGAAATAGAACTGTCTAAAGGCGTGCTAGCAAACAGTCAAGTTACGACCGCCGATTTCAAACAAATGGAGATCGAAGCCTTTCGGGAACCTAATCCTCCCAGACATGTGCCATTATTTCAAAAGGGCGAACCAAAGACTGATCGGCCTCATGGACCAGCATCAGTAAAGGCACATACTCGAATGGAGAGAAAGAAGAAGGTATACTCCTTCAGGAGGGATGAAGTCCGCAAAATATTCGTGGACGCCTTGAACAACGGTCTGCAACTGCCTGTTCCAAAGAGGCCACATGAAATGAACATGACCGGCAATCCCCTATACTGCCCATATCATAGAATGGTGAGTCATACCATCGAAGACTGCTATATTTTCAAAGATTGGGTGAAGAACCAATACAAGCTTGGAAAAACCTCACAGTCCTCGGATACATCGGCAAGCCATAGAGCTACTGTCATCAACACAGCTCCGCCAAGATCAAAGTTCAAGGGGCTAGGATAAGCAAAGAGGACCACCACGTCGTTAAACTGGGAACACCAGAGGACCACCACGTCATTAAACTGGGAACAATCGACCACCACGTTATTAAACTGGGAATAACCGACCTCTAAGTCGTTAAACTGGGAATGTAAAAAAATATATATATGTAAATAAACAAAAAATGTGTAAATAAAAGAGAAATAAAGAAAAGCCGAAATGATGGGGAAACTCGCAATAAAAATCAGCGAGTAAAATAAAAATGAAAATAAAGCCGAAATGATTGGGCAACCGTGAATAAAAGACGAAATGATTGGGCAACCGCGAATAAAAGCGATAAGAAAAGCTGAAATGATAGAGCAATCGCGGTAAAAAAAAAAAAAAAACGGCGAATGATGACTCGCTCCTGGTACCATATTCCAGTGCAGCGATACAGACGCCAATAAAAATCCAATCTCCCAAAATTCTTCCGGCCCTACGGCCAGTCCCCAAATTGACTACCGTATACAATCCACGGGCTCAAATAATTCTCATCATACCCATATCCCACCGCAATCACCAGTTACGCGGCTGGTCTCCGTCTTTGGAATTATGTTTCATTGAGAAGACCCACTCATGTGTCCTCACGATACATGAGGAGAACAAACATTTGTGGGATCCTTACGACTCATGAAGGAAAAACACACTTAGGAGTCCTCACGACTCCTAAGGAGAAAATACACCTGCGGGATCCTTACGACTCGTAGGGAGAAAATGCTTTTATGGGATCCTCACGGCCCATGAAATTGAAAAGCCTTAGGCGATAGGGATCTAAACATGTCTCCTAAGCCATCGATCCCCAATCCCTAAGTGGCGAATGATGAGTCGCTCCTGGTACCATATTCCAGTGCAGCGATGCAGACGCCAACCAAATTTTAAAACCCATACCCCAATGGCGAATGATGAGTCGCTCCTGGTACCATATTCCAGTGCAGCGATGCAGACGCCAACCAAATTTTAAAACCCATACCCCAATGGCGAATGATGAGTCGCTCCTGGTACCATATTCCAGTGCAGCGATGCAGACGCCAACCAAATTCCAAACTTAAATCCCGAGCGGCGAATGATGAGTCGCTCCTGGTACCATATTCCAGTGCAGCGATGCAGACGCCAACCAAATTCTAAATCCCATGCCCCAACGGCGAATGATGAGTCACTCCTGGTACCATATTCTAGTGCATCGATGTAGACGCCAACCAAATTCCAAATCCCATACCCCAACGGCGAATGATGAGTCGCTCCTGGTACCATATTCCAGTGCAGCGATGCAGACGCCAACAAATTCCCGAAATTTTTCCGGCCCTACGGTCTGGATCATACATCCTACAAAACCGTATACAATCCACGGGCGTAAAACAATCCAAATCTCTCCCAAGTCCTGCCGGTGAGACTACTTTTAAAGTCCTACCAAAAAAAAAGGCATGTCCACAAGCAAAATGGGCACGGAGGAAAACCCGAAAGGGCTCCATGAGTAAAAACAGCAGGACTGCCGGCGAGTTTGTGAAAACCCGAAAGGGCGCAAACTCATGAAAAAAAGGAGATGAAATGCACTCGCAAAGTCCTCTCGACTTCGTGAGGAGAAAATTCCCGCGTGAGATCCTTACGACTCAAAAAGGAGCCACACACTTAGGAGTCCCCACGACTCCTAAGGAGAAAAAACACCTACGAGATCCTTTTGACTCGTAGGGAGAAAATGCTTTTATGGGACCCTTACGGCCCATAAAATCGAAAAACCTTAGATGATAGGGATCTAAACCTGTCTCCTAAGCCACCAATTCCCAAATTCTTCCAGAGCAAATGATGAGCTGCTCCTGGCATTATTCTAGTGCAGCAATGCAGATGCCAAACAAAAAACCAATTCCCAAATTCTTCCGGGGAAAATGATGAGTTGCTCCTGGCATTATTCCAGTCCAGCAATGCAGATGCCGAAAAAAAACCCAATTCCCAAATCCTCCCGGGGCAAATGATGAGTTGCTCCTGGCATTATTCCAGTGCAGTAATGCAGATGCCAAACAAAAACCAATTCCCAAATCCTCCCGGGGCAAATGATAAGTTGCTCCTGGAATTATTCCAGTGCAGCAATGCAGATGCCGACAAAAAAAACAATTCCCAAATTCTCCCGGGGCAAATGATGAGTTGCTCCTGGCATTATTCCAATGCAGCAATGCAGATGCCGACAAAAAAAAACCAATTCCTAATTCCTCTCATGGCAAATGATGATTCGCTTCTGGTACTATATTCCAGTATGGCGATGCTAATGCCAATCCAAATCAAACCAACAATCTCTGCGGCGGAATAATGCTTCGTCCCAGAATATACCCCGTGTCGAAATCATGCTTCTCCTCGGCGTATCTACCTTCCCTGTCAAAATTATGCTTCGACTCGGAGTCGACCAATGACACTCCGTGCTGGGGACAAGTCGAACAGCGACACTCCGTGCCGGGGAAAAGTTGATCAGCGACACTCCGTCACGGGGACAAGTCGAACAGCGACACTCCGTGCCGGGGACAAGTCGAACAGCAACGACACTCCGTGCCGGGGACAAGTCGAACAGCGACACTCCGTGCCGGGGACAAGTCGACCAGCGACACTCCGTGCCGGGGAAAAGTCGAACATCAACGACACTCCGTGCCGGGACAAGTCGAACATCGACACTCCGTGCCGGGGGACAAGTCGACCAGCGACACTCCGTGCCGGGGAAAATTCGAACATCAACAACACTCCGTGCCGGGGACAAGTCGAACAGCGACACTCCGTGCCGGGGAAAAGTGGATCAGAGACACTCCGTGCCGGGGACAAGTCGACCAGCGACACTCCGTGCCGGGGAAAAGTCGATCAGCGACACTCCGTGCCGGGGACAAGTCGAACAGCGACACTCCGTGCCGGGGAAAAGTCGATCAGCGACACTCCGTGCAGGGGACAAGTCGAACATCAGCGACACTCCATGCCGGGGACAAGTCGGACAGCGACACTCCGTGCCGGGGACAAGTCGAACATCAACGGCACTCCATGCCGGGGACAAGTCGAACAGCGACACTCCGTGCTGGGGAAAAGTCGATCAACGACACTCCGTGCCGGGGACAAGTCGAATAGCGGCACTCCGTGTCGGGGACAAGTCGACCAGTGACACTCCGTGCCGGGGAAAATTCGATCACCGACACTCCGCCTCGGGGGAACGTCAAGCGGACACTCCGTGTCGGGGGCACGTCGACTCCAGACACTCCTTGCTGGGGACACGTCAACCAACAGACACTCCGCCTCAGGGAAACGTCGACCAGCGACACTCCATGCAGGGGAAACGTCTACCAAATCACTCCGGGCCAGGGAAAAGTCTACCACATACATTCTGTCTCGGAGACGCGTCAAGCATCGACCGTCCATGTCGTAAAAAGGGCAATGCATCCCAAAAAGTGGGAACCAAAGCAAGTCGCCTCCAAGCGAAAGAAGATCCATAAATTTCATGCACACGACTCACATGTGTGATGTGCATTTATTGATGGGGGCACGTTGTTGAAGTCAAAATTTGCACCCCGGTTGACCAAGTCAAAGTCAAGGTCAACCCCAAGCCAAGTGGACCCAAGCCCAAATCAAGTAGGCCAATGCCCAGGTCGAGCCCGAACACGAAGCGTCCGGCCTTCCGCCATACCAAAATAAAAAATCATGTAACAAATAATTTTGATGTAATTTTTGTGCATGAATGTATGCAAAATGGGCATAAAGCCAATTTTTTGTAAGCCCATAGCTTATGTGGAAAAAGAAATGGCACATGAGCCTTGGGATGGACAAAATGCCATTTTGTAAAGCCCAAGGGGCTATATGTAAATATGTAAGCCTATATAAGGCAACAAATGAAAATATCTAATATACTTTTTCATTCCCCTAAAAACTAGGGTTCTTTGTGCCTCCTGCTCCTTCTCCAAGGTTCTAAACCTTCTCATTTCTTTTGAATTAAATCAAGAGCTTTACACTTTCTTTTCCAAAAAACTAAGTAGTTTTCCACCACAAAACCCACAAAAGGGCACTTAGATCTCCCATCAGATCTCAAAAAGAAGAGATCTTTAAAATTTCATACTTCTTGTTCTTCAAGACCCAGCCAATAGAGGAGGAAGGAGGAGACCCATCTCCAAAAATCTCATCTGGGGAAGATCCAGAGCCAAAGGGAGAAACAAAGCAGCCCCCCTTTGATCACTTCTAAAACCTTTTAGGAGTTTAACTCCACAAATCGGGAGCACAGCTCCTAGTGCAGGGACCAAAGTCCCCTTTTTGTTCGACGCCCAGCATCCAGCGCCCAGAACGCTTGCGTCCACGTGCCGAGCACGTGGCCCGCCCAGCGCCCAGGGCGTTTGTGCCCACGTGCCGACACGTGGCGCGCCCAGCGCCCAGGGTACTTGCGTCCACATGGCGCCCCCAGCGCCCAGGGCGCTTGCGCCCACGTGCCGTCACGTGGCGCCCCCAGCGCCCAGCGCGCTTGCGCCCATGTGCCGAGCACGTGGTGCACCCAGCACCCAGGGCGCTTGCGCCCACGTGCCGACACGTGGCGCGCCCAGCGCCCAGCATACTTGTGCCCACGTGGCGCGCCCAGCGCGCTTGCGCCCACGTGCCGACGTGTGGCGCGCCCAGCGCCCAGCGCGCTTGCGCCCACGTGCCGACACGTGGCTCGCCCAGCGCGCTTGCGCCCCCATGCCGACACGTGGCGGGCCCAGCGCCCAGCGTGCTTGCGCCTATGTGCCGACACGTGGCGGGCCAAGCGCCCAGGGCACTTGCGCCCATGTGCCGACACGTGGCGCGCCCAGCGCCCAAGGCGCTTGCTCCCCCGTGCCAACACGTGGCGCGCCCAGCGGCCAGGACACTTGCGCCCATATGCCGAGCACGTGGCGCGCCCAGCGCCTAGAGCGCTCGCACCCATCGCCCAGTGCGCTAGCGCCCAGCGCCATGCACGCGAGGCACTGGCCCCCATGCGTCATTTGGATGCCCTTTCCCTTTATATACACACACACACATACTCTACAACACCATCCCCCTCAAAAAATTTTAGGCCGGGGCGCTGCCCCGCACCCCGCAAGGGGGCTGCTGGCCCCCTTGACCCCCAGCCCGTTATCCGGGTAGCGGGACTCCCGTAAAAACTCTGCGGGGCCCCCGATATATCCAAAATCCCTTCAAAACACAACACCGCACATTAAGTTCGCATGACCAGTTTAACCCGTCAATCAGAGGTTCTCTCGCTTCAAATGCGAGGGGTAATTAACTGCAGCTTAGTCCGCGGCTGCCGGAGATTCGGATCCCCACAATCAATAAACCCCAGTCTACTCTAGGTAGGGAGAATCTGTAATGCGCCTAACAAGAACGCGCGTATTCCCATCTCAATGGGGTGACGAAAAACACCCTACACCTCTTTCTAATCCCTTTATTTGTCTTTACTTATTACCTTCTGTACACCACACTTAGGCTAATTGGTTTTCTTCATTCCCTACCTTTCGGCACCTGTCTATGGTTTGGAAGAAGACTATCCAATAAGCGCAATAGGTGTACCCTCTCCTAACCCTAGGAGCCCTCACATCCTGAGAGAAGGTAAAAGGAAAAGACAACTGAATAGTCCTATTCATTTTCTCCAGAACCAGAAACCATCCCCGAATCTGAAACAAGTTTTTTCGAGTTCGTATGTAACTATACGATGGTCGTATCCAAATAACTTTGGATCTTCGTAGTGATACGGAGTGTTCCGGAGAAAAGCAAAGGGTAAAAGTAGGAGTGGCAATGAAGTATGCAACTCTGACAATCCAAAAGCCAATGTTTTAAGAAAGTTCGGTTAACTTGGTCATTGAGTTATAGTCTAGGGTCGGGTCATGGTCGCTGCTAAAGAGAGAGAGAAAGAAACACTCAGCGTGCACTTTATCTAATCAGGATGTCTCCCACTGTATCCTCAATTTCTCCTCCAAACCTGAAAGAAGAATTAGTCGGGATCACCCAAGGAGTAAACCAACTCATCAATGGGAATCGGGATCCAACTATCATCGCATGATAACTTGATGGAATCCACTCAAGTCACCACACTCCAGAAGGTATGCGCATGCCTGGCAAGTTTCATGTATGTTTGAAACTCCCGATGTGTGTTTTTACCCATAGGACCCAAGTGACCTTGACTGAGCCAACATATCAAAGGATCCTAGTCAAGTTCAACCCGTCATTATCTTGATTGCATTAGACCCACCCGCACGAGTCCTTGACTGAGACAAAATGATCGCACGACTGTCCAAACCAATCGCATATTCATGCAACAGAAAAGCACTACATAGCTGCCGAACACTACGCCTCGGCTAAGCACGACTTACGTAGCACGGATACTAAGCAATACTAATCTGGAATGACGGAGGGCTACGGCTGGTTTTTGGCGAAAAACCTTTAACGTAATGAACTTGATATTGTTGAAGGAATCCAAGTGGTTTTACAAATGTATAGTGGTGAAAACTTTTGCTAAAGAGATGTAAAATTTCAGAAAATATAAAATATTATTTTTGGAATTTAATATTAAAATAATATATTTCCCGAAAACTACCCGATTTGCGAAATTGGGGTTTTCGAAAAAGGGTATAAATATATACCAGTAATTATGAAATAAATGGAAATTAAAATGAATTATTCATTCAAAAATATATTTAAATGATTTGGTATTTTTAAAATTTATTATATGCAGTTTTGATAAAAACCCGATTAGTGCACTGCTAATCGCGATTAAGCCAAATCCATGTTTTTACAGTTTTCCGTGGTTAGTGCACCACATCATGTTGCATTTAGTTACATGTTATCGCATTTGTGTTGTTTTATGGGTATTTTGTGTTTTGGTTTTAATATTATAAGAGAAAAGAAAATGAAAATGAAAAAGGGTATAAGGGTAAATATTGAGAGAGAGGGTTAGAATAAGTGAGGAGAAAGAGAGAAGGGCTGCCTCATTTCTTTTCCTCCCCATTTCTTTTCATCTTCATCTTCTTCTTCCCTCCACCTTCACCCCAACGTATCATCTCAAAAACTCCATCAAAACCCTAAACCCCTTTCATTAAAGTTGTTCTCCTCCTTCTCCTCTACACATTGGACCAAGAAAAGTGGGATTTTGACAACATTGGCAAACTAGGGTTTCTCTTGAGTTGCATCCATGAGTTATATCTTCTTCTATTAAGTGTAGTTTTTAGTTCTTTGTATTCTAGTTTAGTTTAAAACTGGTTTAAGTGTGTAATGGTGAAGTTAGAGATTCCTAGAGAAGGATTAGGGGTGGATTGTGTTGTTGAGATGGAAGTTGCTGTTATAAGACCCCTGGTGCTGTTTTTACTGGCCAAGACCCTGGTTAGAAACCATTATACGAACTTTAGATTCGTCGATATCGGAAGATTGTGGAAATTGTGATGGTATTTAGGAATCTGCTAACACTCGGGGACCTGGAAAATTATTTAGCGAACACGGTGACACATGCAGGTACCCAGGAAGCTACCACAGAGACCCGAGACCCCAACTCCACCTTTAGGCCACAGATTGAATCATTATGGCTGCAATTTGCGGCCAGAGTAGGGTGGATTTGGTCCATGTTGGTTCCAGGGCTTTATCTCCAGTGAATTAGACCCTCCATATGTGCAGAATTGACTAATTTGACCTAGGGTAAAATCTATGACCATTTTCTTGAGTTGCTGCCTTGTATTTTGCGATGTTTTTGAATTAAAGTTTTGGTATTTTTCATTCTATTTCGTCGTGTGGTGTTTGAACGCCAACGACTAGGGTTATTGGTTGGTTTTGCATTCATGGCCTATAGGTTCTAACTTATAAGCGATCGGTGTGCCGTTTTGGTTTCCGGATTCGATTTTAATAAATGATTGCGACTGTGTATTATTATAGGTACCTTTGTGTGGATTCCGAGGCGACGGAGCTTGGGTCATCGACTTCGACAAGTAAGGAGCAAGGTGAGTAGATCTATATCTACGGGGGAAGTCGGGTGGATGGCGTATAGCACCCCCGCAAACTTTGATGGAAACCGATTTATTTATATGGATTATGATTAATGAAACCTTTAATAGGATACTATAGATAGAGTTATAAGGTAGTTAGAGAACCATATTAGAAACTAAGGATAGTTAGAAGTGATATGATACGACTAGTATGTGATGACGGAACTTGAGGATGACATTCGATGATATTGCCGTGTAGGGTACTATAGGACTAGATAGTCGACGTAGATATGTCATCCGAACCATACCTATTTCCAAACTGAAGAATCGTATGCATCTTTTAAACAGATACCTTGAGGGACGTTACGGATTTTCAAATGATATCTTTTCTTTAAAAACACCGTAGCCCATACTTTCAAAACTACGATTCGCATCTTTCAAAAACGGTTTGTATGGTTCGGGTGTGTATGTTAGATTAGATACTTATGCTTATAGTAAAGGTAGAATATATTTGTAAAATTGACTTGATGAGGGATATAAATGGGATGAAAAGGATATATGACGCGATATGATGATTTGGTGATATGTTGTTATACGGATGCGAGTCGATTAAGATGATTTATACCCTACCGGTCCCCTGATATGAGATTATTGCGGATGTGACCTGGGACATAGGTATATAGAGAAATTTGTATGTTGTGAATCATGAGTGATAGCCGTACGAGACGTTAGGTCCGTACCCTCCTCATCTTATAGGATGATAGGATCCCTGATAGCTTAATGCCGCCGTACGATGATTTTCCGTGCGTGATGAGTTGACTTGAGGTTTGATCCATACCCTTGACTAGAGGATGCCGTACGATGGGGTATACCGTACGGGATGTTGTGTGGCTAGATGTCGATTGATAGATTCACAGACTCGGTCTTGTAGACACGTATACCTTATAGCATTTGCATATGATTTACCTTATGCTGCATTCATATTATTCTCATTGCATTACTTATACCTGTGATAGCACACCTGCACCATTATCGATGATGCGTATGTTACACGTACACAGATTGTAGGCTCACACACTTCATCATCGATAATTGCCATGTCACTACACAGTAGGATTGCTGCATCTTGATATGACTCTTCGCATAACATGCTTGCGTATATACCACTTGTACACCCATATTGGCGCACATACATATTGTACACTCATACTTGCGTATATACCACTTGTACACCCATATTGGCGCACATACATATTGTACACTCATGCTTGCGTATATACCACTTGTACACCGATATTAGCGCACATACATATTGTACACTCATGCTTGCGTATATACCACTTGTACACCCATATTGGCGTACATACATATTGTACACTCATGCTTGCATATATACCACTTATGTAGGGTTACTAGGCACACTAATGAGGTTCTACAAGGCATCAACCATGCCGGATTAAAATTTTATCCGTGCCGAATAACTCTAAACAAGATCGTTAACTAGAGATTAGGGTTTCAAATGAAAGTTAAACTCATTAACTCTAAGTGAATACGAAATACAACCTTTGTAGATCGGTCCTTCACTTCTTAAGCTCCTTGTAGTAGTCCCTTCGCTGCGATGATCGAACTCCCGGACTCTCGGACGGCTCCATGAGAAAGTTGCAATGGGATTGCTTGAAGTCTTCGAGGCCGAAGATGATCTACGTCGAGGGAATACGGACACAAGCTTCTACTTCACTAACCAAAGAATTAGTGAAGCAAACACCCTAAACTAAAGTGCTAGTCTAGTAGAGGATGGTGAGATAGGAAATGGGTACACTTTAGATTTTCTTTTCTCACTTTGGTTCTCTCTCTTTTTCAAACCCTAGCATCAAGATGAAGGAGGAGGAAGATGAGCTCAAAAATGAGAATGGAAAAATGATCAAGAGAGAGAATGAGCTAACCATGGTAAGTGAGTATCATATACTAACTCATGTAGAGACATTACCATAGGTAATCATAGTGGTTTGGTTAACTAATATGTTAAGTAAAACAAAACTAGTAGACTAAGTCAAATGCAACATAAGCTTCATGAAGCTTCATGCATTTATTCTCATTATCCATTTGTTTTTCAATTACTTTAGATATTAAAACCCTAATACTATAATAAGTATAGTATAAGTCTTCTACACCCATGTAATGTGTATCAACAACCATGATACAATTTGTAAACACAAATAAATATATATCACATATATATTTTAACTTGTGCACAAGTGAGAAAAATAAATGCTTAAGTGAACCAATGTTAGTTAATGTAAATTAGTATATCACATATACCATTATACACTAAATTATTAAATCAACATTTGACTTAATAATCCGGTTATATCATATATAACCGACAAATATAAAATGTATCGATTTATCGAATCAACCCTTGATTCGATAACTTGGTTATATCGCATATAACCGATCGACACAAACATCGCGAGAATAGAATACGGTATCACATACACGCATTATTCTCGGTCCCGCACATATCACATATGCGCTCCTATTTCATTTTGCCTGAGCCAGTACAACCTCTATGTAGGACTCTAAAGACTCGTCAATACGCCGGCAGTAGGTGATGATCATATCAAGCACCCCACAAGCCGTCAGCGGTACTAGCTGGACGTAACGGCTACCCGGGTATTGAGCGATCAGAAGATCAGCAAGCAAGCCTGCTCCAACTCCTGTAAAAGCCTGACGGTGACACTACCGTACAGTCCGGTCTCCTCGTCTGATATGTCGCATATCAAGTCTAGGGGTGGTAAACGTTAGACCCCAATAACCGATAAGTCATGCCGATGTGAGGCTCATAACGGGTTGAGAAACTACTGGTAACACTTACCAGTAAATCTCTAAACCAGCCCTGGCCAGGGACTTCCCTGTTATGGCCAATCGAGCATAACGCAACATCAACCCCCAATACCGGGAAAGACGAAACCCCTCCTATCGCTCATTTCCTCCATGTGACTCGGGACTGTACCCAAAAACCACCGTTTTGCACGCCCTCTTGGACGTGGTAAGGTGGAAATCAAAGCACAGAGGGAATCATACAAGACTCTATGACGATCTCGGGTCTACAGACTAACCTGTACCAGTGTCACCAGAGAACTGCCATCTGACGTAAGGTATAATACTATTTGGGAGTTCTCGGCGAGTCCGTCCAGTGTACCCAGTCTCCACTGAGCACCCGTATATCATCTCTGATGTCAAACACCAATGGATATGGGATCATCCATCGCCCATCTGTATGGGTCGAGAAGGTATACGCTAGTCTACTCTGGTATATCGATGCCCCGTCTCGATACACCCACGACTAGGGACCTTGAAGGATGTACTTATGAACTACCATGTCCCCACTAGTATGATCCGCATCATAGTCCAGGTAGTCAAGTATACGTCCTAAGGGCTTTACCAACATGTAACAGAGAGACAATCAATATACACGTTAAGATAAAGAGTAACCAGATAGCATACTATCATGTCGAGCAAGAAAGTCCTCCCTATATATGTCCAAGCATCCACTACAATATACATCACATGTATAGTAATGGCCTCAAGGGCATACATATAACTAACAATCTCCCACTTGCACTAGGGCCATCTGATTACAGTGGTTGTAGTATCTCATACTCAACCATCCCATAAAAGTCTCTCTCTGGGAACTGGCATTTGTGAGTGGATCCGCCGTGTTGTCCTCTGAGTCTACTCTCCTAACCTCGATCCCCTGGAGATCAATCATCTCCATGATCAGGTGACACTGCCTTAGAATATGTCTGGATCACTGATGGGACGGGCGTTCCTGGGCATAGGCCATAATTCCATTGTCATACAATGGTAGGAACGAAGTTCATCTCATGAACTAATATACACCCAGACTTCCTCTTTGGTAGCATCTTTGGTAACGATGTATCTTGCCTTTAATCGTCTAGTAAGTCATGGTATCTAGCTTGGAACTCTTCCAACATATCGTCCCTTTACTGAGGGTAAAGACAATGCCTGTGACTGACATTCAGTCGTCCTTATCACTCTGGAACACTTCCAGTGATTCTCCCCAGGATCGTTTGATACCATCTCACTACAACTAGTGAGTATCCTAACATCCAATTAGATCTATCTCATAGATCCAAAACCCAGGATTTAGTACGTATCACTTTGATCCTATACGGAGAATCATTGTGATAAGCGGAGATTGATTGAGCGTAGCATAGGAAACTCCTTCCCTATCAAAAGTATGTCATCCACGTACTCTACGAGAATCACCACCATACTCCCTACTACCTTTTTGTATATACAAGGTTCATCTACCATTTTGATTATGTCAAACTCTTTGACTAACCCATCAAAACAGACGTTCCATCTCCGCGATGCCTCCTTTATCACATAAAACATCTTGCACACGTTTCCGCTGCTCCCACTGTTTACGAGGCCCTCTGGCTGTGTACTTATAGACGCACTCTTTTAAAACATCATTTAGAAAAGCAATCATGGCACCCAACCGCCAGATATCGTAGTCATGGTATATAGCCGTGGCAAGTAGGATCTAGATGGACTTAAGCATAGCTACTTAGAAAAGGTTTCATCATAATCCATACCTGGTCAATGATGCAAACCTTTAACAAGTCTAGCTTTGAAAGTCTTAACTTTTCCATGTACACCAAGTAATCTTCTCAAGATATACTTGCTCCTGATGGGGATTTAACCCTTAAGATAAAGCAACCAAAGTCCATACTTTGTTGGTGTATAAGGATTCCATCTCAGATCGCTAAGCATCCAGCCATTCTAACAGAGTCTCACTCCTGATGGCCAGCTCGAATCTAGTTGGGTCATCATCTCATGATGCAATCCTCGCTCCCACTGTCATAGAGAAACCGAAGTATCTCTCAGGTGGGTGAGGGACCATACTAGATCGGCGGAGAGGCTGAGGTTCGTTGGTTACTATTGAATCCTTCGGTTCTACCAAATCGTCAGCTGTAGTTTGTATAGCTGGAACTCCTTCCAGTTCTACCTCATATCCACTAATTTCTTCTCAAGAAATTCCCTTTCACAAAGGTGGCATGTTGAGAAACAAAACATCTTTTGTTCCTCGGTTAGGTAGAAGATATTCCCTTGCGATTGCTTGGGATATCTAACAAACTTCTACAGAACTGACTTTGCCTCGAGCTTGTCCGGATTATGCTTTTAGACATAGGCTGGACAACCCCAAATCTTAACTGACTTAAGAGATGGGCTCTTCCCTTACCATATCTCATATGGAGTGGTAGGCACCTAATTTGGTTGGAACGCCATTCAATAGGTATGCAGCTTCACAAGTGCATAACTCCAAAAAGAAAACAGGAAACTCAGTAGTACTCATCATAGAGCACACCTTATCATATAGGGTGTGATTGCTCTGCCCCGATACACCAACGTGCTATGGTGTATGCGGAGGAATAATGCTGAGAGAGAATCTCATTCTCCTTTAGAATAATCCAGGAATTCCGTGCTCAAGTATTCTCCTCCTTGATCACATCAAAGGACATAATACTTATACCCGTTTTGGTTCTCTACTTCTAACTTATATTCTGTGAATATCTCAAAAGGTTCGGACTTGTGTTTCAACAGGAACATAAGTCTGAATCTTGAGAGATCATCAGAGAATGTAATGAAGTACAAAGAACCGGTCTTGGCATGTGTAGATAGGGGATCTTCATACATCAACATGTATTATCCCAAAAGTTCACTAACTCTTTCTCTGTTTCCATTAAACATAGCTATAGTCATCTTATCTCTGTGACATGACCAGCAAGTTTCACAAGATGTAAATTCAAACTAATTTAAATATGCATCTATATGTAACTTCAGCTAGTCGGGTCACATTGATATGACCTAGTCTACAATACCTCAAGAAGGATTCGTTCATTTCTGAACTCTTCCTCTTATGTGTGTTCTGTATACTAAGATCTGTAGTTTGATTTAGAACGTCAATGCTTTTAAATAACGTGCCTGAACCGATCAACTCTTGATATAGGAAATGTTCAAAACATTATCCAACAATACAAAATTATATCCTTTCTTTACTCATAAAGAGACTGATATGATGTTGTATATCAGGTTCGGTATCTAACAACAATCGTTCAGAATCAATGTATTCTAGTAATACAGGGTGATAGTGACCAACAGACTTGGCTGCAATACTTGCACCGTTTTCTATCTCATGAAACTTATCACCCGTTCTCAGTTCTCTACCTATCTGTAGCCCATGTAACAGATTACATATGCGGGATCCTGATCCGGTATCTCATACCCAGGACGTAAAGGATACTGAGAAACAGTTCTCTGTAATGAACACACCCGAAGATAATGCATCAGCATGCACTTTCTTTATTTGGGCGGCACGGGAATTCTAGTAATCCCCAATTTCCTGCTCTGTCTTATAAAAATTATAAGTTGGAGCGGGACCAACGTTTCCCAGCTCAGTATAACAAGCGGGTTCGGTCAATACATCCATATTTTTATCTTGATTAAGGCGTGATATGGTCGCTACCTGGAGAGAGAGAGAAGAAAACACTCTTCGTGCGCTCTTGCAAGATCAGATTGGTTATTATTTTATCTAATCAGGATGGCTCCCACTGTTTTTATCAAATCTTCCTTCAAACCCTAAAAGGAAAGACTAGCTGGGATTAATTACACCCTACAACTTCGCCAATCTTTCAGCCAGGCCAGTGTCGGTACTTTGAGGGAGGTTCTCCGTGCTTTCGCACGGATCTAATTAATGTAAATCTCGTTTTCCCAGAGGCGTAACCCCGTTGACACCTTTCTAGACACCTACTTGATTGGCTAATTGTAATGTGTAAGACTCTCCCAGGAGTAACAATTACTCGCAGTGGGTATCGGGATCCAACTATCTCATAGAAGGTATGAAATCTCATTGCAAATTTCAACACTTGAAATTCCCGATAATTTTGCCCCTAACGTGCTATGACCTTAACGAAAGCCAAAAAACCATAGCCCGCTAGTCAAGTTCAACCCGTACATTTCTTGACTGAATTAAACCCACCCGCACGACCCTTGACGAAAGCCAACAAAGCCGTACGACTACCCTAATCCAATCGCATCGTATGCAGCAGATAAGCAGCATATAGCTACCGCACACTACACCTTGACGAAAGCCAACAAATGTAGCACGAATACTATATACAACTTATCTGAAATGACGGAGGGCTACGACAGGTTTTTCTGAAAACCTATTGCGTAATGAACTTGATATCGTTGTAGAATCAAATGATTTTAAAATGGAGTGTTTTTTAGGCTTTTCTAGTTTTGCTAAAGGGGTCACTCCCGGTGAAGGGATCGTCGGCCCTTTCCTCGTCGAATGAGGTGCAGGATATATCATATATACCACCATGCAAAGCAAGAACTATAGAAGCAATCAAAAGACAAACTGAGTGTTGTAGCATCTGCCAGTTATTGCTAAAGGGGTCACTCCCGGTGAAGGGATCTCGGCCCTTTCCTCATCGAATAAGGTGCAGGATGTTCTACAAGGAACACCGCG
Organism: Agapanthus africanus; assembly: GCA_030015575.1. Taxonomy (NCBI): domain Eukaryota; kingdom Viridiplantae; phylum Streptophyta; class Magnoliopsida; order Asparagales; family Amaryllidaceae; genus Agapanthus; species Agapanthus africanus. The sequence continues at coordinate 421,136,575 of JASDDO010000024.1, read as the reverse complement.
ATGCAAAGCAAGAATTGTAGCTACCTGTTTTTGAAAATTCGATTCCACAACATCTTTTAGGTTTCTTTTCTTTCATTAATCACATTAATGAAGTCCCATCATTTAAGTCACCTAAACATCACAGATAAATACGACGTACACTTATGCCATCCGCATTCGCCTCGATGTTCCCTCATGCACCGTTAGGTTAGGTAACTAACGGCAGAGCGGGGTAGGGCTAGCGCGGGTGTAAAACATAAGTAACGTCTATATAATATATCATATATACTATATACAGCATTTATCACAGCACATCACATGATCACATCACAGATATCGCAGCAGAAGAAACATATGAAACATTGGATATACTAGGACGTCCATGTTTTATTTTGAGCTCTATAAAACACGGATTCCACGGTCGCGATGAATAGCCAAACCCACACCCCTAAACCCCTACGAGAGCGGCAAGCAACCCTACCAATTCTAGAGTTAGGAGACCCGGACTCGACTCCTCGAGTTGGTCTCCCACTGGACTCCAGAACCCGGTTACTTGTGCCCTCCTCCTTGGGTCTATCCTAGTGCGGAAAAGTAAATAATATACAAATGGTGACATCAACCTCATCCCGGAAGTGCCCCAATAAAAGAATATTACATACAGTTAATTTTACATGAATGAAAATAAAAACTCTCATCTCAAATAAAACCCCCGGCTTTTCAAAACGCGACGATCCAATATAACATATCCAGCAACACATAATATCTCATGTCATCAACGTAAGTAAATATGCGCATCCCAATTGTCGTCGGCATATAGCAAGGAAACCGGCGATGACACATATTACACTTACGGTCGCAGAAAAGAAAGTGTAAAACTACAACAGTTGGAATCCGCAACCTTCTTAGACATCGCATGCCTAACAATTATAAACCCCGCATTTTAGTCTCTATATCGAAAACACTTTTCAATATCAAGTTGGGCAATTCAACAAGATTCCCGATATTCTGATCGGTTGCTCGTCGCAAACTTTAGTAGACGGCCGCACCCCCGGATGCCGTCGATGAAGTGCACTAAGGCGGAACACCGCTGCCGCGAGCACCCGAACGGATGCTTTCGGCGACGGGGTTCTCCTACAGTCACTTGGTCGGGGATATGGAGCGTGACTATCTATTAAGTTTACCCGGCGAGTATCCGCGTACGCTACGTGATTGCGACGGACTTTTGATCGCATCAAAATTCCGTAGCAACCGATCAAAGAGACTAAACTGCTATGTTTATAACATTCAAATTAGTTATCTCATAACTACTTGTGGATTCCAAATATTGTATCACATTCCAGATAAATAGACAATATTAAATTTTCCGATCAAATGATCAAACACCCAAGTTTTCCAAATAGTTCTCAACACTTGAAAGGAGTTTAAAAACATCCATCACATGCCACAGTACCAATGGTCCAGCCGTAGAAGGTGTAGGGTTCCTAGGCACACTCAAGAGGTTCCATAAGGCATCTACCATGTCAAATTCAAAAAAAAAATCGTGTGCCGAGAAACCCTAAACTAGATCGATAACTAGAGGTAAAGGCGAAACAACAACAAGTTAACAACTTAACTACTAAGTGAATGGAAATACAACCTTTGTAGAACCGGTCCTCCACTTCTTTAGCTCCGTGATGACGTCCCTTCGCTGCGATCACCGAGATCCCGGACTCCTGCGATGGTTTCGTCGGAGAAATGAGCGGGCTAGGTCGTTGACTTCGATGCCGAAGATGATCTACGTCGAGGCGACTCTAACTCAAGCTCCATCTTCACTTTGTCATGAACCTTGTGAAGAAAACACCCTATACAACATGGCAAGTGGTAGAGGATGAAGAAATAGGAAGTGGGTTCACTTTGGATTTGGGTTTCTCACTTGATTTCATCACTTGACAATTTTCAAGAAAGCTTTGCTTTTTCTTCATGAAGAAGATGAAGAAGAAGAAAGAAAAAGAATTAATGAATAATCATAAATCAAGTGATCTTATCATAATGCAACCATGGGTGAGGCAAACACATGTAGAGAATAAACTAGGGTTTAGATTTAATGGTTAGGTTAAGGCAAAAAACAAAATGGCAAAGACTTTCAAAGCTTCATGAAGCTTCATGAATAAAACAAACCAAGCCTCCACTTTATTCTTGCCAAAATGAATAAAGAAAATAAATCCCTAAACCCTAACCATTAACTAAACATGGTTTAAAACAAACACATACCCAAGTTTGCATGTATCATCAAACATGATACAATCTTGTGCACAAAAAATATATCACATATACAATGTGCACAATCAAGTGAGAAAAACATCTTAAGTGAACCAATATTAGTTAATGTAAAGTAATATATCAAATATATAATTATACATTAAATCATTAAATCAACACTTGACTTGATGATCTGGTCATATTGCATATAACCGACTAATATCAATAGTAACAATTTATCGAATCAACACTTGATCCGATAACCCGGCTATATTGCATATAACCGATCAATGTCACATATCACGAGAATAGAATACAGTATCACATACTGGTATTATTCTCGGTCCCGCACATATCTCATATGCGCTCCTATTTCGTTTCGCTTGAGCCAGGAAACCTCTGTGTAGGACTCTAAAGACTCGTCAATACGCCGGCAGCAGGTGATGATCATATCAAACACCCACAAGCCGCAAGCGGTCTGCTAAACGTAACGGCCACACGGGTATTGAGCGATCCGAAGATCAATGAGCAAGCCCGCTCACACTCCTGTGAATCCAACCAGTAACACTTACCGTACAGTCCGGTCTGATCGTCTGATATGTCGCATATCTTGCCTAGGGGTGGTAAACGTCAGACCCCAATAGCTCGATAAGTCGTGTCGATATGAGGTCTATAACAGTTCGAGAAACTACTGGTAACACTTACCAGTAAATCTCAGCAACCCTGGCCAGGGATTTCCGGTTATAGCCAATCGAACACAGCGCAACATCAACTCCCTATACCGGGAGAGATGAATACCCTCCTATCGCTCATTGCCTCCATGTGATTCGGGACTGTACTCAAAAACCACCATTTTGCATGCCCTCTTGGACGTGGTAAGGTGGAAATCAAAGCACAGTGGGAATCACACAAGACTCTATGACGATCTCGGGTCAACAGACCACTCTGTACCAGTGTCACCAGAGAACTGCCATCTAACGTGAGGTATAATACCATCTGGGAGTTCTCGGCGAGTCCGTCCAGTGTACCCAGTCTCCACTGAGCACCCGTATATCATCTCTGATGTCAAACACCAATGGATATGGGATCATCCATCGCCCATCTGTATCGGTCGAGAAGGTATACGCTAGTCTACTCTGGTATATCGATGCCCCGTCTCGATACACCCACGACTAGGGACCTTGAAGGATGTACTTATGGACTACCATATCCCCACTAGTATGATCCGCATCATAGTCCAGGTAGTCAAGTACACATCCTAAGGGCTTTACCAACATGTAACAGAGAGACAATCAGTGTACACGTTAAGGTAAAGAGCAACCAGATAGCATACTATCATATCGAGCAAGAAAGTCCTCCCTATATATATCCAAGCATCCACTACAATATACATCCTATGTATAGTAATGGCCTCTAGGGCATACATATAACTAACAGTCTACCACTTGCACTAGGGCCATCTTTCGCAGTGGTTGTAGTATCTCATACTCAACCATCCTATAAAAGTCTCTCTCTGGGAAAAGGCCATTGTGAGTGGATCCTCCGTGTTGTCCTCTGAGTCTACTCTCCTTACCTCGATCACCCTGGAGATCAACCATCTCCATGATCAGGTGACACTGCCTTAGAATATGTCTGGATCACTGATGGGACGGACGTTCCTTGGCATAAGCCACAACTCCATTGTCACACAATGGGAGGAACTAAGTTCATCTCATGAACTAATATACACCAAGACAGCCTCTTTGGTAGCATCTTAAGTAGCGATGTATCCAGCCTTTATCGTCTAGTTAGCCACGGTATCTAGCTTGGAACTCTTCCAACATACCGTCCCTTTACTAAGGGTAAAGACAATGCCTGTGACTGACTTTTAGTCGTCCTTATCACCCTGGAACCTTTCCAGTGATTCTCCCCAGGATCAACTGATACCATCTCATTACAACTAGTGAGTATCCTAACATCCAATTAGACCTATCTCATAGATCCAAAACCCAGGATTTAGAAGGTATCACTTTGATCCTATATGGAGAATCATTGTGATAAGCGGAGATTGACCGAGTGTAGCATAGGAAACTCCTTTCTTATCAAGAGTATGTCATCCACGTACTCTACGGGGATCACCACCATACTCCCTACTACCCTTTCGTTTATACAAGGTTCATCTACAATTTTGATGATGTCAAACTCTTTGACTAACACATCAAAACAGACATTCCAACTCCGCGATGCCTGCTTTATCACATAAAACATCTTGCACGCGTTTCCGCTGCTCCTACTGTCTACGAGGCCCTCTGGCTGTGTACTTATAGACACACTCTTCTAAAACATCACTTAGAAAAGCAGTCATGGCACCCAACCGCCAGATATCGTAGTCATGGTATGTAGCCGTGGCAAGTAGGATCTGGATGGACTTAAGCATAGCTACTTAGAAAAGGTTTCATCATAATCCATACCTGGTCAATGATGCAAACTTTTAACAAGTCTGGCTTTGAAAGTCTTAACTTTTCCATGTACACCAAGTAATCTTCTCAAGATATACTTGCTCCTGATGGGGATTTAACCCTTAAGATAAAGCAACCAAAGTCCATACTTTGTTGGTGTATAAGGATTCCATCTCAAATCGCTAAGCATCCAGCCATTCGTACAGAGTCCCACTCCTAATGGCCAGCTCGAAACTAGTTGGGTCATCATCTCATGATGCAATCCTCGCTCCCACTGTCATAGAGAAACCGAAGTAGCTCTCAGGTGGGTAAGGAACCCTACTAGATCGGCGGAGAGGCTGAGGTTCGTTGGAAACAATTGAATCCTTTGGTTCTACCAAATCATCAGCTGCAGTTTGTATAGCTGGAACATTTCCAGTTCTACATAACAGATCTTGCCTCGAGCTTGTCCGGATTTTTCTTTTTAGACATAGGCTGGACAACCCCAAATCTTAACAAACTTAAGATATGGGCTCTTCCCATTCCATATCACATATGAAGCGGTAGGCATATGTTTTGATTTGAACCCTATTCAATAAGTATGCAACTTCACAAGTGCATAACTCCCAAAAGGAAATAGGAAACTCAGTAGTACTCATCATAGAGCACACCATATCACATAGGGTGCTATTACTCCGCCCCGATATACCATTGTGCTATGGTGTATACGGAGGAGTAATGCTGAGAGAGAATCTCATTCTCCTTTAGAATAATCCAGGAATTTCGTGCTCAAGTATTCTCCTCCTTGATCGCATCAAAGGACATAATACTTATACCCGTTTTGGTTCTCTATTTCCAACGTATATTCTGTGAATATCTCAAAAGGTTCGGACTTGTGTTTCAACAGGAACACATGTCTGAATCTTGAGAGATTATCAGAGAATGTAATGAAGTACAAAGGACCGGTCTTGGCATGTGTAGACAGGGGACCTTCATACATCAACATGTATCATCCTAAGAGTTCAGTAACTCTTTCACTGTTTCTAATAAACAGAGCTATGGTTATCTAATCTTTGTGACATGACCGGCAAGTTTCACAAGATGTAAATTCAAACTAATTTAAATATGCATCTTTATGTAACTTCAGCCAGTCGGGTCGCATTGATATGACCTAGTCTACAATACCTCAAGAAGGATTCGTTCATTTCTGAACTCTTCCTCTTGTGTGTGTTCTGTATACTAAGAACTGTAGTTTGATTTAGAACGTCAATGCTTTTAGATAACGTGCCTGAACCGATCAACTTTTGATATAGGAAATGTTCAAAACATAATCCAACAATACAAAATTATATCCTTTCTTTATTAAATAAAGAGATTGATATGATTTTGTATATCAGGTTCGGTATCTAATAGCATTTGTTCAGAATCAATGTATTTGGAAATACAGGGTGACAGTAACCAACTGACTTGGCTGCAACACTTGCACCGTTTTCTGTCTCATGAAACTTATCATCCGTTCTCAGTTCTTTACCTATCTGTAGCCCATGTAACAGATTACATATGCGGGATCCTGATCCGGTATCACATACCCAGGATGTAAAGGATACTGAGAAACAGTTCTCTGTAATGAACACACCCGAAGATGATGCATCAGTATGCACTTTCTTCGTTTGGGCGGCACAGGAATTCTGGTAATCCCCTAATTCCTGCTCGGTCTTATAACAATTATAAGTTGGAGCGGGACCAACGTTCCCAGCTCAGTATAACAAGCGGGTTCGGTCAATAATCCGTATTATTATCTTGATTAAGGCGTGATATGGTCTCTATCTGGAGAGAGAGAGAGAAGAAAACACTCTGTGTGCGCTCTGTCAAGATTAGATTGGTTATTATTTTATCTAATCAGGATGGCTCCCACTGTTTTTATCAAATCTTCCTTCAAACCCTAAAAGGAAAGACTAGCCGGGATTAATTACACACTACAAGTTCGCCAATCTTTTAGCCAGGCCAGTGTCGGTACTTTGAGGGAGGTCCCCCGTGCTTTCGCACGAACCTAATTAATATAAACCTCATTTTCCCAGAGGCGTAACCTCGTTAACACCTTTCTAGACACCTACTTGATCGGCTAATTGTAATGTGTAAAACTCTCCCAGGAGTAACTCTTACTCACAGCGGGTATCGGGATCCAACTATCTCATAGAAGGTATGCAATCTCATTGCAAATTTCAACACTTGAAATTCCCGATAATATTTTGCCCCTAGCACCCTATGACCTTGACGGAGGTCAACGAACCATAGGCTACTAGTCAAGTTCAACCCGTCATTTCTTGATTGAATCAAACCCACCCGCATGACCCATGACGGAGGTCAACAAGGTCACACTACTACCCTAATCCAATCTGCATCATATGCATAAGCAGATAAATACTAGTTAGCTACCGCACACTACGCCTTGACGGAGGTCAACAAACGTAGCACGAATACTAAGTAGGACTTATCTAAAATGACGGAGGGCTACGACAGGTTTTTCTGAAAACCTATTGCATAATGAACTTGATATCGTTGTAGAATCAAATGATTTTAAAATGGAGTGTTTTTGAGGCTTTTCTAGTTTTGCTAAAGGGGTCACTCCCGGTGAAAGGATCGTCGGCCCTTTCCTCGTCGAATGAGGTGCGGGATATATCATTTATATCACTGTGCAAAGCAGAAACTATAGAAGCAATCAAAAGAAAAACCGAGTGTGTAGTATCTGCCAGTTATTGCTAAAGGGGTCACTCCCGGTGAAGGGATCTCGGCCCTTTCCTCATCGAATATGGTGCAGGATGTTCTACAAGGAACACCGCGATGCAAAGCAAGAACTGTAGCTACCTGTTTTTGAAAATTCGATTCCACAACATCTTTTAGGTTTCTTTTACTTTCATTAATTATATTAATGAAGTCCCAACATTTAAGTACCTAAACATCACAGATAAATACGACGTACACTTATGCCATCCGCATTCGCCTCGATGTCCCCTCGTGCACCGTTAGGTTAGGTAACTAACGGAAGAACGGGGCAGGGCTAGCGTGGGTGTAAAACATAAGTAATGTCTATATAATATATCATATATACTATATACAGTATCTATCACAACATATCAAATGATCACATCACAGATATCGCAGCAGAAGAATCATATATGAAATATTGGATATACTAGGACGTCCGTGTTTTCAATACGAGCCTGTATAAAACACAGATTCCACGGTCGTGATGAATAGCCAAACCCACACCCCTAGACCCCTACGAGAGTGGCAAGCAACCCTACCAATTCTAGAGTTAGGAGACCCGGACTCGACTCCTCGAGTTGGTCTCCCACTGGACTCCAGAACCCGGTTACTTGTGCCCTCCTCCTTGGGTCTATCCTAGTGCGGAAAAGTAAATAATATACAATGGTGACATCTTCCGCAACCTGGAAGTGCCCCAATAAAAGAATATTACATACAAGTTTTTACATGAATGAAAATGAAAAACACTCATCTCACATAAAAAAAACCGGGCTATTCAAATACGACAATCCAATATAACATATCCAGCAACACATAACATCACATGTCATCAACGTAAGTAAATATGCCCATCCCAATTGTCGTTGACATATAGTAACGAAACCGGCGATATCACATATTACACTTACAGTCACAGAAAAAAAAGTGTAAAACTACAACAGTTGGAATCCGCAAACTCTTTAGACATCGCAAGCCTAATCAAATGAATTCCTTAGACATCACATGCCTAACAATTATAAACCCCGCATTTTAGTCTCATTTATCGAAAACTCTTTTCAATATCTAGTCGGGCAATTCAACAAGATTCCCGGCATCCTGACCGAATGCTCATCCCAAACTTTAGTAGACGGCCGCAGCCCCGATACCGTCGACGAAGTGCACTAAGGCGGAACACCGCTGCCGCGAGCACCCGAACGGATGCTTTCGGCGACGGAGTTCTCCTACAGTCACTTGGTCGGGGCTATGGGGCGTAGCTATCTATAAAGTTTACCGGCGAGTATCCGCGTACGCTACGCGATTGCGACGGACTTTTGATCGCATCAAAATTCCGTGGCAACCGATCAAGTGAGACTAAACTGCTATGTTTATAATATTCATTCAGTTATCTCATAACTATTTGTGGATTCCAAATATTTATCACATTCCAGATAAATAGAAAATGTTAAACTTTTCGATCGAACAATCAAACACCCAAGTTTTCCCAGATTAGCTCAACACATGAAATAAGTTTAAAAACATTCACTTCATGCCTCAGTACCAACGGCCCAGCCGTAGAAGGGTCAAGCCAACGCCTCACATGTGGCACGCCGTACTGCCCCAAACCCTAAGGTTCAAAGGGCAGTTCAAGACGGTCACATAATCGAGTTAAGGTTTATTGTCTTCTAGAGGGTCTATCGCGTTACTTGCACTACTTAGAACGTTATTAAACTACGGAAAAATCCAACAATTTGAAATTTCCCGGCAGGGAAAAAATTGGTTATTTATATCCGGTCGAACATTTTAACATATTCTAAATTCCCGGAAAAACATATAGACGCGGTTAAAGTTTCCGATCGAATTATCGAATCCCCAAAACACCCCAGATTACTCAACTCTTGAGTGCAGATTAAAATTACCCAGAAAACACAGGAGTCAAATAGAGACATTATTGTGCAAATTGTGGTCAACGAAGAAACAGTATGGCCGCGGAACCGCCGCTCCACGTGGGATAAGGCTGCCGTTCCGTGGCGGTTTGAGGGAGTTAGGTCGACGTTTTGCACAGAAATTCTTTTAAAACCCTGCTGATTTTTCTGCATATATTTAATTAGGAAAAATGCACAGTTTTAAAAACTGTATAGAGAAGGGGTCAGATTAGGGTTTCGTGTTTCGATCGGACTTAAAACATCGTCTACACTTCGCCTAAAGCTCTAGCTAGGCTCTGATACCACTGTAGGGTTTCTAGACACACTCAAGAGGTTCCACACGGCATCTACCATGTCAAATTCAAAAAAAATTCATGTGCCGAGAAACCATAAACTAGATCGATAACTAGAGGTAAAGGCGAAACAACAACAAGTTAACAACTTAACTACTAAGTGAATGGAAATACAACCTTTGTAGATCCGGTCCTCCACTTCTTTAGCTCCGTGATGACGTCCCTTCGCTGCGATCACCGAGATCCCGGACTCTTGCGATGGTTTCGTCGGAGAAATGAGCGGGCTAGGTCGTTGACTTCGATGCCGAAAATGATCTACGTCGAGGCGACTCTAACTCAAGCTCCATCTTCACTTGGTCATGAACCTTGAGAAGAAAACACCCTATACAACATGGCAAGTGGTAGAGGATGAAGAAATAGGAAGTGGGTTCACTTTGGATTTGGGTTTCTCACTTGATTTCATCACTTGACAATTTTCAAGAAAGCTTTGCTTTTTCTTCATGAAGAAGATGAAGAAGAAGAAAGAAAAAGAATTAATGAATAATCATAAATCAAGTAATCTTATCATAATGCAACCATGGGTGAGGCAAACACATGTAGAGAATAAACTAGGGTTTAGGTTTAATGGTTAGGTTAAGGCAAAAAACAAAATGGCAAAGAGTTTCAAAGCTTCATGAAGCTTCATGAATAAAACAAACCAACCCTCCACTTTATTCTTGCCAAAATGAATAAAGAAAATAAATCCCTAAACCCTAACCATTAACTAAACATGGTTTAAAACAAACACATACCCAAGTTTGCATGTATCATCAAACATGATACAATCTTGTGCACAAAAAATATATCACATATACAATGTGCACAATCAAGTGAGAAAAACATTTTAAGTGAACCAATATTAGTTAATGTAAAGTAATATATCAAATATATAATTATACATTAAATCATTAAATCAACACTTGACCTGATGATCCGGTCATATTGCATATAACCGACTAATATCAATAGTAACAATTTATCGAATCAACACTTGATCCGATAACCCGGCTATATCGCATATAACCGATCAATATCACATATCGCGAGAATAGAATACAGTATCACATACTGGTATTATTCTCGGTCCCGCACATATCTCATATGCGCTCCTATTTCGTTTCGCTTGAGCCAGGAAACCTCTGTGTAGTACTCTAAAGACTCGTCAATACGCCGGCAGCAGGTGATGATCATATCAAACACCCACAAGCCGCAAGCGGTCTGCTAAACGTAACGGCCATCCGGGTATTGAGCGATCAGAAGATCAATGAGCAAGCCCGCTCACACTCCTGTGAATCCAACCAGTAACACTTACCGTACAGTCCGGTCTGATCGTCTGATATGTCGCATATCTTGCCTAGGGGTGGTAAACGTCAGACCCCAATAGCTCAATAAGTCGTGTCGATATGAGGTCTATAACAGTTCGAGAAACTACTGGTAACACTTACCAGTAAATCTCAGTAACCCTGGCCAGGGATATCCGATTATAGCCAATCGAACACAGCGCAACATCAACTCCCTATACCGGGAGAGACGAATCCCCTCCTATCGCTCATTGCCTCCATGTGATTCGGGACTGTACCCAAAAACCACCGTTTTGCACGCCCTCTTGGACATGGTAAGGTGGAAATCAAAGCACAGTGGGAATAAAACAAGACTCTATGACGATGTCGGGTCAACAGACTACTCTGTACCAGTGTCACCAAAGAACTGCCATCTGACATGAGGTATAATACCATCTGGGAGTTCTCGGCGAGTCCGTCCAGTGTACCCAGTCTCCACTGAGCACCCGTATATCATCTCTGATGTCAAACACCAATGGATATGGGATCATCCATCGCCCATCTGTATGGGTCGCGAAGGTATACGCTAGTCTACTCTGGTATATCGATGCCCCGTCTTGATACACCCACGACTAGGGACCTTGAAGGATGTACTTATGGACTACCATGTCCCCACTAGTATGATCTGCATCATAGTCCAGGTAGTCAAGTACACATCCTAAGGGCTTTACCAACATGTAACAGAGAGACAATCAGTGTACACGTTAAGGTAAAGAGCAACCAGATAGCATACTATCATGTCGAGCAAGAAAGTCATCCCTATATATGTCCAAGCATCCACTACAATATACATCCTATGTATAGTAATGGCCTCTAGGGCATACATATAACTAACAGAAGGGTCAAACCAACGCCTCACATGTGGCACGCCGTACTGCCCCAAACCCCAAGGTTCATAAGGCAGTTCAAGACGGTCACATAATCGAGTTTAGGTTTGTTGTCTTCTAGAGGGTCCATCGCGTAACTTGCACGATCTAGACGTTCTTAAACAAACGGAAAAATCCAACACTTGGAAATTTTTCGGGTCGGGAAAAAGTGAGTTATTGATATCCGTTCGAACTTTTTAATACTTTCTAAATATCCGGAAAACCCAACGAAATTAAATTTTCCGATGGAATCAACGAATACAAAATAAACCCCAGATCACTCAACAATTGAGTCAGATAAAAATACCCATAAAATATCAGGAAATTAAATAGGAACGTTACTGTGCAAAACGACAAGGGTGACGTCACCTTATGGCCGCGGAACCGCCGCACGAGCCATCCTCGTGCCGCGATTCCGCGGCTCCTTGGGAGCCAAACAGTGTCGTTTTGCACAGTTTCCCTTATAATTACGTGCTGATTTTTTTTAAGAATTTTTAATTCAGAAAAATCCCAGATTTAAAAAAATTTCCAGAGAGGGGGTTATTTCGTCGATTCCGGGTTCGATCGGGGTTTTAACTTCGTAAACACATCGCCTAATGCTCTAGCTAGGCTCTGATACTACTGTAGGGTTACTAGGCACACTAATGAGGTTCTACAAGGCATCAACCATGCCGGATTAAAATTTTAGCCGTGCCGAATAACTCTAAACAAGATCGTTAACTAGAGATTAGGGTTTCAAATGAAAGTTAAACTCATTAACTCTAAGTGAATACGAAATACAACCTTTGTAGATCGGTCCTTCACTTCTTAAGCTCCTTGTAGTAGTCCCTTCGCTGCGATGATCGAACTCCCGAACTCTCGGACGGCTCCATGAGAAAGTTGCAACGGGATTGCTTGAAGTCTTCGAGGCCGAAAATGATCTACGTCGAGGGAATACGGACACAAGCTTCTACTTCACTAACCAAAGAATTAGTGAAGCAAACACCCTAAACTAAAGTGTTAGTCTAGTAGAGGATGGTGAGATAGGAAATGGGTACACTTTAGATTTTCTTTTCTCACTTTGGTTCTCTCTCTTTTTCAAACCCTAGCATCAAGATGAAGGAGGAGGAAGATGAGCTCAAAAATGAGAATGGAAAAATGATCAAGAGAGAGAATGAGCTAACCATGGTGAGTGAGTATCATATACTAACTCAAGTAGAAACATTACCATAAGTAATCATAGTGGTTAGGTTAACTAATATGTTAAGTAAAACAAAACTAGTGGACTAAGTCAAATGCAACATAAGCTTCATGAAGCTTCATGCATTTATTCTCATTATCCATTTGTTTTTCAATTACTTTAGATATTAAAACCCTAATACTATAATAAGTATGGTATAAGTCTTCTACACCCATGTAATGTGTATCAACAACCATGATACAATTTGTAAACACAAATAAATATATATCACATATATATTTTAACTTGTGCACAAGTGAGAAAAATAAATGCTTAAGTGAACCAATGTTAGTTAATGTAAATAAGTATATCATATGCCATTATACACTAAATTATTAAATCAACATTTGACTTAATAATCCAGTTATATCATATATAACCGACTAACATAAAATGTATCGATTTATCGAATCAACCCTTGATTCGATAACTTGGTTATATCGCATATAACCGATCGACACAAACATCGCGAGAATAGAATACGGTATCATATACACGCATTATTATCGATCCCGCACATATCACATATGCGCTCCTATTTCGTTTTGCCTGAGCCAGTACAACCTCTATGTAGGACTCTAAAGACTCGTCAATACGCCAGCAGTAGGTGATGATCATATCAAGCACCCACAAGCCGTCAGCAGTACTAACTGGACGTAACGGCTACCCGGGTATTGAGCGATCAGAAGATCAGCAAGCAAGCCCGCTCCAACTCCTGTAAAAGCCTAACAGTGACACTACCGTACAGTCCGGTCTCCTCGTCTGATATGTCGCATATCAAGTCTAGGGGTGGTAAAAGTCAGACCCCAATAACCGATAAGTCATGCCAATGTGAGGCTCATAACGGGTCGAGAAACTACTGGTAACACTTACTAGTAAATCTCTAAACCAGCCCTGGCCAGGGACTTCCCTGTTATGGCCAATCGAGCATAGCGCAACATCAACCCCCAATACCGGGAGAGACGAAACCCCTCCTATCGCTCATTGCCTCCATGTGACTCGGGACTGTACCCATAAACCACCGTTTTGCACGCCCTCTTGGACGTGGTAAGGTGGAAATCAAAGCACAGTGGGAATCACAGAAGACTCTATGATGATCTCGGGTCTACAGACTAACCTGTACCGGTGTCACCAGAGAACTGCCATCTGACATAAGGTATAATACCATCTGGGAGTTCTCGGCGAGTCCGTCCAGTGTACCCAGTCTCCACTGAGCACCCGTATATCATCTCTGATGTCAAACACTAATGGATATGGGATCATCCATCGCCCATCTGTATGGGTCGAGAAGGTATACGCTAGTCTACTCTGGTATATCGATGCCCCGTCTCGATACACCCACGACTAGGGACCTTGAAGGATGTACTTATGGACTACCATGTCCCCACTAGTATGATCCGCATCATAGTCCAGGTAGTCAAGTACACATCCTAAGGGCTTTACCAACATGTAATAGAGAGACAATCAGTATACACGTTAAGGTAAAGAGTAACCAGATAGCATACTATCATGTCGAGCAAGAAAGTCCTCCTTATATATGTCCAAGCATCCACTACAATATACATCACATGTATAGTAATGGCCTCTAGGGCATACATATAACTAACAACTTGTACACCCATATTGGTGCACATATACATTGGTACATCCATACTTGAGCATATACACATTGGTACCTCTATACTTGCGCATATACATATTGTACCTACATAGATAACTGGCTTTATTGGGAAATTGGGAACCGCGTGTTATATTTTAAAAACTGGAATCATTTAAAAGAGCGGTTTTCCCTTAATATGTCATATCACTGTTTCATGTTGCACGATATACGGATATGCTTTCATTCTATTATATGTCACAGGCATCATGCTCTATGATTTTACGCATTGAGATATGTTGTTTTCATGAGATTTCTGGATTTGAGAACCGTGGACATTTTAAAAGAGATTATGTGTTGTTTAAAAACCCAGTTTCTCTTGATATGATATTTCAGTGCGTCCACCATGCGATTTCTTGGTTCTGAGACGTGTGACATGTGAAACCCGATTCGAGGAGCTGGATGAGGCCGATTGCGGGTACATGGTCGACCCGGTATGGTACCCCGGGGCGAGAACGGATTGCTGTGCTGCAGACGGTGAGCCTGGCAGTGGGACTACTACCTACCGGTGATAGTATTTGGCCTCGGCAGATTTCCGGAAGATACCGACCGGAGTCGAGAGATGATATGGGCCGATCCGGACTGATGGAGCCCGTTGGCCATCCGGACTGACGGAGCCCGATATATGAGGATTTACGTGTCGATGCTGGACACGGTTTTCATGATGTTTCGAGTGTCGATGCTGGACACTCAGGTTCCATGATTTTGATGTGTCGCGAGGGACACCCGTTGATTTATATCCTCATACTTTCATGCATATGCTTTTATGTTATTCACAGACATTGATCATATAGTTGGACGAGATCTACATGCATACATACATTGATTATATGGTTGGACGAGATCCACATGCATACATACATTGATTATATGGTTGGATGAGACCCACATGCATACAGACATTGGTTATATTGTTGGATTATATCCGCATTCATATAGGTATTGATTACATTGTTGGCATATATAATGACCCGGTCACCCTAGATATCATAGTATTACCTTTATGATATAGTTGACCTAGGAGTCGTTGTTTATTCGATTTCTATCTGTTGATATATTTCTATTCACGAGTTGTCAACTCACCCCCGTTGTGCCACAGTTCTTGCAGGTTGACCGCATGGATCCGTAGAGGTATCGCTGGCACATAGCTACTTTTGGGTGATTTGCTTGGTAGGTGGGACATTTGTATCGTACCCACTCTTGTATCTATATTTCATACTGTATCTAGTTAACTCCATCAATCAAATTTAGTAATTGTATTAGTAATGAGACTTAGTGAGACTTGTGGTTGTGAGACTTAGAGCGAGGGGTTTTCCGCTACTTGTGGTTTTGATTCTTACTTTTTCTTTATCTTTTTGTGGTGAACTTCGACGTTGGGCGTCGTATACTTATATATATTGTCTTACGTGGTTGTGATCCGCCGTTTGGCGAAGAGCTAGCTTCCGCTTGGGGATGCCTTTATTATTATCTTGTATTTGTGGTTTTGGATCAAAATATACAAAGGAGGTGCTGCCCAAACTTTTTTTAAAGACAAAACACGTTTTCAAACTAGCAAATTTCACTTGCATTTTCATGTTCCTTTTCTATACATTAAGAAAACTTAATTTCATTATACCTTCATTTCAAAACTTCACCTCCTTTATTTTCTTTAAAAGGTTTAGATTTCTGGGTTTCAGCTTACTTGAATTATGTACGCCTTTAGACGTTGCGTGATTTAAGTGCTGGTCACGAGCTAATATTTCAGGTCGTGACAAGAGGTCACTCCCGGTGAAGGGATCTCGGCTCTTTCCTCGTCGAATGAGGTGCAGGATATTCTAAACTGAATATAATGATGCAAAGCAAAAAGTAATCGACTATAGTGAAGTTATTATGTTGACGCCAACTTTTACTCAAGGGGTCACTCCCGATGAAGGGATCTCGGCCCTTGCCTCGTCGAATGAGGTGCTGGATATTCATAACCAAATACCACTGTGCAAAGCAAAAGAAAACGTCTGTAATGTCTGTTTTTAAAAACTTGGTTCCAACAACATCGAATAGGTTTGTTTTTCTTGCATTGATCTGAATCAACGCAGTCACATCAATTAATCACACCACAAAAGAACGAAAATATAATGTACGTATATGCCATCTGCATTCACCACTAGGTCCCGTCATCACCTGTTGGGTTACTTAACTAACGACAGAGCGAGGACTGGACTAGCGCGGGTGTAAAATATATACAACATCTACTAGTATATATATCAATATATAATAATCGCTCCAGGCGTGATAAATGCAACATCACAGAAAAGTAATAAGCATCACAGAATAATACAGATAATCTGGGAGCGCTGGGTTTCCTTTGAGCCGCAAATGAAACCCGATGTTCCCTGGTCCTGTGGATAGCCTGTGCAATGAAAACCTAGACCCCTACGAGCGCGGCAAGTTACCCGCCAAAACAAGAAGTGAGGCAGCCCCTTCTGCAAAGTGAATAGGCCACCCAGCACTTCACGGAATCCGGCAACATGAGCACCCCTCCTTGGGTCAACCTGTACCCCCTATGAGTGCGGCGAATAGCCCGTCAATTCTAGAGTGAGGCCCCCTCCTTCTCAACGCCATGAGATGCGGACCCGTTGTCCTCCAGAACCCGGCTATCCGTACACTCCATCGCGGGGTAGTCCTAGTACAGAAAAGAAAATATGTACAACGGTGACATCGACCTCAACCCGGTCGTGCCCCAAAAGAATAATATACAAACAGGCAGTGACGGCGGTCCACATGTCGGACGCTCGCCCAGCGATATCAAATGTACAAATGAAACTAAAATGTACTATCATTGCACGCAAGCTATCCACCACGACAAATCCGAAACAACACAGCACAACACAAAACATCAACGTGAATGTCACGTTCGCAAACCCGTCTAAAAGGACTATAGCGATTAGACAAGTTGTACCGATCAAATGAAATTCAAGGTCGCAGATAGAAATGTATGTACTGTAAACTTTAAACAATGTTAGAAAATATCGAGTTCGAAATAACCCTGAATAGCCCCCAAACAAGTAGATAAAACCATATCCAAACTGGGCTAAACAAACAATACCACAGAACCAACATTCCAGAGACAAGACCACAGCCTAAATACGAAACCCTAATTCATCAAATAAGCCGGCCTGGCCAGATTTTTGAGCCATGTGCTCGGTTTTTTAGTGATGGAATTCGTTCGTATTTGGGGTGTAGTCTAGTGGTTATGTCAGTAGTCTTCTGCAGTAACTAAAAAAAATTTGAAGACACTTTAAAATCAACAGAAACTGGAATGTGCAGGGGCAGTGAATTGGGTTTGTTTCGGTTTCGATAGTTTAACATTGGCTAAACCAACTAGTATACGGTTAATGGGTTGGCTCTGATACCATGTTGGGTTACGGCAGCGCCCCGGCCATCAATCCATGGCCAAATGCGGAACAAAAATTTGTAAAACTTGGCGCTACCACAACTAATTACCCGGATCGAACCATTAACCGTTTACTAGCTAACTGTAAAGTGAGTTTAGAGATTAAACCGATCGATCTGTGTCCTTCGGTCTTCAATCTCTTCCCAAGCTCCTCGACGGCTGCCCCGAACAAGTCCGCTCTCCGGTCACCCTCATCGAAGACGATCCACTTCGAGGATTCTTAATACGGGCTCCTGCTTCAAAACCGAAGCAACTCGAACAACTAGTCTGCTAACCTAGGTGCCCAAGATGATGTAGAGATAGTGTGTGAATACTTTGTCTCAAAACACTCTAGGATTCTCAACATATGAGAGTGATAGAGAAGAGGTTGAAGAAGAAGCCCATGTATGTGTGAAGTGTGAGCTCAAGACTTTAGCTTGCAAAAGAAAAGGCAACACTTGAAAAACAATGAGATGGCTGCCTTTTTTTAGGTGTTGTGTGGTATTTTTGATAGCAAGCCAAAGGAAAAATCATAGCCACAAATTATCTCTATGCTATCAAAAATATCTCACAACAAAATATAAACAATAAAGCATGGTCCATGCTTTATCATTAAATGCCTACAAGCCAAAACTTGCCTTCACACTTTACACATAATCAATATTAAACATTTAACCAAAAAACCCTAAATGTTTAATATAATAAAAAAAATGGCATCTCCAAAGTAATATTGTAATGAATTACAAGAATATCTCTCATCCGTATATACATACCCGTATCCGTATTCCGACTGAATACGAATACTACGAGACGAAAGTAATCCAACAATCTAATACCAGGATCCGACTTAAACCAAAGCCCACTAGTATGATCCGTCCGATCATGATCCAAGCACGAGTGCACGTTTATGATTGAACCCTAATATAAAACCAAACGGCCTCTACAACGTTTCGTCCGAACTAGGGAAACCCTCTATGTGGGACTCTAAAAACTCGTCAATACGCTGGCAGTGGGTTTAACCACAAGCATTTCAGTGGCACTAGATGTATGTAACGGCTACCCAGGATTTGAGCGAAATAGAGTCTGTCGAGCGAACTCATCCAGAAACCCTACTGAGCCTGACAGTGACAATATCCGTACAGTCCGGTCCTTTCATCTATGAGTATCGCATATCGGGTCTAGGGGGTGGATAAAGTTAGACCCCAAATAACGCGATATTTAGTGTCGGTATGAAGCCCATCACCACCAGAGAAACCACCAATCCTAGATCGGTAATTCTCGACTACCTTGGCCAAGGATTTCTGGTGATGGCCATCCGTACACTCCGCGACCTCTACCCCCAATACCGGGAGAGACGAATCCCCTGACGATCCGCTCACTGCCTCCATGTGGCTCAGGACTGTACCTAACTAAAACCTGTTTGCACGACTCCTTCGATCCATGGTAGGGTAGTAATCAAAGCATAGTGAGAACTCACACAAGACAAATGACAATCTCAGGTCGATAGACTAACCTGTACACATGTCGCCTTAGAACTGCTATCTAACAATAGGTATAATACCAACAAGCATGTTCCCAGCGAGTCTGTCCGGTGTACCCATAACACAATGAGCATATGTATACTATCTTAGGTGAACCAACTGACACCAATGGCTTGTGAGACCGGCACCGCCCCTCGTCGGGGTCTCAATCCGTATACACTAGTCCACTCATGGAGTATCGATGCCCAATCTCGAAATTCCCACAACTAGGGACACTTTAAGTATTTTCTTATAGACTACCCAACTCTCACGTATATGATCGCCATCATACTGCCGGTAGTCAAGCAAGAATCCTATGGGCTCTATCAACATGTAATAGTGAACTGTAGTGTCACCTGAAGCATATACACGATGATAAAGACAAACCAGATAGCATACTATCATCTCGAGTAAGACTGTTCTACCGGTATAAGTCCTCCCTCAATCATTGCAATCACATGCCTACGATCCAATAATTGACTTGAGGGCACTATAGCCAACAGTATTCGGGGTTGATGTTGCGCTGTGCTCGATTGGCTATAACAGGAAGTCCCTGGCCAGGTCTGATACGGAGATTTAGTGGTAAATGTTATCAGTAGTTTCTCGACCCGTTATGAGCCTCACATCGGCATAACTTATCAAGTTACTGGGGTCTGACGTTTACCATGCCTACACTAGATATGCGATATATCAGACAAAGAGACCGGACTGTATAGTAGTGTTACTTATTGGATTCACGGGAGTATGAGCAGGCTTGCTTGTTGACTTTCTGATCGCTCAATACCCGGGTAGCCATTACGTCCAGCTAGTACCGATGACGGCTTGTGGATGACTGATATGATCATCACCTACTGCCGGCGTATTGACCATAGTCACAAAATTCGTCGTTCAGGTATAATTCGGCGAGGTCAAAAATTCGGATTCGGAGAACTATTCAGAATAAATCGGCAGATATTCGAGAAAGATTCGGTAAGTGTTCGGGAAATGTTCGGGAGGGATTTCAAGCAAGAAATTAATATATGAGACGCTAGGTTTTTATTTTGTGAATTATTTACTGTTTCTTGAATTATTCGCTGTTTTTTCAAATAATTTGGGAATAATTCGTGAATTATTCATGAATAATTCAAGAATTATTCGGCCCGTTCGGCAACGGCGATTAATTCGGAGATTAAATCGGCTGATCAAAAATTCCCGAATTATTCGCGAATTCACCAAATAATTCATGAATTATATGACTATGGTATTGACAAGTCTTTAGAGTCCTACTCAGAGCTTTCCTGGCTCAGGAGAAATGAAGTAGGAGTATATATGTGATATGTGCGGGACCGAGATTAATACAAGTATGTGATACCGTATTCTAATCTCGCGATATGTGATATCGGTCGGTTATATGTGATATGGCTGGGTTATCGAATCAAGTGTTGATTCGATAAGTTGATACAAATGATATTAGTCGGTTATATGTGATATAACCGGATTATTAAATCAAGTGTTGATTTAATAATTTAATGTATCATTATATATTTGATATATTAGTGTACATTAACAAATATTAGCTCACTTAACCATTTCTTTTTCTCACATTTTCATTTAATATATATGTGATATATATTAATTGTGTTTCTTTTTGTATCATGCTTTATGACACATTATACATGGGTGTATGAGACTCACACCATGCTAAAGATAATTAAGGGTTTTAATTATTTAAGGTAAATACAAAATTAGGTGGAAATGAGTCATGGTTGGAAGCTTGTGGAAGCTTGTTGTAACCATTGACTTAGTCCACTAATTTTGTCTTACCCTAGATATTTATTAACCCAACCATTATCTTAAACCATGGTTAAGTCTCTACATGAGTTCATATATGATATTTGCTCACCCATGGTTGCCATTCCATGGTTGCTTTCATCTTCTTCCTCATCTCCTTTGAGCCTTTTAGCTTTTCTTAAGGTGAAGAAAATTAGTGAGAAAAAGAATTCTAAAGTAAGAAAAAATCCTACTTCATCAACCTACACTAGATTAGACATTTAGTTTAGGTTGTTTGCTTCACTAATTTCTAATTAGTGAAGAGGTAGCTTGAGTTGGAGATTTCTCGACGTAGATCATCTTTGGCCTCGAAGACTTCAAGCAAGCTTGTTCCTTTCTCCTAGTGGAGCCTAGCAAGAGTCCGGGAGACTACTACTTGGAGCAAAGGGGCTACTACACGGAGCTTTTGAAGTGAAGGACCGGTCTACAAAGGTTGTATTCCTCATTCACTTAGTGTAATGTTTGATTACATGGTTGCTTACCTTAATTCCTCAAGTAAGATCCTTGGTTTGGGTTACTTAGCACACAAAAAATTTAAATTGGCATGGTTGATGCCTTCTGAAACCTAATAGTCGTGCTAAAGAACCCTACAATGGTATCAGAGCCAAGTTAGAGAATTAGACGATTTTAGTAGAATTACAAAACCGAAACAACTCCGAAATAGTCGAAACAAAACCCTAGTTTCTGTCGAATTTTTCAGAGCTTCTAAATTTTTTTTTAACAATTGTAGAGTGCTCTTTATTTTGTAGTATGAACACCAGAGAAAAACGAGCCCTTTTCACCGAATTTGACCCAATGAAACATGGCTAAAAACAGGCCTGGCCGGTTTTCTTGAGGCATTCTGGTTTCATTTATCTTTGGTGTTCTATTCTCTGGGGTTTTGTGTTTCAGGTATTGTTTTTTTTTTGCTAAAGATTACATGTGATGTTATCTTTCTGTAATGGAAATTCGGAGGGTTTCGTAGTCATAATTTTAACATCGTTTCGGATAACATTGACGACGTTAAAAAATTCGAACGAATATCAAAAACCCATTTTTCACCCCTCTCTAGAAAATTTCCAAAAGTTGGATTTTTCCAAGTTAAAAATATTCAAAAATCATGCAGGTAATTTCTATGGACCCTCTAAAAGAATGATACCCAAACTCGACTCTTTGACCGTGGAACCACGACCAAACCCTAAGGTTTGCGGTGGTTCCACGGCGCTATGAGTGAGGCATGGGTCGGCCCTTCTACGGTTGGTCTATAGGTACTGTGGCATGTTCTGGGTATTTTTTAAACTGTGCTAAAGTGTTGAGCTCTCTGGGAAATTTTGGGTGTTTGTTGATTCGATCGAAATGTTTAACATCGTCTAGGTATCTGTGAAATGTGATACAATATTTGGAATCTACACTAATTAGTTTTGTGAAAATTGATTAGTTGCATGTAAATTTAACATTTCGGTCTCGGTAGGAATCGGGAATCTTGTTGAATTACCCGATTTCTTTTGAAACAGTTTTTTCATAAGTGAGACCCAAATGTAAGATTTACAATGTTAGGTATAAAATCCGAAATATAAGATATTCTGGGTCTATGATGTCTAAGGGATGCGTCGATTCTAAATGTTGTAGTTTGACATTTTCTTTTCTGCGACCGTAAGTGTAATATGTGGTGTATCGCCGGTTTCGTTGCTATATGTCAATGACAATTGGGATAGGCATATTTACTTACGTTGATGACATGTGATGTTATGTGTTGCTGGGATATGTTATATCGGATCGTCGTGTTTGAATAGCTGGGGGGTTTTGCGTGAAATGAGAGTTTTTTTTTCATTTTCATTCATATAAAAACTTATATGTAATATATTCTTTTATTGGGGAACTTCTTGAGGATGATGTCACCATTGATATATATTATTTACTTTTGCGCATTAGGATAGACCCAACGTGAGGAGCACAAGTAACCGGGTTCTAGAGTCCAGTAGGAGACAGTCTCGAGGAGTCGAGACCGGGTCTCCTAACTCTAGAATTGGTAGGGTCGCTTGTCGCTCTCGTAGGGGTCTAAGGATGTGGGTTTGGCTATTCATCACGACCGTGGAATCCGTATTTTTTACTGGCTTAATTTAAAACACGGAATCCCTAGTATATCCAATATTTCATATGTGGACTTCTGCTGCTGATATTCTGTGATGTGATCACTTTATATGATGAGACGAATGTTGTTATTATATATATGATATATAATAAACGTTGCTTATGTTTTGCACCCGCGCTAATCCCGCCCCGCTATGCCGTTAGTTAAGTAACCTAACGGTGCATAATGGGACACTGTGGCGAATGCAGATGGCATAACCGTACGTTCTATTTTCGTTTCTTCTGTGATGCTTAGGAATCATAATTGATGAGACTTCATTAATGAGATTAATGAAAAAGAAAGAAACATATAAATGTTGTAGAATCAAATTTTCAAAAAGGGTAGCTCTAGTTTTTGCTTTGCATAGTAATATTCCTTGATGAATACCCAGCACCTCATTCGATGAGGAAAGAGCCGAGATCCCTTCACCGGGAATGATCTCTTTAGCAAAACTAGCAAAAGCCTCAAAAACACTCCTTTTCAAAATCACTCGATTCTACAACGATAGCAAGTTCATCACGCAAAAGGTTTTCTTAAAAACCTGTCGTAACCCTCCGTCATTTCAGATAAGTACTACTTAGTATTCGTGCTACGTTTGTTGGCCTCCGTCAAGGCGTAGTGTGCGAAAGCTAACTAGTGCTTATCTGCTGCATAAAATGAGATTGGATTAGGGTAGTCGTGCGACTTTGTTGGCCTCCGTCAAGGGTCATGCGGGTGGGTTTAATTTAATCATGAAATGTACGGGTTGAACTTGACTAGCAGCCTATGGTTTGTTGGCCTCCGTCAAGGTCATAGGACGCTAGGGGCAAAATATTATTGGGAATTTCAAGTGTTGAAATTTGCAATAAGATTTCATACCTTCTATGAGATAGCTGGATCCCGATACCCACTGTGAGTAAGAGTTACTCCTGGAAGAGTTTTACACACCATAATTAGCCAATCAAGTAGGTGTCTAGAAAGGTGTTAATGGGGTTACGCCCCTGGAAAAATGAGTTTTATTTTAATTAGGTCCGTGCGAAAGCATGGGGAACCTCCCTCAAAGTACCGACACTGGCCTGGCCGAAAGATTGGCGAACTTGTAGGGTGTAATTAATCCCGGCTAGTCTTACCTTTTAGGGTTTAAAGGAAGATTTGATAAAAACAGTGGGAGCCATCCTAATTAGATAAAATAATAACCAATCTAATCTTGCAAGAGCATACGCAAAGTGTTTTCTTCTCTCTCTCTCCTGGTAGCGACCATATCACGCCTTAATCAAGATAATAATATGGATGTATTGACCGAACCCACTTATTATACTGAGCTGGGGAACATTGGTTCCGCTCTATCTTATAATTGTTATAAGTCTGAGTAGGAAACAGGGGAATATCCGAATTCCTACGCGACCCAAACGAAGAATAAGCATGTTGATGCATCTTTTTCGGGTGTGTTCATTACCGAGAACTGTTACTCAGTACACTCTACGTCCTAGGTATGAGATACCGGATCAGGATCCTATATATGTAATATGTTACATAGGCTAAAGAAAGGTAGACAACTGAGAAAAGGTGATCATTCTCTAAGAGTAGGGAATGGTGCAAGTGTTGCAACCAAAACAGTTGGTGAATATCACCATGTATTACCAAATGGGAATACTTTGATTCTGAACGAATGTTATTGCATACTGAACCTAATATGAAATATTATATCAGTCTCTTTATGATGTAAAGAAGGATATAATTTTGTATTGCAGGATAATGTTGTGAACATTTTTCTGAATCAAAAGTTGATTGGATCAGGCACGTTATATAATGGCATATACGTTCTAAATCAAACTACAGTTCTCAATGTACAGAACACACACAAGAGGAAAAGTTCAGAAATGAACGAATCTTTCTTGTCGCATTGTAGACTAGGTCATATCATTGCGACATGAATAGTCAAGTTACATAAGGATGGATATTTGAATCTGTTCGAACTTACATCTTTTGAAACTTGTCAGTCATGTCTGAAAGGTAAAATGACTAAAACTCTGTTTATTGGACACGGAGTAAGAGTTACTAAACTCTTGGGAATGATACATAGTGATGTATGCGGCCCTATGTCTACACATGCCAGGGTTAGTTCTTTGTACTTCATTACATTCATCGATGATCTCTCAAGATTCGGACATGTGTTCCTGTCGAAACACGAGTCTGAAGCTTTTGAGAAATTCAAGGAATATAAGGGCGAAGTAGAGAACCAAATGGGTAGAAGTATTAAAGTCCTTCGATGTGATCGGGGAGGAGAATACTTGAGCACAGAGTTCCTAGATTATTTAAAAGAGAATGGGATTCTCTCTCAGCTTACTCCTCCGTATACACCATAGCATAACGGTGTATCGGGACGGAAGTATCGCACCCTATGAGATATAGCGCGCTCTATGATGAGTAACACTGAGTTACCTGTTTCTTTTTGGGGGTTTTGCGCTTGAGAAGCCGCATACCTATTGAATTGGGTTCCAACCAAATCATGGCCTACCACTCTATATGAGATATAGAATGTGAAGAGACCATCTCTTAAACGAGTTAAGATATGGGGTTGTCTGGCCTATGTTGAAAAGCAAAATCTAGAAAAGCTTGAGGCAATGTCAGTACTATATAAGTTTTTTGGATATCCCGAACATTCACGAGGGCATATCTTCTACCACATTGAGGCGCAAAAGGTGTTTTGTTTCTCAGCATGCCACCTTTTCAGAAAAGGAATTTCTTGTGGAAGAAATTAATGGTCATGAGGTAGAACTGGAAGGAGTTCCAGCTAAATAAACTAACAACTGATGATTTGGTAGAACCGAAGGATTCAATAGTTCCCGACGAACCTCAGCCTCTCCACAGATCTAGTAGGGTTTCTCATCCGCCTGAGAGATACTACGGTTTTCTCAATGATAGTGGGAACGAGGATTGCATCATGGATGATGATGGCCCTGATAGTACCCTCAAAGCAATTATCATAGTCGCAGGTAGGCGATTGCGATGATTGAGGAAGGACCTATACCGGTGGGACAGTCTTACTCGAGATGATAGTATGCTATCTGGTTTGTCTTTATCATCATGTACATGTTGATAGAGCCCATAAGATTCTTGCTTGACTACCAGCATTATGATGGCGATCATATACGTGGGAGCTGGCGGTCTATAAGAACATCCTTAAATGTCCCTAGTCGTGGGAGTTTCAAGACTGGGCATCGATACTCCAGAGTAGACTAGTGTATACTGATCGAGACCCCGACGAGAAGCGATGGCCCGGGCTCACAAGCTATTGGTGTTAGTTTGTTCACCTAAGATAGTATACAGGTGCTCATTGGGTTATGAGTACACTGGAAGGACTTGCCGGGAAAATGCTAGTTGGTATTATAACTATTGTCAGATGGCAGTTCCCTGGTGACATATGTACAGGTTAGTCTGTCGACCTGAGATCATCATTTGTCTCGTGTGAGTTCCCACTGTGCTTTGATTACTATCCTACCACGGCTCAAAGGAGTCGTGCAAACAGGTTTTAGTTGGGTACAGTCCCGAACCACATGGAGGCAGTGAGCGGATCGTCGGGGATTCGTCACTCCCGGTATTGGGGGTTGATGTCACGTTGTGCACGGGTGGCCATCACCAGAAATCCTCGGTCGGGGTGAACGAGAATTACCGATATAGGATCGATAGTTTCTCAGGTGGTGATGGATTTCATACCGACACTAAATGTCGCATTTTTAAGGGTCTGACTTTATCCACCCCCTAGACTCGATATGCGATACTCTTAGACTAACAGACCGGACTGTATGGATATTGTCACTGTCGGGATCAGTAGGGGTTTGAATGAGTTTGCTCGTCGGCCTTCCTTTCGCTCAATACCCGGGTAGCCGTTACGTACAGCTAGTGCCGCTGACGTGCTTATGGTTAAACCCACAGCCAGCGTATTGATGAGTCTTTAGAGTCCCACACAGAGGGTTTTCACGGTTCATGCGATATGGTGTAGATGACGTATGTTGGTACATATAGGTGTCTGATTAAATATGTGTACAGGCTGCACAGACTTTAATCGGACGGTTGATAATACTGGCGGCTTAGGATTAAACCGGATTGTTAAATCAGGTTTTGATTTAAAAATTTATATATATGTATTCTAGTATTATTGTTCACTGTTCATTTTCACTCTTGGCTATTCATATTTTTGTATGAATACGCGTATATGTATTTCGATATGTGTACCGGGTAGTATTCTGTATTTATACGGAATTGCTTCTAGAAGATGGCCACCTCATTATTAGATTTTCTTTTTGAAAAATCATTTTGGAAATGAGGTGGAGGGGTGAGTTGGCATGGGCATGGACGTGGCATGTAGAGAGGTATGGCATGGATTTGTTTAATAGAAAATGAGGAGATATTTTCATGGTTGAAATTATTGTAGCCACATATTCTTTACATGCATGTTTGATTTTCTTGACTTGATCATTGACTTGGTTTACTTGACTTGCTCATTCTAACTTGGAGAAAAGACTTAGCCATTTTCCATGGTTGCTCATGCCATTGTTTTCCTCACCTCCTTCTTCATCTTCTTGAGTTGCTCATGGAGCATTTGTGATGAGAGAAAAATTATGGTGACACAATCCTACACCTCCACTCTCCATTGCTAGCAACCTTGGAGCATCGGTTGCCTCGCTTTGCGAGGCTGAAGCTTGCGCCGTTTCCCTCAGGTGGATCATCGTAGATGGAGGAAGACCGACGACCAAATTTGATCCGCGACCACTAGGAGCTTGGGATGATGGTTGAATACCGAAGGACACGGATCAACTCGGTATAACCATCTAACTCCTAGTTTTACATATTGCTAGTATAGGGTTTAGGGTAGATCCGGGCATCGGGTCATGGTAGCGCCAGTTTAGAAAATTCTTGTTTCGCATTTGGCCATGGTTTGATGGCCGGGCAGCTGCCGTAACCCAACAGACCCAACTAGTTTCGAGCTGGCCATCACGAGTGGGGACTCTGTGAAATGGATGGATGCTATACGATCTGAGATGGAATCCATATACACCAACAAAGTAGTGACTTTAGTAGTTGCACCTGAAGGGGTAAAACCCATCGAGAGCAAGTGAATCTTGAGAAGATTCTTGGCGTAGATGGAAAAGTTGAGACTTTCAAAGCTAGACTTGTTGCAAAAGGTTGTCGTCAATAACCAGGTGTTGATTTTGATGAAACCTTTTCTCCAGTGGCTATGCTTAAAGACCATCCGGATCCTACTTGCCATTACTGCATACTATAACTACGAAATCTGACAGATCGACGTCAAGACCGCTTTTCTAAATGGTGATTTAGAAGAGAGCGTGTGCATGACACTACCAGAGGGCTTCGTAGACAGTGGGAGCAGTGGAAAGGTGTGCAAGTTGCTTAAATCAATACACAAATTAAAGCAGGCATCACGGAGTTGGATCATCTGTTTTGATGTGGCAGTCAAAGAGTTTGACTTCATCAAAATGGTAGATGAACCTTGTATATACAAGAAGGTTGTAGAGAGTAAGGTTGTCTTTCTCGTATCATACATGGATGACATACAATTGATAGGAAATGGTGTTCCTATGCTACACTCGGTCAAGCTCCTCTTATCATAATGATTCTCCATTAAGGATCTGGGTGATACCTCCTACATCCTGGGGATTGAGATCTATAGAGATAGATCTAAGTGGATATTTGGATTGTCCCAATCCAGGTACATTGACACCATATTAAAAGGGTTTTAGTATGGATGATTCCAAGCATGGGAATTTGCCCAAGATCTCAGAAACCACTCTCTCCAAATAGATGTCTCCTAAGACTAATTTGGAGAGGGCTCGCATACAAGGGATACCCTATGCTTCGGCAGTAGGCTCTATCATGTACGCGATGTTATGTACCAGACTCGATGTAGTATACTCACTAGGTGTAGTGAGTAGGTATCAAGTAGATCCTGGGGAGAATCGGTAGACAACAGTGAAGAACATTCTTAAGTACTTGAGAAGGACTAAAGAAATGTTGTTGGTGTTTGGTAATGGTGAACTACAAGTGGAGTCCTTTACTGATTCGTGCTTCCAGAGTGATAAGGTCGACTGTAAGACAGTCTCGGGTTTTGTCTTTACCCTCAGTGGAGGGACGGTATGTTGGAAGAGTTCTAAGCTAGATACTGTGGCAGACTCAACGATAAAGGATGAATACATCGCTGCCAACGATGCTACCAAAGAGGTTGTCTGGGTATACATGTTCATGAGATGAACTTGGTTACCATTGTAGTGACAATGGAGCTGTGTCTTTAGCCCAGGAACCCCGGTCCCATCAGTGATCTAGACATATTCTTAGGCAGTATCACCTGATCAGGGAGATGGTTGATCTCCGGGCGATCGAGGTCAGGAGAGATGATAGGAAGAATAACACGGCGGATCCACTCACAGAGGCCAAAACCCTA
Source organism: Agapanthus africanus (assembly GCA_030015575.1). Classification (NCBI taxonomy): domain Eukaryota; kingdom Viridiplantae; phylum Streptophyta; class Magnoliopsida; order Asparagales; family Amaryllidaceae; genus Agapanthus; species Agapanthus africanus. Next base: position 421,106,573 of record JASDDO010000024.1, on the reverse strand, counting down.
GATACAGTTTGAGAGTTTTTGGGACGTTGGGTATGAGATACTACAATATCTGGCCTTAGTGCAAGTGGGAGATTTTTAGTTATATGTATGCCCTAGAGGTCATTGTTGTACATGATTGTATATTATAATGGATGCTTGGACATCTATAGGGAGGACTTTCTTGCTCGACATGATAGTATGCTATCTGGTTGCTCTTTATCTTAACATGTAGACTAGTATTGTGATATGTCTTTCTCTCACATGTTGATAAAGCCCTTAGAATGTGTACTTGACTACCAGGACTACGATGTAGATCATACTAGTGGGGCCAGGGTAGTCCATAAGTTCATCCTTTAATTGTTCCTAGTCGAGAGTGTATCAAGATGGGGTATCGATATTCCAGAGTAGACTGGCGTATATGCTTCTTGACCTATTTGATGGGCGATGGATGATCCTATATCTATTGGTGTTTGACATCAAAGATGGTATACGGGTGCTCATTGGAGACTGGGTACACTGAACAGGACTCGCCAAGAACTCATAGATGGTATTATACCTCAAGTCAGATAGCAGTTCTCTGGTGACACTGGTATAGGTTAGTCTGTAGACCCGAGATCGTCATAGAGTCTTGTATGATTCCCACTGTGCTTTGATTTCCACCTTACCATGTTCAAGAGAACGTCCAGAACGGTAGTTTTTGGGTACAGTCCCGAGTCACATGGAGGCAATGAGCGATAGGAGGGGTTTCGTCTCTCCCGGTATTGGGGGTTGATATTGCGCTGTGCTCGATTGGCTATAACAGGAAGTCCCTGGCCAGGGATAATACGGAGATTTACTGGTAAGTGTTATCAGTAGTTTCTTGACCCGTTATGAGCCTCACATCGGCATGACTTATCAAGTTACTGGGGTCAGACGTTTACCACCCCTAGACTAGATATGCGACATCTCAGACGAAGAGACCGAACTGTACGATTGTGTTACTTATTGGATTCACGGGAGTATAAGCAGGCTTTCTTGTTGATCTTCTGATCGCTCAATACCCAGGTACTCGTTACGTCCAGCTCGTACCGTTGACGGCTTGTGGGTGACTGATATGATCATCACCTATTATCGGCATATTGACGAGTCTTTAGAGTCCTACACAGAGGTTTCCTGGCTCAGGAGAAACGAAGTAGGAGCACATATGTGATATGTATGGGACCGATATTAATACGAGTATGTGATACCGTATTCTAATCTCGCGATATGTGATATCGGTCGGTTATATGTGATATAGCCGAATTATCGAATCAAGTGTTGATTCAATAAGTTGATACAAATGATATTAGTCGGTTATATGTGATATAGCTGGATTATTAAATCAAGTGTTGATTTAATAATTTAATGTATCATTATATATTTGATATATTAGTGTACATTAACTAATATTAGCCCACTTAAGCATTTCTTTTTCTCGCATTTGCATTTAATATATATGTGATATATATTAATTGTGTTTCTTTTTGTGTCATGCTTGATGATATATTATATATGGGTGTATGAGACTCACACCATGCTAAAGATAATTAAGGGTTTTAATTATTTAAGGTATATACAAAATTAGGTGGAAATGAGTCATGGTTGGAAGCATGTGGAAGCTTGTTGTAACCATTGACTTAGTCCACTAATTTTGTCTTACCTTAGATATTTATTAACCCAACCATTATCTTAAGCCATGGTTAAGTCTCTACATGAGTTCATATATGATATTTGCTCACCCATTATTGACATTCCATGATTGCTTTCATCTTCTTCCTCATCTCCTTTGAGCCTTCTAGCTTTTCTTGAGGTGAAGAAAATTAGTGAGAAAAAGAATTCTAAAGTGAGCAAAAATCCTACTTCATCAACCTACACGAGATTAGCCATTTAGTTTAGGTTGTTTGCTTCACTAATTCCCAATTAGTGAAGATGTAGCTTGAGTTGGAGATTCCTCGACGTAGATCATCTTCGGCCTCGAAGACTTCAGGAAAGCTTGTTCCTTTCGCCTAGTGGAGCCTAGCGAGAGTCCGGGAGAGCACTACTTGGAGCAAAAGGATTACTACACGGAGCTTTTGAAGTGAAGGACCGGTGTACAAAGGTTGTATTCCTCATTCACTTAGTGTAATGTTTGATTATATGCTTGCTTACCCTAATTCCTCTAGTTAGATCCTTGGTTTGGGTTACTTAGCACACACAAATTTTAAAATTGGTATGGTTGATGCCTTCCGAAACCTAGTAGTCGTGCTAAAGAACCCGACAAAAAGTGTGGAAATTATTCACACATTTAAAAGAAAAATAAAACAAGAAGGAAGAAAAGAAAGAATGGAAAAAATACGGCTTTTACAAATGGTAGCAAGCTAACTACATGGGCCCTCACCTAAGTAGGGGACTCCATCGAGTATCATGGCTTGAAAAATACGGATAAGAAGAAGAGAAAAACAAAACAAGAAAAGAAAAGAAAACCAACAACTACTTAACAACAAATAATAAAAGTTATACTAGAAATTAAAATTACAATACAAGAAAATTAAAGATACAAGATAATAAAAACAACCCTTATCTTCATTGATCTTCCACTCAAAAGCTCTCACTACAATTTCATAGAGAATAGATGAAGACGAAGAAGAAGATACAAACTAATCTACAATAAATCCTAATAAAGAAAAGGCATCTCTACAATGGATCAAAACTGGAGTATTTATAGGCAGAGAATTGAAACCCTAGGGTCATATTCACCCTAATACAATTGCCCAACTACCCTAAAAGACGGTCAAATGATGACACGTAATGGCCGCGGAACCGCCGCGAAAACCCACATTTGGCGGCGGTTCCGCCGCCGTTTTATGGAATTGGGGTCTCGTTTTTTTGTGCTTCCTCATGTTGCTTTGATCTTCTATTTGACAGGTCCAAAATTGCAAAATGATTCCAAAATATGTTCAGATTTTCAACAGTCTAAAATGGCTTCACATTTAATCTTTTTGACTTTTATCTCGCTCGAGCTCCGCACACCTCTTGATCTTTATGTTGCCCCTCTCGTGCTTTGTGCTTGACCGAGACATGAATGACCACTGTTATTTATCTTGTCTCTTAAACTAGTAAGTGGCACTGGACGGATGCGGATGACCGGAACCCAGATTTTATCTGTTTTTGACAGATGTTCTGGATTTTGGCATAACCATGGAGATTTTGTATGATTTGCATTATTTTGGACTAGAAATCTGTAATCTGTAATTATGTAGAAAACACAGATCAAAAGCATCTGCTTATAAACAAACGAGAAGAAGAATGGGTGGTATTAAATGCAATATTCTGGTGTAAACAGATAGCGGTACACAAGTTGTACATGAGGGTTTACTATCATTGTTATTCCATCGCTAGAACTCTAGATTCGATGCGTACTTATTTACCCTCCTTGAGATACACAGTATTAATGGTTTAGTTGTTTCACCGCTTATCTATGCGACTTCTAACTTGTTATATAATTCTACTCACGAGTTGGCAACTCACCCCCGTTGTGCCATAGTTCTTTGCAGGTTTGACCGCTTGGATCCATAGTGGCTTATTGGGCACGTTTGCTATCCTTTGGGCGTGGTTGCACATATATTTGAGTTGGTGGGTTTCTTTTTGTATCGACTTTTTCCTTGTACCTATTAGTATCTAGAAATACTCCATCAAAGATCAAGTCTGGTTTTGTCGATACCTTAGTGTTGTATATTTATTGTTGTCAGACTCGTGTGGAGTCGACTTGATGTATATTTCTGTTGTTTACTTTCCTCTTTGTTGATCCTTTGCTTTTTGACATCGTATATTACTGCGTGGTTGTGATTCCGCCATTTGGGCGTTGATTTATCTCCCATATATGGGATGTTGCTATACTTATTATCATTGTACTCATTTTAGTAAAAATTTGCAAATGAGGTGTTTTCCGTTTTTCAAACAATCTTTTGAAACAATTTTTACTTTTTACAAAACTTCTTTAAAACTTCACCCCTACCTATTATCATCTATTTTCCACTGATATATGGTTTAGATTCCTGGTTTTAGCTTACATAGGTTATGGTGGGGTCTACATGACTTCACATGAGCCTTGTGCCGGTCATGTGCCCTTTTCGGGTCGTAACAAAGTTGGTATCAGAGCACTAGGTTTTACCATTGTCAAGTCTAGGTTTGACCATTTGGGGTCTAGGTTTTTATGTTTTGAAACTTAGGCCTAATTTTGCGGAACATAGACTTGACTTTAGGGTATTAGATCCGAACTTCGTTTTCCTTTGTTAAGTTTAGGTTTGACCATGCGGAGTCTAGGGTATAATCTTACGAGACTCGGGCTTAACCTTGCGGAACTTAGACTTGACATTGGGGTCTTAAACTCAACCTTTCGGCTTATAGGCTACCCTTGGTATGATGGAGTAGGTAGCTTAAGTAGAGTTACGTACCGTATGTATGTTCCGTGGCACATTTACGATACGGCACTCTACTTAAGTGACCTTAGGGTGTATATTTCGTATTTTTTCGGGATTCTCTTTCCTTTTTCCCTGAGATATTAACATTGCATTGCTATTTCATTGAGGTTCGGAAACCGATTGTTTTTTGTTTTTTGTTTCTTGTTCCGTCACCATGCCGTCAGACACTGTGCGAGCCGAAAGGGCTGCAGTTAGTGATGAGGTCAGGGCAAGCTCGTCTAAGAAGAGGACTGACCAGGATGGTATTTTGGTGACAGTGGAACGAGTTGATTTTCCTCCTTCGGATAGGATTTCTCGTTTGGAGGCGAGCGTTATTGATTTACATCATTTGATTGGGTCGTTAGCAAAGACTATTCGGACCCAGAGACCAGTCGTTACACTGCTAGCTCCAGAGACTTTGGTACAGCACGGTGCTCAAAGATCAGTTATGCCTCCGATGACTGGGACGTTAGATGAGTCGCTTCCTGAGTTCTTGAGGCTGAAGCCTCCGGTGTTTAATGGAATGGATGCGTAAGAGGATTCGCTGTCGTTTCTCGACAGGATAGCAAAGATATTTTTGTTGGGGTTTGCTTAGCACCCTCACTAGGTTTTAACAAGTATCAAGTATACAACTTTAAAAATCTAGGGTGCTAACCAACCCGAACCTAGAATCGAACTATAGGATTAGGCGTAAAAGCTAACAAGTATCACATACAAGTAAGTGTCCAACACTAAGAAAAAAGAAATACAACCTTTGTAGACCTCTCCTCCTTGTCTCTAGCTCCGTGTAGATGTCCTTGACTCTTTGGTTCCAATCGGAGTTTGAACGCGTCTGCTTGAAGCCTTCGAAGTCTACGATGATCCACCATGGAGTTTCTTCACTCAAGCTCCTTGCTTCACTTGACTAAGTGTAAGTAATGCAAACAACCTATACAAGTGGGCTAGACTAATATAAATTGATGAAGTGGATAATAATCTCACTAATAAACATTTCTTGTACTTTCTCTTTTCTCACTAAAAAATGGTAGAGAGCTTTGAGGAAGAAGGAGATAGAAATGGCTTAGCTTGAGCTCTAGAAAATAAAACCAAGAATAATCATAATGAAAAATGAGAGAGTCACCCTCACTCTTAACCCAACCATGAAAATATCTAGATATTTTTAGTTGTTGAGTTAGCAGAGGATTGGAAATGAAACCATGGTAACTTAGATATTTTAAGAAGTGTGTGGAAACAAAATATCAACCATGCATTTTATTTCTAATTTCCATTAACTCAATAATTAAAAATATCACAAATGGTTCCATGTGAGTCTTGCATAGCCATCTCCAATGTATCATCAACCATGACACATGTATACATGCATGTGTGCATACATATCAATGTAAACATACATACATGCATGCATACAAATAAAGAAAGGATTTAATAATGAGCTAATGGTCACATTATATTAAATCAACACTTGATTTAATAATCCGGTCATATCACATACGACCCGATCAATAGAAAACGCCAGATTAAAATACGGTATCATATACTCGTATTTAATCAAGCTCTAGCGCATATCCCCATATGCGCCCCACATCGTTTCGCCTGAGCTCGAAAACCCCTTTGTGGGACTCTAAAACTCGTCAATACGCCAGCAGTAGGTAGTGATCATATCAGATACCCACAAACCGTCAGCGGTACTAGCTGCACGTAACGGCTCCCAGGTATTGAGCGAACAGAAGATCAATAAGTGAACTTGTCCAAACTCCCGTAGCGCCAACCGGTAACACTTACCGTACAATCCGGTCTCTTCGTCAGATATGTTACATATCGAGTCTACGGATGGTATCGTTGACCCCAATAACTCGATAAGTCATGCCGATGTGTGGCCTATAACAGATCGAGAAACTACTGATAACACTTACCGGTAAATCTCATCAGCCCTGGCCAGGGACTTTCAGTTATAGCCAATCACGCATAGTACAACATCAACCCCCAATACCGGGAGAGACGAAACCCCTCCTATCACTCATTGCCTCTATGCGTCTCGGGACTGTACCCAAAAACCACCTGTTTGAATAACTCAGTAGAGCCGTGGTATGGTGAAAATCAAAGTACAGTGGGAGAACACACAAGACTCAATGATGATCTCGGGTCTACAGACTAACCTGTACAAGTGTCATCTGAGAACTGCTATCCGACGATAGATATAATACCATATAGGAGTTCTTGACGAGTCCGTTCAGTGTACCCAGTCTCCACTGAGCACCCGTATACAATCTTTGATGTCAAACACCAATGGATATGGGATCATCCATCGCCTATCATATGGGTCAAGAAACGTATATGCTAGTCTACTCTGGAATATTGATGCCCCATCCCGATACACCCACGGATAGCAACATTTAAGGATACGCTTATAGACTAATCATGCCCCACTAGTATGATCCGTATCATAATCATGATAATCAAGCGGATATCCTAAGGGCTTTATCAACATGTACCAAATGAATAGTATACACAATGAAGTGAACATGCTAAGATAAAGAGTAACTAGATAGCATACTATCATGTCGAGTAAGAAAGTCCTCTGTATATATATACATATCCAAGAATCCAATATCAAATAATGGCCTCTAGGGCGTACATATATCCAACAATCTCCCACTTGCACTAAGGCCACTTATTGGCATATCTCATACCCAACATATCAAAAAGTCGCTCATGTTGCGGCTGTGAGAGGACCTTGGTGAGTGGATCCGCGGTGTTATTCTCTGTATCTACTTCCCTAATCACGATCTAGAGGCGATCAACTATCTCCCGGATCAGATGATATCGCCTCAAGATGTGTCTGGATCGATGATGGGTCCTGGGCTCTTTGACCAATGCCATAGCCCCATTATTATCACAGTACAATGGTATTGGATCAATAATGATTGGAACTACTCCCAGCTCCGAGATGAACTTCCGCATCCAGACGGCTTCCTTGGTAGCATCATTTGTAGTAATATACTCAGCTTCCATCGTGGAGTCTGCAACGGTATCCTGTTTGGAACTCTTCCAACACACCGCCCCTCTATTGAGGGTAAATACAAACCCTGGAAGCTCGAATCGGTAAAGGCCTCCATTTGGAGATCCCCATTACCAAACACCAAGAACATTTCTTTAGTCCTTCGCAAGTACTTAAGAATGTTCTTCACGGCTATCCAGTGTTTCTTCCCTGGGTTGGATTGATACTTGCTTACTACACCTAGTGCATAAGCTACATCAGGGCGTGTACATAATATCGCATACATTATAGATCCCACGGCTGAAGCGTAGGGTATAATGCTCATGCGAGCTCTCTCTTCATCAGACTTTGGGCAAAAGTCCTTGGAGAGAGTGACTCCGTGACAAGCGGGCAAGGCACCTCGCTTGGAGTCTTCCATGCTAAACCTCGTTAGGATAATGTTAATGTATCTTAATTGGGACAATCCCAACAACCTTTTAGATATATCTCTATAGATCTTAATGCCCAAAATGTACGAGGCATCACCCAGGTCCTTCATGGAGAATCTTTGTGATAAGAATACCTTGACCGATTGTAGCATAGAAATATCATTTCCTATCAGGAGAATGTTATCCACGTACAATACGAGGAATGTGACAGTACTTCCTACAATCTTCTTATAAATACAAGGCTCATCTGGATTTTTGACGAAATCAAACTCTTTGATCGCATCATCAAAACAGATGTTCCAACTCCGTGATGCCTGCTTTAATCCATAAATGGATTTAAGCAACCTACATGCTTTCTCGCTGCTCCCACTATCAATGAAGCCTTCTAGCTGATCCATATAAACGCACTCTTCTAAATCATCATTTAGAAATGCAGTTTTAACGTCCATCTGCCAGATTTCATAGTCATAGTGAGCAGCAATAGCAAGTAGGATCTGAATGAATTTAAGCATGGCTACAGGAGAGAAAGTTTCATCATAATCCAGTCCTGGTCTTTGACGAAATCCTTTCGCTACAAGCCTTGCTTTATAGGTCTCCACCTGCCCATCTACACCGATCTTTCTCTTAAAGATCCATTTGCACCCTACGGGTTTTACCCCAGAGGGTACAACCTCCAAAGTCCATACTTTTTTGGTGTACATAGACTCCATTTCGGATCTCATGGCATCCAGCGACTTCACAGAGTCACCACTCATGATAGCTTGCTGAAAACTAGTAGGGTCATCATCATCCATGATGCAATCTTCTCTATCACCATCAATGAGGAAACCATAGTATCTCTCCGGTGGACGAGAAGTCCTACTAGATCTACGGAGTGGCCGAGGTTCATAAGATTCTATTGCAATATCAAGTTCGACCAAATTGTCATTAGTAACTTGTGTCTCTAGAACTTCTTCTAGTTCTACCGCATTTCCATCAGTATTATTTGTAAAAAATTCATTTTCTAAAAATGTGGTATACTGAGAAACAAACACCTTTTGTTCCTTCTTATGGTAGAAAAGATATCCATACGAGTGTTTTGGATATCCCACAAATGTACACATGACTGACCGTGTCTCGAGTTTGTCTGGATTCTCTTTTTCACAAAAGCAGGACAACCCCATATCCTAACTCGCTTAAGAGATGGTCTCTTCCCATACCATATCTCATATGGAGTGGTAGAAACGGTCTTGGTGGAAACCCTATTCAATAGAAATGCTGCAGTCTCCAATGCATGCCCCCAAAAGGAGAGAGGTAACTCAGCATCACTCATCATGAAACGTACCATATCTAATAGGGTACGATTTCGTCATTCTAACACACCGTTGTGCTGTGGTGTGTAAGGGGGAGTGAGCTGAGAGAGAATACCATTCTCTTTTAGGAAGTCCGAAAACTCTGTGCTTAAGTACTCTCCACCTTGATCCGATCGAAGTTTCTTGATACTCAATCTGGTTTGCTTTTCTACTACAAGTTGGTACTCCTTGAATTTCTCGAGAGCTTCAGACTTGTGCTTCAATAGAAACACGTGTCCGAATCTCGAGAAATCATCAGTAAAAGTTATGAAGTAAGAAAAACCGCCTCTATCTTGTGTAGACATTGGCCCGCATACATCACTATGTATGAGGCCTAAGAGTTCAGTAGCTCTCTCTCCGTGTCCAACAAACGGGGTTTTGGTCATTTTACCCTTGATACAAGACTGACAAGTTGCATAAGATTTATATTCAAAGGGACTTAAATATCCATCTTTATGTAGCTTGTTTAGTCTTGTTTCGTTAATATGACCAAGCCTACAATGCCAAAGAAAAGCTTCATTTATATCTGAAAATTTTCTTTTATTAGTGTGTTGTATGTTGAAAACTGTGTGTTAATTTAGAATGTATATCCCATTATTTAGTGTACCATACCCAATCAACTTTTGATTCAGGTTAATGTTCATAACATTATTATGCAGCACAAAATCATATCCTTCATTGTCCAACAAAAAACGGATATTATATTACACAGCATATTAGGTACATAATAATACGGGTTCAAAACCAATATATATCCCGACGGCAACCCCAGGTGATACTCTCCCACTGATACTGCATGTACATTGGAACCATTTCCAACCCGGAGAGTGTGATCACCTGTCTTCAAAACTTTGCTATTTCTCAATCCCTGCATACAATTGCAGATGTGAGAACCCAAACCGGTATCAAATACCCAGGAAGCATATTTTATAGAAAAACAGTTTTCAGTCACAAACACACCTGAAGCGGAAGCATCACCATGCTTCTTCTTCTTGAGATCAGCAAGATACTCAACACAATTTCGCTTCCAGTGTCTCGACTTTTTGCAGTAGAAACATTCTCCTCTTCCCGACTCCTCAACCCTGGATTTGTCTCTCCTTTTTACCTTTCTGATTCCACCTCTCGGTTTGGTGGGTTTCTTCTTATTCCTTCCCTTAGCCTTGGCTTTTGGGACGGAAGATGAAGATTGCCCAACAATCAGAGAGGGAGTCTTCACCTTGAGCGTGCCCTCTGCACTTCTCAACATATTAAGAAGTTCAGGAAGTGACTTATCCATGTTATGCATGTTGAAGTTCACAATAAACTGAGCATAGGCAGGGAGAGACTGTAGAACAATATCAACATACTGCTCGTTCTCCATGGTCCATCCGAGGCCCTCAAGTTCTTCAATAAGAGCTATCATCTTCAAAACATGATCACCTACTGATGTGCCAGCAGCCATCCTCATCTGAAACAGCTTTCTAGATGCCTCGTAGCGCAGGGTACGAGTTTGCACCCCATACAACTCCTTTGTATGAAGAAAGATGGATTGAACATCCATCTTCTCATGCTGCTTCTGATGTACATTATCCATCGAAGCTAACGTGAAGCATTTGGCTGTGGCACAATTGGCATCCCAAGTCTTGCGGATCTCCTTATCCGCAAAAGATGAGTCAGGGCCAGGGATGGGGGGAGCTGAGGCAGTGAGGACATATGCAACATTATAATATTTAAGGGCAATGTTTATGTTTCTTAGCCAGTCTTTATAACTAGGTCCCGTCAGTGTATTTTTCTCTAATAGAAGCTTAAGTCCAGTCATGGGTATCTTCTATTAGGAGAGAGAAAAGAATACACTCAGCGAAATTCTCTTGCAAAGATTAAATTGGTTATTATCTTATCTAATCGATGTCTCCCGCTGCTTTTATCAAATTTTCCTTCAAACCTTAAAAAGAAAATTATCCAAGATTAATTACATTCTATAACTTCGCTAACCATTCAGCCAGGCCAATGTCGGTACTTTGAGGGAGGTTCCCCGTGCTTTCGCACGGACCTAATTAAAGTAAACTCATTTTCCCATAGGCATAACCCCATTGACACCTTTCTAGACACCTACTGGATTAGCTAATTGTAAAGTGCAAAACTCTCCTGGGAGAAACTCTTATTCACAGTGGGATCGGGATCCAACTATCATATAGAAGATATGCAATCTCATTGCAAATTCCAACTCTTGAAACTCCCGATGTGCTTTTTACCCCTAGCACTCATGACCTTAACTATGGTCAACAAATCACAAGCACTAGTTAAGTTCAACCCGTCATTTCATGATTAATTAGACCCACTCATATGACCCTTAACTATAATCAACAAAGTCATATAAATGTACTAATTAATCGCATCATATGATGTGTAGGAAGACATCACTTAACTACCGTACACTACGCCTTAACTATGGTCAACAAACGTAGCACGAATACTAAGTACTCTACTTTCTAAAATAACGAAGGGCTGCGGATGGTTTTTAAGAAAATCTTTAACGCTTTGAATTTGATCTCGTTGTAGAATCAAATAGTTTTAAAAGGAGTGTCTTAAGCTTCGCATTTTTGAAACTTGCTTTTTCATAATAAAAAAAAGGCCGAGTGGGTTTCAAATTCGATTCTACAACATATTTAGGTTTCTTTTCCTTTACATTAATCTCATTAATATAGTCCCATCATTTAAGTCCTTAAGTATCACAGAAAGAAACGAAAATAGAACGTACGCTTATGCCATCCGCATTCGCCACAGTGTCCCGTTATGCACTGTTAGGTTACTTAACTGATGGCATAGCGGGGCAGGACTAGCGCGGATGCAAAACATAAGCAACGTTTATTATATATCATATATATAATAACATTCGTCTCAGGCAGTAATATGATCTCATCACAGAACATCGCAGCAGAATCAGATATATGAATGCATAAGATATACTAGAAAGTCCGCATTTTAAATTAAGCCAACTATAAAAAATACGGATTCCATGGTCGTGACGAATAGCCAAGCCCATGCCCCTAGACCCCTACGAGAGCGGCAAGTAACAATGTCATTTCTAGAGTTAGGAGACCCGGTCTCGACTCCTCGAGATAGTCTCCCACTGGACCCTAGAACCCGGTTACTTGTGCTCCCCTCCTTGGGTCTATCCTAATGCGGAAAAGTAAATAATATAAATCAATGGCGACATCATCCTCAACCCGGAAGTGTCCCAATAAAAGAATATTACATACAATGAATTTTACATGAATGAAAAGAAAAAAAAACTCCCATCTCACATAAAACCCCCCGGCTATTCATTCATGACGATCTTATACACCATATCACCACAGCAACAGAATAATCATCACAGATCATCAACGTAAGTAAATATGCGTATTCCCAATGTCGTCGACGTATAGCAACGAAATTGGGGATGCACATATTACACTTACGATCGCAGAAAAGAAGTGTAAAACTACAACATTTGGAATCCGCACAACATTTAGACATCGCAAACCCGGAATATCTCATATCCCAGCTTTCATGCCTAACAATGTAGATCTTACATTTGGGTCTCAAAAATGAAAACACCTTTTCAAAAGAAATCGAGTAATTCAACAAGATTCCCGATTCCGACCGAGACCGAAATGTTAGATTTACAAGCAACCAATTAATTTTCTCAAAACTAATTAGTGTAGATTCCAAATATTGTATCGCATTCATAAAAACTAGGCGATGCTAAACATTTCGATCAATATATCAAAACCCACATTTCTCAGACACCTCAACACTTGAGACAGATTCAAAAATACCGAGATAGTGTCATTAGCACATATGGACCAGCACAAGAAGGCACGTCCCTGGCCTCACCAACGGCGCCGCGGAACCGCTGCCAAAATCATGTTTTGGCCACAGTTCCGCGGTCGTTAAGTTGAGTTAGGGGGTCGTTTTTCTTGGGGGTCCACACAATACCCTGCACTATTTTCAGCATATTTTTAAACCCAAAAATTCCAAATTTTGAAAAATTTCCAGAGAGCATCAAATGCTAGGGTTTCGATGTTCGTTCGAACACTTTAACGCCGTCTAGGTCACGCCTAATACTCTAGCTTGGCTCTGATACCACTCTTGGGGTTTGCTTAGCACTCTCACTAGGTTTTAACAAGTATCAAGTATACAACTTTAGAAATCTAGGGTGCTAACCAACCTGAACCTAGAATCGAACTAGAGGATTAGGCATAAAAGCTAACAAGTATCACATACTAGTAAGTGTCTAACACTAAGAGAAAAGAAAAATACAACCTTTGTAGACCTCTCCTCCTTGTCTCTAGCTCCGTGTAGATGTCCTTGACTCCTTGGTTCCACTCAGAGTTTGAACGCGTCCGCTTGAAGCCTTCGAAGTCCACGATGATCCACCACAGAGTTCCTTTACTCAAGCTCCTTGCTGCACTTGACCTAAGTGGAAGTGTTGCAAACAACCTATACAAGTGGGCTAGACTAGTATAGATTGATGAAGTGAGAAATAATCTCACTAATAAACCTTTCCTTTTCTTTCTCTTTTCTCACTAGAAAATGGTAGAAAGCTTTAAGGAAGAAGGAGATGGAGAATGGTTTAGCTTGAGCTCAAGAAATAAACACAAGAATAATAATAATAATCACAAATGAGAGAGTCACACTCACTCTTAACCCAACCATGAAAATATCTAGATATTTCAGTAGTTGAGTTAGTGGAGGATTAGAAATGAAACCATGGTTACTTAGATATTTTAAAAGAAGTGTGTAGAATAAATATCAACCATGGATTAATTCCTAATTTCCATTAACTCAATAATTAAAATATCACAAATGTTTCCATGTGAGTCTTGCATAGCCATCTCCAATGTATCATCAACCATGACACATGTATACGTGCATGTGTGCATGCATATCAATATAAACATACATGCATGAATGCATACAAACAAAGAAAGGATTTAATAATAAGCTAATGGTCATATTATATTAAATCAACACTTGATTTAATAATCCGGTCATATCACATACGACCCGACCAATAGAAAACGCCAGATTAAAATACGGTATCATATACTCATATTTAATCAAGCTCCCGCGTATATCCCCATATGCACTCCACATCATTTCGCCTGAGCTCGAAAACCCCTTTGTGGGACTCTAAGACTTGTGTTGGAGGAGAGCCCGATACACCATGAGAAACTACTGAAGTACCTTACCAGTATTTCTCGACTGTCCTGGACAGAGACTTTGTGTAATGGTTTTCTGAACACTGCGTGATATCAACCCCCAATACCGGGAGAGACGAATCATATCTTATCGCTACTGTCTCTAAGTGCTTCAGAACTACACCCAACTACCTGTTTGCATGACTCATTTGATCGTGGTAGGGTAGTAATCTAAGTGCAGGGGGAACACACTCGAGACGAAGTAACTGTAAGTCAATGTCGCGCACCACGCGGGTCCTCAGGGAGGCGGAATATTTAAAAAACGAATTTTACAAAGATCGCAATACCGACTTGAACTCCAGTATCGTTGCTAAACCCTAACTAGCAAACATGCAAGAGGTTAACTACTTGGAAAGAAGTTTATACCTCATGAATTCATGTCTTTTGGGTCTTCTTGTCGCTGTCCTCCTCGTCGTTATAGGCTCCAAGGATCGTTTGGATCGGGCCTCCTCGTCGGTCCTCTCATGTCAAAGACGATCCACCCGAGAGTCTGTAGATCGAGCTCCCACCTCAAAACTGAAGTAACTAGGGCACCTAGTTCGCTACACTAGATGACCTAGATGATGTAGAGAATATAGATGGAATGGTTTGTGTCTCATAGCCATAGGTTTCTCAACTCATGAGACATGAATGGCTAGAGGTAGAAGAAGAATACTTGAGGAAAAAGCTAGTGAGGTTTTGCATAAGAAAAAGAATGAGCTCTATTTTCTCAAATCTGAACCATACTCTCTCTCTCTCTCTCATAGAATAACCCTAATTAGAAAATAAAATATGGTTCATATTCAATTTGGTGAGTCATGGGTGGAAAACCCTCCATGTGTCACCAAGAGCCATGCTCAAATATATGCAAAATACACCTCATTTCCTCCACCTCAGATATGAATAATCATTTAACCTAAAATGATAAATACAAATTATGAGGTCTCTCTTCTAGAAGCATCTTTAAACAATTTACAAAAATGCCCCTCATCCGTATATACATACCCGTATCCGTATTCCAAAAAATACGAATACAAAAGAGATGAAAATAATCCATCAGTATAATACTAGGATCTGGCTTAAACCAAAGCCCACTAGTATTATCTGTCCGAATCATCATCCGTGCACAAGTACACGTACGTGATCGAACCCTGTCGTAAAACCATACGACCTCTACATCTTTATCCCGATGCAGGGAAACCCTCTGTGTAGGACTCTAAAGACTCGACAGTATGCTGGCAGTGAGTTTAACCACAGGCCGCAAGCGATACTAGCTGCACGTAACGGCCCCCAGGTATATGTCGATAAGAAGGCCGATGAGAAAACTCATCAACTCCTGCTGAGTCTATCTGTGACAAACTCCGTACAGTCTGGTCTGTTCGTCTAAGAGTATCGCATATCGGGCCTAAGGGGCGGTAATCGTCAGACCCATAATAGCGTAATAAGTCGTGTCGGAGAGTAGCCCAAAACACCCTGAGAAACTACTAGAGTACCTACCAGTATATCTCGCTTGCCTTGGCCAAGAACTTTGTGTAATGGCCTTCTAAACACAGCGCGATATCAACCCCTAATACTGGGAGAGACGAATCCTATCTAACCGCCACCGCCTCCAAGTGCTTTGGGACTGCACCCAACTCTACCTATTTGCACGACTCCATTAATCCGTAGTAGGGAAGTAATCTAAGAACAGTGGGAACACACTCGAGGCGAAGTAATAGTGTCAAGTCAACAGACTATGCTGTACTCATGTCACCTGGGAACTGCTACCCGACGATAGGTATAATACCCACCGGCAGTTCCCGATGAGTCATGTCCAGTGTACTCATAACCTAGTGAGCACATGCATACCATCTCCAGTATAACGTATTAATGGTTGTGGGACAGACCATCTCCCCATCTGGGATGAGAAGCATATACACTAGTCTACTATAGAGTATCGATGCCCCGTCTCGATAATCCTATGACTAGGGACCTATATAAGGATGTGCTTATAGACTACCCAGCCCCCATTAGTGTGACTGCCATCACAACGCTGGTAATCAAGCAAAGATCCTAAAGGCTCTACCAATATGTATAAGCGATATGCTAAAAGAAACATATGCACATATTGAGGTAGAAATAAAACAGGTAGCATACTACCATTTCGAGCAAGATTGTTACTATATTTGTGTATATCCCAAGCTTTCATTAAGTAATATACAAACCAGTATGATACAATGATGGCCTCTGGGGCATATATCACTAACAGTAATGATGGCAAGTCAACGGACTAAGCTGTACTCATGCCACCTGGGAACTGCTACCTGACAATAGGTATAGTACCAACCAGCAGTTCCCGATGAGTCCTGTCCAGTGTAACTCATAACCTAATGAGCACCTGCATACCATCTCTAGTACGTCGTACTAATGGCTGTGGGACAGACCATATCCCCTGCTGGGATGAGAAGCGTATACACTAGTCTACTCCGGAGTATCGATGCCCCGTCTCGATAATCCAATGACTAGGGACCTGTATAAGGATGTGCTTATAGACTACCCAGCCCCTATTAGTGTGACTGCCATCACAACGCTGGTAATCAAGCAAAGATCCTAAGGGCACTACCAATATGTATAAGCCATATGCTAAAAGAAACACATGCACATATTGAGGTAGAATCAAACCAGGTAGTATACTACCATATAGAGAAAGACTGTTATTATAACTGTGAAATATCCTAAGCATCCAATATGTAATATGTTGGAGATAGTGCCCTCAGAGTCAATTATTGGATCACAGGCACGTGATTGCAATGATTGAGGGGAGGACCTGTCCCAGTAGGACAGTCTTACTCGAGATGATAGTATGCTATCTGGTTTACCTTTATCATCGTGTACTGCTTTAGGTGACATGACACGTCGCTATTACACGTTGATAGAGCCCCTAGGATTCTTGCTTGACCACCAGCAGTATGAGGGCGATCATATAAGTGGGAGCTGGGGGTCTACAAGCATATCCTTAAAAGGTCCCTAGTCGTGGGAGTTTCGAGACCGGGCATCGATACTCCATTAGTAGACTAGTGTATACAGTCGAGACCCCGACGAGGGGCGGTGGCCGGTCTCACAAGCCACTGGTGTCAGTTGGTTCACCTAAGATGTATACAGGTGCTCATTGGGTTATGAGTACACCGGACAGGACTCGCCGGGAACCTGCTAGTTGGGATATACCAGATGTCAGATAGCAGTTCCCAGGTGACATGTGTACAGGTTAGTTCATCGACCTGGGATCGTCATTTGTCTCATGTGAGTTCCCACTGTACTTTGATTACTACCCTACCACGGCTCAAAGGAGTCGTGCAAACAGGTTTTAGTTGGGTACAGTCCCGAGCCACATGGAGGCAGTGAGCGGATCTTCAGGGGTTCGTCTCTCCCGGTATTGGGGGTGAGGTCGTGCTGTGTCTAGGAGAGCCAGAACATGAAAAGTCCTTGGCCAAGGCAGGAGATTTGCTGGTAGGTATTCCAGTAGTATCTCAGGGTGTTCTGGGCTACACTCCGACACGACTTGTACCGCTTTTGGGGGTCTGACTTTTACCAACCCCCTAGGCCCGCCATGCGATACTCATAGACGAACGGACCGGACTGTACGGATATTGTCACTGACAGGCTCAGTTGGGTGTCGGGGTGAGCTTCCTCATCGACGTCCCATTTGGTCAATACCTGGTGGCCCGTCACGTATTGGCTTATACCTCTGACGTGCTAGTGGTTAAATCCACAGCCAAGGTATTGACGAGTCTTTAGAGTCCACCACAGACAGTTACTCAAGTTTCGGGCGAAACGCTGTAGAGGCCGTATGGAGATATGGCAGGGTTCGATCAGATACATGCGGTATTGCACGGATCGTGATCGGACAGTTTTTACTAGCCGGCTTTGGCTTAAGCCGAATTCTAGTTTTAGATAGTGTAGTTTTGTCTCTTTGCATTTGTGTTCAGTGGGAATACAAATGCGGGCATGTATTTGCAGTAGCGGGGTTTTCCTGTAATTTATTACGGGATCGGTTTTCTGGGGTTGCCAGTTTGCATTCCGTTCCGGCCGGTTTTCTCTTTTTCCTTCTCGGCCGGACTTTTCGTTGGAGGGGGTTAATTGCAAGTTTGCAATTAACTTTGTTGTGAGGGGCTTTCTTGCATATGTTGCTTTTGATGAGACTTGCATCATCATGATATTCCTTTCTTGTCCATTTGATGGCTTTTCACTTGATGGTTAGTGAGTGGTTTGATAAGGAAATGGTTGTGACCATTTTCTTTTTGATTTGGTTTTTCCATTCTATTATGATACATATTGTGGTGCCATTCTTTTTCTCTCTCCAATCTCATTCTTGCATAAGGGGGGCCGGCCACTTTAGAGTGAGGGTGAGGATCATTTCTTTTTGAGTGAGTAAAATGCTTCATATCTTTTTCCATGCTACCAAGTTCATAAGCACATTTTCTTGAGTTGCTTTTCTTCTCCTCCTCACATCCTTCCATCAAGGCAACTTCAAGAACCCCAAAGAGATAACCTTCTACACTATTTCTATAGCAAGTCTTGGACGCGTCGGCTAGCCAACTTCGCGCCCGAGTTGCCTCGGTCAAGAGGCGGGAGCCCGTAAAAGATTCCGGCTACGTGGTGCCCTTTCCGACGAGCGAGGAGGTGACGGAGATTCCGCGGGAGATCGGAGTGGAGACGAAGACCGAAGGACACGGATCGCTTGGTATACATCTCTACTCTTTTCCTTTTTGCTAGCTAGCTAGGTTAATGGCCCGATCCGGGTAAAAAGTCCGCGGTGGTGCCGTTTTGCAAAGTTCGCAAAGTTTTTGTTTTCCGCGTTTCCGGCGTCGGTTCGACGGCCGGGGCGCCCCCGCGGGCTTACAATGGTATCAGAGCCACGCCGTTAACCTTCCCTAGCTTGCTCTAGCGCGTTTAGAACTCGATCGAACAAAAACCCGAAAACCGTATTTTTGTGCACATGTGTTCTCTGTTAAAATTTTTTGAGCTCCTAAAATTTTTCTGGTGATTTCAGACACATGTACAACAAATTATAAGAATTCTGGGAAAATACGATCCACTGATTCCTCACTTCGACCGCGGAAGCGCGGCTAAACCCCTGGTTTGGCCGCGTTTGCGCGGCGGAAAAGAGGAATCGTGGCACCATATTTTCCCAGTAAGCTTATGTGTTGAAAATAGGGCATTTGGGACATTTTCTTTGGGCCCAGATTTTCTGTAAGTGCTACAGTAGTGTGTGGGGCCCACTTTGATAAATTTGTTCGATCGGATATTTTAAACATGCTAGTTCACAGTTTTTACATTATATCTGCGACCGTGAATGTCACTCGATCGGTAAATCCGGTCTAACTGCTATAGCCCGGTTAGACGGATTTGCGAACGTGATTTTCACGTTGATGTTCTGTGATTGTACTGTGTTGTTGCGGATCGGTCGTGGGGGATAGCCTGGTTGCAGTGGTAGTACAGTTTTGTTGTATTATGTACATTTGATATTGCGGGGCGAGCGTCCGACATGTGGACTGCCGTCACTGCCTGTTTGTATTATTATTTTGGGGCACGACCTGGTTGCGGTCGATGTACCCGTTGTATGTATATTTTACTTTCTGTACTAGGATTACCCCGCGGAGGGGTGCACGAATAGCCGGATTCTAAAGGGCAACAAGCCCGCATCTCATGGCATTGAGACGGAGGGGGCTTCACTCTAGAATTGGCGGGCTATTCGCCGCACTCGTAGGGGGTATAGGGTTGACCCAGGAGGGGTGCCCAAGTTACCGGATTCCGTGAAGTGCTGGGTGGTCCATTCACGTTGCTGAAAGGGGCTGCCTCGCTTCAGGTTTTGGCGGGTAACTTGCCGCGCCCGTAGGGGTCTAGGATTTCATTGCACAGGCTATCCACACGACCAGGGGAACGTCGGGTTTCAGCGGCTCTGTGAAACCCGGGGATCCCAGATATCTGTATTGATCTGTGTTGCTATACATTTCTGTGTTGCTTTTATCACGCCATGAGCGAAAATTATATATTATATATATATTAGTAGATGTTGTATATGTTTTTCATCCGCGCTGGTCCAGTCCCCGCTCTGTCGTTAGTTAGCTAACCTAACGAGTGATGACGGGACCCAGTGGCGAATGCGGATGGCATATACGTACGTCAGTATATTTTCGTTCTTTATTGGTGTGATCAATTGATGGGACTGCGTTGATTCGGATCAATGCAAGTTAAACAAACCTAATCTGATGTTGTTGGAACACTTCTTCAAAAAGCTGTTATTGCAAGGACGTTCACTTTTGTTTTGCATCGTGGTATTCATTTGGAATATCCTGCTCCTCAGTCGACGAGGCAAGGGCCGAGATCCCTTCACCGGGAGTGACCCCTTGGACAAAAGTTTGCGTCAGGGCAGTAACTTCACTATAGCCGATTACTTTTGCTTTGCATCGTGGTATTCAGTTGGAATATCCTGCACCTCATTCTACGGGGAAAGAGCCGAGATCCCTTCACCGGGAGTGACCTCTTTAGCAAAGGTTGTCGTCACTATATTTTTATAAAGCTATCAGTTCCTTCAACGATATCAAGTTCGTTACGTTAAAGGTTTTCGCCAGAAACCATTCGTAGCCCTCCGTCGTTTCAGACGGGTAGCACGTAGTATTCATGCTATGTTTGTTGGCCTTCGTCAAGGCATAGTGTATGGTAGCTGCTTGTTGCCTTTCTGCTGCATAGATAGATGCGTTGGTTTGGGACAGTCGTATAGCCTTGTTGGCCTTCGTCAAGGGCTTGTACGGGTGGGTTCAAATTAACCTGGATAATGACGGGTAGAACTTGACATGTGACTTATGATTTGTTGGCCTTAGTCAAGGTCATAAGAGCATGGGGCAAAAATCCACATCGGGAGTTTCAAAAGAACTGAAACTTGCCAGATATGCGCATACCTTCTGGAGTGTGATAACGTGAGCGGATTCCGTCACGTTATCATGCGATGAGAGTTGGATCCCGATTCCCACTGATGAGTTGGTTTACTCCTCGGGTGATCCCGACTAATTCTTCTTTCAGGTTTGGAGGAGAATTTGAGGTACAGTGGGAGGTTTCCAGATTAGATAAATTGGTAACCATTCTGATCTAGGTTAGAGTGCACGCTGAGTGTTTCTTTTCTCTCTCTTTCTGGCAGCGACCATTGACCTGACCCTAGACTATGACTCAGTGACCAAGTTGACCGAACTTTCTTAACACTGGCTTTTGGATTGTCAGAGTTGCAGACCTCTTTGCCACTCCTACTTTTACCCTTTTCTCCGGTACACCCCGTATTACTACGAACGTCCACTTCCATTGGACAAAACCATCGTATGGTTATATACGAACTCGAAGGACTTCGAGGATGGTTTCCGGTTCTGGAGAAAACGAATAGGACTATTCAGTTGTCTTTACCTTTTACCTTCTCTCAGGTTGCGAGTACTCCTTGGTTTAGGAGATAGTACACCTATTACGCAAATTGGATAGTCTTCTTCCAAACCTTAGGCTGGTGCCGAACGGTGGGGAATGAAGAAAGCCAATTAGCCTAAACGGTGTACAGAAGGTATTAAGTTCAGACAAAGCAAGGGATTAGTAAGAGGGCAAAGTAAATTGCGACTGCTATTCACGACCAAACCATGTACTTCTTTGTCAATCCTAAATCACCTATGAATTAAGTACATTCGGTTGTCTTTTATCCTCACCTTCTCTCGCATTGCGAGTGCTCCTCGGATTAGGACAGTACACCCATTATGCTTTTTGGATAGTCTTCTTCCAAACCATAGGCTGGTGCCGAACGGTAGGGAAGGAAGAAAACCATTTGGCCTAAAGGGGTGTACAGAAGGTAATGACTAAAGACATGTAAAGGGATTTGGAGAGGTGGCAAAGAATTATACTGTTATAGTTGTGAATCTGGATAATGGAAGAGGCATTACTAAGAATACCAGGATACCCCATCGAAACATTTCAATGTTTCAGTTCCACTGTGTACTGTTAAAAGAAAACTGTTTTCCCGATTAGATACTTACTCCAGGGTATGTATTTACCAGGTATGATTCTCACATCTGTATGGTTTTACAGATGATGAGTGGGAGTACGTTATTGGGAATTGGGTGATCATCCTCATTATATCGGGATTCGTCGTAATTGGTGATATTTGAGGATGCCACCTGGGTTGTTTGCCGGTCGGCAAATATTTGGTTTTGAATATCCGCTGTTATGCACCAATTCCAAATTGATATATCTGTACGTCTATTATCATAGAGTGAGATATACCTTTCTGAAATTATGTCTATGACATTTACCTATATCAGTGGATGGTTAGGTAAGGAGCATTGAACAACGGTGTACTTCTTAACCAAAAGTACAGTTTTCAACCTACGACACACAGTGAATGAGTCACCAGACTCAGGGGACTTATACAGAGTATTGTATATTGTCCAGTGTCCATTAGGACAGAGGGGTTGGTTCTCGTACTATATTCTGTTTACTTTTAACTTCTCTGGTTCTTAGACATGTGTTTCCTAGAAACACAGGGTCTAAGTTTAGAGGAGTTATAGGTATAAGAATACAGTAGAGAACCAGGTATTACAAGTATCGGGATTCTTCAAGGTGATCGAAGATGTAGATACTTGTGTATGGTATTCAGTTGATAGTAATGATTAAGAGAACTAACTTCTCTTTCAGGTTACTCATAATTGGAAGTGCTCCTAAGTTGAGTAACGCTGATCGGCCTCTCTTCCATTTACTTGACATGCACTGGAGACAGCTGCATGATTTGAATCTGGTTCAATTAAATCAGTGCCTCTGGTTCTTGGATATAGAACAGTTCATATCTTGACATTGTTAAGATACGGGGAGTTGTCCGGCTTATGCTTAAAACCAGACACTGGACAACTCAAGGCACGTTTTCAGTAATGGCTGTTTGTGGGTTGACCCGGGCTATGACGAGGGTTAACTTTCTACCATCTGGAAGATCGATAGAGATATTGTTCTTGACTCGCCACAGTTTTATCAAAAATGGATTTTTTTCAGAAAAAACAGAAGTGGGAGTATGGTAGAACTGGAAGTGATTCCAGAACCACAAACGATTACTGAAGATTTGATAAGAACCTAAAGATTCAATCTGGATTGACATTCCATTGGCCACTCCGCAGATATGGTGGGTAACCTCAGGCACTCGAGAGGTACTTCGGTATGCTCAAGGACGGTGGCAGGGAGGTTCTTGTTTACCCACACTTGCCATTGCTGTTGTTCCAGGCTGCGAGACCTGGCGGGAGGATGAGTATAGCGTCATTCTAAACTAGCTTTAGAAGTGTACGCCTATATGACTCTGCCAGAGGGTTGTCGTAGTCAGTGGGAGCAGCGGAAGCATTGGTGGACATCAGGCTTATGTCTATTTATAGACTAAAGCAGATATAGCGGAGATAGATCATCTATTTCTGATGTGACAGTCATAGGTTTGACTTCATCAGAATAGGGGATGGATCTGTTAAGGAGGTAGTAGGGTGTGATGTCCTGGTATCTGATGACATACACAGAGTAGGAAGTGATATTCCTATACTACGATCGGTTATACTTTGGTCGTCACACAGTGGTTTCTCCACATAGAACTTGGACATTATATCAGACATTCTGGTTACTAGATCTATGGTTTTAGATCTAGATTTGGGTGGTTTCCCAATCAGGGTACTTGGACAGCATTCTATAAGATGTCAAGTACCACACCAGATGTTGTTCTTGCAGTAGGTGCAATAAGTTGATATTGATCCAATCCTGGAGAAACAGTCGGAAGCAGTTTAAGAACATAAGTGGATGTTCTAGGGATATGATAACAGTAGCCTCCTTAAGGAGACGGTTATTATTCCAGGCTTCCAAGGTGACCTGGATGGCAGAGTGGCTGTCAGAGTTATAGTTTTCCCTCTGACGAGGGGCAGTATTTTGGACTGGTGGTCCAGGTGGATACTGAGGGAAGGCATGGCGCAGGATACTGATTAAGTTCAGTTAGCGATACAGTCTAAGAAGTTTGGATTTGGAGTTCACTTATGAGCTAGGTCCCATCAGACATCCAGACATTCTAAGACAGGTATTGCTCATTTCGGGAGATAGTTTTCTCTGCGAACATGAGATATAGAGAGACATAGAAAGGAACATCAAAGCGGATCCACTCACTGAGGCTATTCCTCGAACGCAATAGTCTCGCAAACGAGCTTTGTGAGACTGACTAGTAGAGGAGTTGGGTGTTCGGTATCACACGGGCTGTGAGTATGCGACATCGCAATAATTAGCCTCGAGTGCAAGTGGGAGATTGTTGGAGATAGTGCCCTCAGAGTCAATTATTGGATCACAGGCACGTGATTGCAATGATTGAGGGGAGGACCTGTCCCAGTAGGACAGTCTTACTCGAGATGATAGTATGCTATCTGGTTTACCTTTATCATCGTGTACTGCTTTAGGTGATATGACACGTCGCTATTACACGTTGATAGAGCCCCTAGGATTCTTGCTTGACCACCAGCAGTATGAGGGCGATCATATAAGTGGGAGCTGGGGGTCTACAAGCATATCCTTAAAAGGTCCCTAGTCGTGGGAGTTTCGAGACCGGGCATCGATACTCCATTAGTAGACTAGTGTATACAGTCGAGACCCCGACGAGGGGCGGTGGCCGGTCTCACAAGCCACTGGTGTCAGTTGGTTCACCTAAGATGTATACAGGTGCTCATTGGGTTATGAGTACACCGGACAGGACTCGCCGGGAACCTGCTAGTTGGGATATACCAGATGTCAGATAGCAGTTCCCAGGTGACATGTGTACAGGTTAGTTCATCGACCTGGGATCGTCATTTGTCTCATGTGAGTTCCCACTGTACTTTGATTACTACCCTACCACGGCTCAAAGGAGTCGTGCAAACAGGTTTTAGTTGGGTACAGTCCCGAGCCACATGGAGGCAGTGAGCGGATCTTCAGGGGTTCGTCTCTCCCGGTATTGGGGGTGAGGTCGTGCTGTGTCTAGGAGAGCCAGAACATGAAAAGTCCTTGGCCAAGGCAGGAGATTTGCTGGTAGGTATTCCAGTAGTATCTCAGGGTGTTCTGGGCTACACTCCGACACGACTTGTACCGCTTTTGGGGGTCTGACTTTTACCAACCCCCTAGGCCCGCCATGCGATACTCATAGACGAACGGACCGGACTGTACGGATATTGTCACTGACAGGCTCAGTTGGGTGTCGGGGTGAGCTTCCTCATCGACGTCCCATTTGGTCAATACCTGGTGGCCCGTCACGTATTGGCTTATACCTCTGACGTGCTAGTGGTTAAATCCACAGCCAAGGTATTGACGAGTCTTTAGAGTCCACCACAGACAGTTACTCAAGTTTCGGGCGAAACGCTGTAGAGGCCGTATGGAGATATGGCAGGGTTCGATCAGATACATGCGGTATTGCACGGATCGTGATCGGACAGTTTTTACTAGCCGGCTTTGGCTTAAGCCGAATTCTAGTTTTAGATAGTGTAGTTTTGTCTCTTTGCATTTGTGTTCAGTGGGAATACAAATGCGGGCATGTATTTGCAGTAGCGGGGTTTTCCTGTAATTTATTACGGGATCGGTTTTCTGGGGTTGCCAGTTTGCATTCCGTTCCGGCCGGTTTTCTCTTTTTCCTTCTCGGCCGGACTTTTCGTTGGAGGGGGTTAATTGCAAGTTTGCAATTAACTTTGTTGTGAGGGGCTTTCTTGCATATGTTGCTTTTGATGAGACTTGCATCATCATGATATTCCTTTCTTGTCCATTTGATGGCTTTTCACTTGATGGTTAGTGAGTGGTTTGATAAGGAAATGGTTGTGACCATTTTCTTTTTGATTTGGTTTTTCCATTCTATTATGATACATATTGTGGTGCCATTCTTTTTCTCTCTCCAATCTCATTCTTGCATAAGGGGGGCCGGCCACTTTAGAGTGAGGGTGAGGATCATTTCTTTTTGAGTGAGTAAAATGCTTCATATCTTTTTCCATGCTACCAAGTTCATAAGCACATTTTCTTGAGTTGCTTTTCTTCTCCTCCTCACATCCTTCCATCAAGGCAACTTCAAGAACCCCAAAGAGATAACCTTCTACACTATTTCTATAGCAAGTCTTGGACGCGTCGGCTAGCCAACTTCGCGCCCGAGTTGCCTCGGTCAAGAGGCGGGAGCCCGTAAAAGATTCCGGCTACGTGGTGCCCTTTCCGACGAGCGAGGAGGTGACGGAGATTCCGCGGGAGATCGGAGTGGAGACGAAGACCGAAGGACACGGATCGCTTGGTATACATCTCTACTCTTTTCCTTTTTGCTAGCTAGCTAGGTTAATGGCCCGATCCGGGTAAAAAGTCCGCGGTGGTGCCGTTTTGCAAAGTTCGCAAAGTTTTTGTTTTCCGCGTTTCCGGCGTCGGTTCGACGGCCGGGGCGCCCCCGCGGGCTTACATAATATACAATCCCGTATGGTACAATAATGGCCTCTAGGGCATATATCACTAACAATCTCCCACTTGCACTAAGGCCATGTATTGGCATATCGCAGACCTATCATCTCGATTTGTCGCTCAAACTGAGTCTGAGGAATAGCTTTTGTGAGTGGATCTGCAGTGTTGTTCTCTGTATCTACTCTTCGCACCTCGATCTCCCATCGATCAATGATCTCCCTGATCAGGTGGAACCACCTCAG
Organism: Agapanthus africanus; assembly: GCA_030015575.1. NCBI lineage: Eukaryota > Viridiplantae > Streptophyta > Magnoliopsida > Asparagales > Amaryllidaceae > Agapanthus > Agapanthus africanus. Next base: position 421,079,469 of record JASDDO010000024.1, on the reverse strand, counting down.
GATGTGTCTGGACTTCTGATGGGATCCTGGTTCCTTCGCCAAAGCTATAGTTCCGTTGTTATCACAATACAGCGGTATTGGATCAACAATGGATGGAACCAAATGAAGCTCTGTCATGAACTTCCTGATCCAGACCGCTTCCTTCACGGCATCACAGGCAGCAATATACTCCGTTTCTATAGTCGAGTCAGCAACGGTGTCCTGCTTGGAGCTCTTCTAAACAACCACCCCTCCATTGAGGGTAAAGACATGACCCGACATGGACTTGGAGTCATCCTTGTCACTCTGGAAGCTGGAGTCGGCGAAGGCCTAGATCTGGAGGTCTTTCCTACCGTACACCAAGAACATCTCCTTAGTCCTTCTCAGGTACTTAAGAATGTTCTTCACTGCTATCCAGTGCTTCTTTCCTGGGTTTGACTGATACCGGCTTACAACGCTCAGAGCGTATGCTACATCTGGTCTGGGACACAACATCGCATATATTATAGAGCCTACCGCTGAAGCGTAGGGTATAATAGACATGCAAGCCCTTTCCAAATCGGTCTTGGGAGACATCTCTTTAGAGAGAGTGATTCCGTAACAAGCCGATAGATTACCGCGCTTAGAATCTTCCATACTGAATCGTTTCAGTATGGTGTCGATGTACCTTGACTGTAAGAGGCCCAACATCCGTTTAGATCTATCACGATAGATCTGGATCCTCAGAATATAGGAGGCATCACCTAGGTCCTTCATGGAGAACCTTTGTGACAAGAATCTCTCGACTGATTGTAGTATAGGAATGTCATTTCCTATCAAGAGAATGTCATCCACGTATAGGACGAGGAATACCTCACTTCTCGCTACAATTTTACTATATATGCATGGTTCATCTGGACTTTTGATAAAGTCGAATTGCTTGACCATCTCATCAAAACAGATGTTCAACTCCGCGATGCCTGCTTTAGCCCATAAATGGACTTAAGCAACTTGCACACTTTCCCGCTGCTCCCACTCTGAATGAAACCCTCCAGCTGATCCATATAGACGCACTCTTTCAAATTACCATTTAGAAAAACGGTCTTTACGTCCATCTGCCAGATTTCATAATCGTGGAAGGCAGCAATAACAAGAAGGATCCGAATAGATTTGAGCATAGCCACTGGAGAAAAGGTTTCATCATAGTCCAAACCAGGTATTTGACGAAAACCTTTTGCAACAAGTCTAGCCTTATAGGTTTCAACCTGTCCATCTACACCAATCTTCTTTCTAAAGATCCATTTGCAGTCTACGGGTTTTACCCCTTCTGGAGCAAAGTCCAAAGTCCATACTTTGTTAGTGTACATGGACTCCATTTCGGTCCGCATTGCATCCAGCCATTTTACCGAGTCTCTGCTCTGAATGGCTTGCTGGAAGCTAGTTGGCTCATCATCGTCGATGATGCAATCCTCTCTATCCCTGTCTATGAGAAAACCGCAGTATCTCTCGAGCGGATGAGATAGCCTACTAGTTCTATGGAGTGGTGCAGGTATGTCAGATTCATTCGAAACGTCTAGTTCCACCATAATTTCAGTAATAGTTTGCGGTTCTGGTATTTCATCCAGTTCTATTGCGCTCCCACTTATCTGATTTTCTAAAAATTCAATTTTCAAGAAGTGGGCATGCCGAGAAACAAAAACTTTTTGTTCCTCTGCATAATAGAAAAAATACCCTCTGGAGTTCTTTGGGTATCCCACAAACTTACACAATACTGAGCGTGCCTCGAGCTTGTCCGCATTCTATTTTTTTACAAAAGCTGGACATCCCCTTGTCTTAAGGTACTTAAGATAAGGTTTCTTCCCACTCCACATCTGATATGGTGTGGTAGGCACTGACTTATTAGGAACCTTGTTTAAAAGATATACAGCTGATTCTAGTGCATAACCCCAGAAGGATCGCAGTAACTCAGCGTTACTCATCATGGAACGTACCATATCCAATAGGGTTCTATTCCGCCTTTCTGATACACCGTTGTGCTGAAGTGTGTATGGAGGAGTAAGCTAAAAGAGAATTCCATTCTCTTTTAAGTATCCCAGGAACTCTTCACTAAAGTATTCACCACCTCGATCAGATCTCAATGTCTTGATACTTTTGCCGGGTTTTTTTTCCACTTCATTCTTGTATTCCCGGAATTTCTCAAAAGCCTCGGATTTATGTTTCATCAAGAATACATGTCCATATCTATAGAAATCATCCGTAAAGTAATGAAGTAGGAATAACCATTTCTCGCATGTGTAGACATTGGACCACACACATCGCTGTGTATGAGTCCTAAGAGCTCGCTCGCGCTTACTCCGTGTCCAGTGAACGGAGTCTTTGTCATCTTTCCTTTGAAACATGATTGACAAGTTGCATAAGACTGATATTCGAACGGATCCAAATATCCCTCTCTATGTAACTTCGTCAACCGTGTTTCATTGATGTGAGCCAGTCTACAATGCCACAAGAAAGCCTGATTTAATTCTGGAGACTTTCTTTTAAGTGTGTTCTGGACGTTGAAAACCTGAGCTTGATTCAATACGTATATTCTGTTATCTAATGTACCTGACCCAATCAAATTTTGATTTAGGTGGATATGTACTACATCGCTTACAAATATAAAATCATATCCTTCTTTAGAAAGTAAAGATACAGATATGATATTACAGGCTAGACTAGGTACATACAAACAGTTACGTAAAATTGATATCTGCCCACTTGTCAATCCTAGATGTTATTCCCCAATGGATTCAGTATCAACACTCATTCCGTTAGCAACTCTGAGAGTCATATCACCTGCATTAATAACTCTACGGTTTTTCAAAGCTTGTAATGAATTACAGATATGATATCCTAATCCGGTATCTAGTACCCAGGAAGTAGAGTTAATAGATAGACAGTTTACAATTACAAACACACTCAAAGCCGAAGCTACAACATGCTTCGAATTCTGGCTTCTGGCTTTCCAAGCCCTGCAGTCCTTTTGATAATGCACTTTCCCGTGACTACAAAGACATGCCTCCTTCCCTACTACTAGCCCCGAAACTTTTGCCCTGCCCTTTCCCTCTATCTTACTGACACCGCTTATCGGCTTGGTGGAGGTCTTCTTCTTCTCTCCCTTGGCTTTCGCTTCGGATCTAGAAGAGGAAGATTCCCAAATAAGCAGAGCGGGTGTCTCCCTGAATTCTTTCAGGGTGCCCTCTAAGTTCCTCAATAAATTGAGGAGACTTGGAAGTGTAACTTCCTTCCCTTGAATTTTGCGATTCAAGATAAACTGGGCGTAAGTAGATGGTAGGGACTGTAGAATCAATTCAATTCATAATTCGTTCTCCAACGTGGTCTAATGGTCTGTGAGCTCTTTAATATGGCTAATCATCATAAGGACGTGGTCCCTTACAGATGACCCAACAGCCAACCTCGCTTGAAGCAATATCTTTGAGGTCTCATATCTTGCGATACAAGATTGCTCTCCATATAAAACTTTTGTATGGAGGAAGATGTAAGCTAAGTCTATCTTCTCGTGCTGCCTCTGGTTTTCACTATCCATGGAGGCTAACATGAGGCACTTGGCTCTCACACAATCCTTTTCCCATGTCAGACGGATATCCATATCCGCGACGGTGGAACTTGGACCTGGGACGGCGGAGGGTTTTGTAGTAAGGAAGTAGTCTAGCTTGTCATAGGTAAGTGCCATCTGGACATATCGTAGCCAATCAATATAGTTTGGCCCAGTCAAATTATTATCTAATAACTTATGTCCGGTCATTGTGGTCACTGCAATCAAGAGAGAAAGAAGAAACACTTAGCATGATGCTCTTGCAAGTTTAGATTGGTTATTAGTTTATCTAAACAGGATGGCTCCCACTGTTTTCTCGAATCCTTCCTCAAACCATAAAAGAAGAATTAGTCAGGATTAATCTCACTTTTAAAATTCTTGCTTAACCTTTCATCCAAGCTGGTGTCAGTACTTTGAGAGAGATTTTCCAACGCTTTCGTGAAGTTCCTTAACTACATAACCTCTTTTCCCTGGAGGCTTAGCCCTGCTAACACCGTTCTACAATCCTCCTTGGTTTATAGCATTGATCGTTTAGTGAAAATCTCCTGAAGAGTAGTGCATACTCATAGTAGGATCGGGATCCAAATATCATTATATGATAACCAAGAAGGAACCCTACCATGATTATCACACTCCAAATGGTATGCAACACTAGCAAGTTTCAGTACCATAGAAACTCCTGATGTGGATTTTTGCCCCATGCTCTTATGACCTTGACGAAGGCCAACATATCATAAGTCACATGTCAAGTTCTACCCATCATTATCCAGGTTAATTTGAACCCACCCGTACATACCCTTGACGAAGGCCAACAAAGTAGTACGACTGTCCCAAACCAACGCATCTATCTATACTATATATGAATACCCAGTAACTACCAATCACTATGCCTTGGCGAAGGTCAACAAACATAGCTTGAATACTACTGAATATTCATATAAAATGACAGGGGGCTACGGATGGTTTTGGCAAAACCGTGAACATAGTGAACTTGATATAGTCGAAGGAACCATGATAGCTTTTTAAAAAGAGTGGTTTAAGCTCCGCATTTAAAATTGCTTTTTGAAGAAAACCGAGTGGTTTTGAAATTGTTCCAATGATTAAGTTTTGGTTTGTTTTATCTTGCATTAATCTTTGTTAATGTGGTCCCATCATTTAAAAATCCTATCATTGCAGCAAAAGAAACGAAAATACAACGTACGCTTATGCCATCCGCATTCACCACTGGGCCCCATCTTACACCGTTACGTTACTTAACTACCAGCAGAGCGGGGGCTGGACTAGCGCGGATACAAAACATAAGCAACGTTTATTATATATATAATATATATATATATGCATTTGTCTCACGCAATAATAGGCATTCCAAATCACAGATGAATATATTGGATATATTAGGAATTCCGAGTTTTGTTTAAGCCTGTAACGAAAGACAGATTCCACGGTCATGATGAATAGCCAAATATCCCACCCTAGACCCCTATGGGTGCGGCAAACTACCCGCCAAATTCTCGAAGTGAAGGAACCTCCCTCAGTAAAATGAGTAGGCCACTTGGCACTTTAAAGAAGCCGGTAGTTTGTGCACCCCACCTTAGGTCTATCTTAGGAGCAAAAACAGTAAAAAGAAATAATATACAACGGTAGCTACAACCTCAACCCAGATGTGCCCCGCAAAAAAATATTACATCAATATTACAAATTACATGAATGAAAGAAAAGAAAACACTCTTCTTACATCCCCGGCTATTCATACACGACGATCCAATAAAATTCATATACACGAACCAACACAAATCACAGATATGTGCAACCCCCAACTAATCGACGTATAGCAATTAGCGGAGGTTTACAAACACATATATCAAACACAGAAAACCCGAATAGCTAAAGTACTTAGAATTTCGATCGATTATCCAAATTTGAATCTACCCCAAATACAACACGGTACACAAAAGATCCTAGGCAGAAAAAAAATATCCCAAATATCACAAATCACCATAATAGACACACTGTAGAAAATCAGGCCGAGTCACCCTTGACTCGGCCGCGGAACAGCGGACAAACGCATGGTTTGGCCGCATTTCCGCGGCAGTCTTGGGGACTCAGGAACCCAAATTTCTCTAGTGATCTCCAAAAACCCTGCACGTATTTTTAAGGCCCCTGAAAAGATTTTTGGACCTGTTTTGAAAAACGACAGAAAATAGGGTTTTACGTAGTAATTTAGGGATTTTTTCACCGATCGAATTTCTAACACTTTGCTAACTAGCTAGTTAAGGTTTTACAGGCTCTGGTACTACTGTAAACCGATGCCGCGCACCCCGCGGTTTGCGGGGAGGCGGAATTTTCAAAAATGATGATATTTGACTACGCAACACCGGCTAAAACTCCAGGATCTTTACTAAAGCCTTAACTAGCTAATCTATCTAAAGGTTTAACTACTCTATTAGAATGGTTATACCTCCAAGATCGAGTCCTTCGGGTATTCTAGTGCTCCTCTCCAAGGCTCCTCGGTGATCGGATTGGGCTAGCTCCATCGGCCTTCTTGCGTCAAAGATGATCCACTGCGAGAGAATGTGCTCCAAGTTTCAACCTCTAAATGAGGTAACTAGGGTAAATGGTTCACTAATCCAACTAGCCTACGAGATGTAGAAAGTATAATGGATTGTTTAGTCTCACTAAACCCTTGGCTCACAACACATGTGAAGGTTAGGGTTTAGTCTTTGAGAAAGAAGGAGATGGACGAACTCAAAAGAGTATGAGAAGAGAGCAACTCAAGAAAATATGAACCAACATCAAGAATGGCAAGTGTGGAGAATGGATAATATATTTCCTCATCTCACTTATTGAGCCATGGAATAAAAAACCATATAATAAAGCACACATGCCTCAATAGTAAGTCAAGACCAATAAACAAATCAAAATAGCCATTCCTCACCATGCCACACAAGTCTCCTCCAATATCCACCTCATTAATCCATTTAGGAAAATGTATAATACAAATAATGAGGTGGCTCCTTCTAGAAGCATGCCTTGACAAATTACAAGAACGCCCCTCACCGTATATACATACCCATATCCGTATTCCGAAAAATACGGATACACTGAGACGATAACAATCCAATAATACAATATTAGGATCTGGCTTAAACCAAAGCCCACTAGTATCGTCCGCCCGATCAACATCCGTGTACAAGTACACGTATGTGATCGAAGCCCAGTCGTAAAACCATACGACGTCTACATCAATTGCCTGAAGCAGGGAAACCCTCTATGTGGGACTCTAAAAACTCGACAGTACGCTGGCAGTGGTTTTAACCATAAACCGTCAGCAGTACTAGCTGCACGTAATGGCTACCCAGGTATCTGTTGATAAGAAGACCGATGAGCAAACTCACCCGGACTCCTACTGAGCCTATCGGTGACAATCTCCGTACAGTCCAGTCTATTCGTCTGAGATACTCGCATATCCGTCTAGGGGGATGGTAAACGTCAGACCCTTAACAACGTGATAAGTTGTGTTGGAGGAGAGCCCAATACACCATGAGAAACTACTGGAGTACCTTACCAGTATTTCTCGACTGCCCTGGTCAGGGACTTTATGTAATGACTTTTCGAATACTGCGCGATATCAACCCCCAATACTGGGAGAGACGAATCCTATCTGATCGCTACTATCTCCAAGTGCTTCGGGACTATACCCAACTACTACCTGTTTGCATAACTCCTTTGAGCGTGGTAGGGTAGTAATCTAAGTGCAGTGGGAACACACTCGAGACGAAGTAGCGATGGCAAGTCAACGGACTAAGCTGTACCCATGCCACCTGGGAACTGCTACCTGACGATAGGTATAATACCAACCAGCAGTTCCCGACGAGTCCTGTCCAGTGTAACTCATAACCTAATAAGCACCTGCATACCATCTCCAGTACGTCGTACTAATGGCTGTGGGACAGACCATATCCCTTGTTGGGATGAGAAGCGTATACACTAGTCTACTCCGGAGTATCGATGCCCCGTCTCGATAATCCAATGACTAGAGACATGTATAAGGATGTGCTTATAGACTACCCAGCCCCCACGAGTGTGACTGCCATCACAACGCTGGTAGTCAAGCAAAGATCCTAAGGGCTCTACCAATATGTATAAGCGATATGCTAAAAGAAACGCATGCACATATTGAGGTAGAATCAAATCAGGTAGCATACTACCATATCGAGCAAGACTGTTATTATAACTGTGAAATATCCCAAGCATCCAATATATAATATACAATCCAGTATGATACAATAATGGCCTCTAAGGCATATATCACTAACACACACACACACACACACACACACACACACACACACATATATATTCGATCACTTAAGATTGATATCATACCACATCATATCCATAATAATATAAATCTCTTCAAACTCGTACCTTTTTTCTGTGTGAATTAGGCATAGCACAGACGGGTAACATATCATAGCATAAGCCAGTAATTTAATTATAGCTATATATATATATATATATATATATATATATATATCAGTGCCCCATACCGCTGAGGTATAATATCAATAATATATGACGCCTAGCGGAAATCATAAAGCGTAGCATAACTAATAAGATAAGCGCGAGCGAAATAACATGTAATATAAGCGTAGCGTAAAAGAATAGTAAATAGGTAATTCATTCTAATATTCCCACTTGTATACTTTTAAAGTAGAACGAAATTTTGTCTGAAAATAATGAGGCTACAATATTTTTAAAACACATATATATACCCCTTTGAAATCCAACTAGCACATCTTTTCATTATCACTTTTTAAAAATATAAAACGAATTGTTTTTTCAGAAAGTGGGTAATACCGTCAAATCAGTAAAATCTTCCAAACGGGTAAAATAGTATGACTTCGCGAGTCAAGTAGAATAGGGCCATATCCGGATAATCATCATCTGTCCTCATCATATCACCACGTACGGAATCTCGCCTCGTACGATAACTATCAAATATTCCATTATATCATATCATAATAATGATCAGTATGGATATCTAATCTACGTATCCAAACACATAGCAATAGAATATCAATAGTACGGACATCTACTCCCATACAAATATAGCACTGATGCGGACATCTTGTTCGCGCACCCGCTCAACGACTGGTACGGACACCTCGTGTCACGTACACACATAACGACTAGTACGACCCTCCAGTCGTGTACTCGCCCAACAATCACTACGGACTTCAAGTCTCGTGCGTGCACCTAATATAAATTGTATATAATATCATCCTACTATAACGTCAATCTTACTATGATACGTAAGCATGGATTCTACTTGACATGGTAGTACTGATGATGTGTAGTGTACATGCGAGTCTGTGATCGTGCAACATGTCAATCATTAGTATCTGTGCTAGTGTTCTACCAAGTGTATCTATAATAAGCGTACTGAGCTATACTAACATAATTTGCTAATTAACGAATAAGTCTAAACATACATGGCATGCATCCTAAGCACATTCAAGATATAATAAACAATTATGTTTCACGGGAGTGCCATACGCCATCACCCGATTTCTCACTCGTAGATATAATCTACTCACTTTTTGTGATCGAGCAAGTCATATCCTACGATTGCCTTGCCCTTTGTCGCCGCCTTGGAGGTATCCACAATCAAACCTAGCATTCACATAACCACACACACATATAAGAATTCAAATCGACATCTATAAAACGAACAAACACCCATGGGTTAGAACCTATGACCAACGTGAGCCATCCATATACTAACGACCACGAACTACCCTCAGACTCGATGTTCTACCATAAAAGAACGCATCAAGAATACAAAATACGGATTCACAAGCTTGAAAACCATAAATCATCACCAAAATCCAACCCAAAACAGTTCTAGATTTTGAAACAGGAAACCTGGGGCAATTTGGAGTATAAAAAGGGCTTATTTATCAAGTATAAGATCTACTGGCCAAACCCCGACACCTAATCCTCTAGGATGGCCGTCAAAATAATACTTTTTCTCGCAATTTGTGGCCAATTCTTGGAGTTAGGGGCTCGTGCTCCTAGTGGGGTCTCCTAGTGGTCTAAATAGGTCAAATCTATACTCCAAATATTTTGTAGAGATCTCAAGCTACTTCAGATTTCGTTTGAACACTAAAACTTCACCAAAACTCCTAGTTTTGAAAACTTTTGATGATATTTGAAACTTTAAACACATACAAAACTTGATAAAATAAGGATTTTTATCTATATAAAGAGATGAAGGAGAAGATCAAGCTTGTAGATGCCACTTGAAGATTTGATGAGGCTTCACTTGAAGGAGTTGTGCTTAGCATCAAGATGAGAAACATTGGAGTTGATTTGTGTTGAGCTTGAGTTTTGATGAATGGGAGAGTGTGTCAGAGGGGAGGGCAGCTATGGGGTTTGAGAGAGATATGAGAGTTTTTGTGAAAATGGGATGAAGTGTTTGGGGTGAGAGGAAGAGAGAAGAGGGAACAAAGAGGGATGGAGGAGGCATGGGAGGGGCTTAAGGCATGAGAGCCCATGCCTCTCATGTCTAAAAAAAAACATATTTTCTTTTAACAAAAAACCAACCATGAACCAACCATGCATACTTTTAAAATATATATTCCCAATTAAAAAATGCTAATGTTAATTAAGCTAACCATGCCCAAAATGCTTATTAGTTTCATCAAGGCCAAAATACGATAACCCAATTCGATAATTGGTATTATTTTAATGAAACGTTATATTATTATTTAAATTCAAAATAATATCTACCATTTTTTTTTGAAATGTTACAAAAGCCCGTCCTTAATGGATCATCTCCTTACACACATTTGTATATACATACATACATACATACACGCGTGTGTGTGTCTATACACACACATTTACACATTAATAGATGTGTGTGTATAATCAATTACTTCAATGATTCACACAAACCATCTTGAGATAAAAGATAAGGAAAAACTCAATGACTCTAAGGATACAGAGTTATAGACACAACACATTGAAATGGAAGAGGGTTGCCGAGCATGCAAATACACCACTAAGGCACAGATGATCGGCTACTCTAAGGATACAATCATATCACCTTAGATAAATACGAAGAGCCAACAACTCCAAGGATACAATCAAACAACCAAGGAATCGAATGCTAAACTCTAAACTGAATGGATATCCACCAAAAAATTTAGAAGGGATGAAAAGCACAATGCTTATATTCAAAATCAACACATAATGTTCATCATCAACATAAATATATATAGGCCTTAAAACAACACTTCAGCCATAAGACAAACTATATAATTAATTATATTAAGGCTAAATTGCACAAATGTATATATGAATTTACACGTTTTGTGTTATTGGTACCATGAACTTTAATAATTAGAAATAGATACCATGAACTTTTTTGACATAAATACCATTCGGCGTTAAATGTGTTGTATGAATAGACCGTTATACCCCTCAATTTTTTATTAATCTTTTATCGATTTAAAATATTTTTTATTTAATTATCCTTTCGTTTTTATCTCTCGTAGTCCCATACCCTCATCGGCCTCCTCGTCCACGTCGACCTCTGCATCTCCCTCGATGCCGCCACCGCCGGTGACATGCAGCCTCTTATCTTCAAGATCCGGCTGTGGCTCTTCTTCAACCACCGCGGATCGAGGTGATTCGCCATCGGAGCCACGCGATACATTTTCGGATCTCTTTCGCACAAAATTTGACGGTGGCGGCCTCGAACATATCTACAATTACTATCTCTCAATCGTTGTCGAAGGCAAGATCGTGTTCATCGCCGGCGATCTCGTTGACTTGGCCTTTAAGAAAATGATGTTGTAAAGAGTTGCATGGTCGCTGATCTCGAGGAGAGAGCAGATGGTGATGAAGGAGAACCGATGTTGTGAAGGGATTTAGGGATGAATTGAGAGATGGGATTGTTATTTTTGGGTGATGGGGATTTGGTGATTGCTTGAGGGTTTGGTGGATAGAGGAGGAGAGAAGCTGTTAGGTCTACGTTACCTCTCCCGGTACTTTCGGGGTCGCGGAAACGGTAAAACAAAAAAATTTCTGATCTTTGTAACATGGACCGTAAAAGCCGGATCTTTGCTAAACTATAAACTAGCAACCTAACAAGAGATGTATCTACTCGGTTAGGGGTTATACCTCAACTTGAACTCCTTCTCTTCTTGTTGTGCTTCTCTTTGCTTGCTCAATGGTTGATCCGGACTTCGGTCACCTCCGCGGCCTCCTTGAGTCGAAGACGATCCACCCGAGAGATGTACACCGAGCTCCACCTCAAGCCGAGGTAACTAGGGCTAGGAGATTGCTAATCTAGAAGCCCTAGGATGTGTAGAGGAGATGTATGGATGTGTTTGTCAAGTGAAAACCTTTTTCTCTCAACACATGAGATCAAAGGAGAAATCAAGAGGAGGAAGAAGAAGGAGGTTTTCTTGCAACCATGGAGCTTCTCATTTCAAGAGAGAGAATGAGAATAATATTATGATACAATGAAAAACAACCATGGTTGCAAAAAATGCAAAACAACATCATTACTAATCCCATCAAGATAAAGTTGATGGCTACAATTGAAATGACCATTATCATAATCCAAAAGGAAAAAGAAAAGAAAAGAAGAGTGTGGAAACCTCTTGAAATTCAATGGTCAACCCGGTCAACCGGTCAACAAAGTCAAGAGGGGTCAACGGGGTCAAATGGTCAATGCAATTAGCCATCATAAGATTATCACTAATAGGATTAGTAAATGATGTTCGCGGCTCATAATGGTTTTGACCAAACGAACTGTCAAAACCCTAATGAGCCTGCCACATAATGGTTTTGGCCGAACCAACTGCCAAAACCCTAATGAGGCACCTCCTCCTTCATCACTCCGAAAAACTGTGCATACACACCTGCATCCGTATTCCGTAGAATGCGGATACACAGAAGACAAAACAAATCCATCCGTGCAATACTAGGATCTGGCTTAAACCAAAGCCTACTAGTACTGCCTACCCGAACATCATACGCACACAAGTGTACGTAAGTGATCGCAGCCCTGCCGTAAAACCATACGGCCTCTACACGTTTCTCTCAGTGCAGGGAAACTCTCTGTGTGGGACTCTAAAGACTCGACACTACGCTGGCAGTGGGTTTAACCACAGACCGCAAGCGGCACTAGCTGTACGTAACGGTCCCCAGGTAGATGTCGATAAGAAGGCCGATGAGGTAAACCCATCCGAACTCCTACTGAGTCTGTATGTGACAATCTCCGTACAGTCCGGTCTGTTCGTCTGATACATCGCATGGCGGGCCTAGGGGGGCGGTAAACGTCAGTCCCCTAATAGCGGTACAAGTCGTGTCGGAGTGAAGCCCAATACACCCTGAGATAACACTGGAACCTACCAGTACATCTCGCTTGCCCTGGCCAGGGACTACTTGTGTAATGGCTCTCCTAGACACAGCGCGATGTCAACCCCCAATACCGGGAGAGACGAATCCTGTCTAACCGTCACTGCCTCCAAGTGTTTCGGAACTGCTCCCAACTACTACTTGTTTGCACGACTCAGTAGAGCCGTGGTAGGGTAGCAATCAAAGAACAGTGGGAACACACTCGAGGCGAAGTGACAGTGTCAAGTCAGCGGACTAAGCTGTACTCATGTCACCTGGGAACTGATAACTGACGATAGGTATAATACCAACCATCAGTTCCCGACGAGTCCTGTCCAGTGTACTCGTAACCTAACGAGCACCCGCATACTATCTCAAGTACGACGTACTGACGACTGTGGGACAGACCGTCTCCCGTGCTGGGATGAGAAGCGCATACGCTAGTCTACTCTGGAGTATCGATGCCCTATCTCGATACTCCCACGACTAGGGACGTGTATAAGGATGTGCTTGTAGATTACCCAGCCCCCACGAGTGTGATCGCCATCACAACGCCGGTAATCAAGCAAAGATCCCAAGGGCTCTACTAATGCGTATAGGTGATATAATAAATAAACACACATGTACACATTAAAGCAGAGACAAACCAAGTAGCATACTACTATATTGAGCAAGATTGTCTGTACAACTGTGAATATCCCAAGCTTCCATCAAGTAATATACATACTAGTATGATACAGTAATGGCCTCTAGGGCATATACACTAACAATCTCCCACTTGCACTAAGGCCATGTACTGGCGTATCGAAGACCTATCATCTCGATCAGCCGCTCGAACTGAGTCTGGGGTAAAGCCTTCGTGAATGGGTCCGCAGTGTTGTCCTTTGTGTCCACTCTCCGCACCTCGATCTCCTGTCGATCAATGATCTCCCTGATCAGGTGATACCGCCTTAAGATGTGCCTGGATTTCTGATGGGACCTTGGTTCCTTCGCTAAAGCTATAGCCCCATTGTTATCGCAATACAAAGGTATTGGGTCAACAATGGACGGAACCACCTGAAGTTCACTAATGAACTTCTTAATCCAGACCGCCTCTTTTGCGGCATCGCTTGCAGCAATGTATTCAGCCTCCATCGTCGAGTCTGCGACGGTATCCTGCTTGGAACTCCTCCAACATACCGCCCCTCCGTTGAGGGTAAACACAAAACCCGAGACAGACTTGCTGTCATCTTTGTCACTCTGGAAGCTTGAATCGGTAAAGGACTCGACCCTGAGGTCTCCATTACCGTAAACCAGGAACATCTCCTTAGTCCTTCTCAGGTACTTAAGAATGTTCTTCACTGCTGTCCAGTGGTCCTCCCCTGGGTCTGACTGATACCGGCTTACCGTGCTCAACGCGTAAGCTACATCTGGTCTTGTACATAGTATCGCATACATTATAGATCCTACCGCCGAAGCGTAGGGTATAGTGCTCATGCGAACCCTCTCCTCGTCAGTCTTAGGAGACATCTTCTTGGAGAGGGTAATTCCGTGCAATGCGGGTATGTTACCGTGCTTGGAATCCTCCATACTAAATCTCTTTAGTACGGTCTCTATGTACCTGGACTGCGAAAGTCCCAATAGTCTCTTGGATCTATCTCTAAAGATCTTGATCCCCAGAATGTACGAGGCATCACCCAGGTCCTTCATGGAGAACCTTTGTGACAAAAACAGCTTGACCGATTGTAGCATAGGAATGTCATTTCCTATCAAAAGAATGTCGTCCACGTACAAGACTAGGAATACGACAGTTCGTCCTACAATCTTCTTATATACACAGGGTTCATCTTCGTTCTTGATGAAATCAAATTCCTTGATTGCCTCATCAAAACAGATGTTCCAGCTCCGCGATGCCTGCTTTAATCCATAAATGGATTTAAGCAACTTGCACACCTTTCCGCTGCTCCCACTATCTACGAAACCTTCTGGTTGATCCATGTAAACGCACTCTTCCAAACAACCGTTTAGGAAAGCCGTCTTAACATCCATCTGCCAGATTTCATAGTCATGGAAGGCAGCAATGGCAAGTAAGATCCGAATGGATTTGAGCATAGCCACCGGAGAAAAAGTTTCGTCATAGTCCAAACCAGGTCTTTGACGAAAACCTTTTGCAACGAGTCTAGCTTTATAGGTTTCCACCTGCCCATCTACACCAAGTTTCCTTTTGTAGATCCATTTGCATCCAACAGGTTTTACCCCAGCTGGAGCAATATCCAAGGTCCACACTTTATTGGCGTACATGGACTCCATTTCGGATTGCATTGCTTCCTGCCACTTATCAGAGTCCCTACTGATAATGGCCTGCCTGAAACTGGTAGGGTCATCTTCTTCCAAGATGCAATCCTCTCGATCCCCGTCTATGAGAAAACCGTAGTATCTCTCGGGCGGATGAGAAATCCTACCAGATCTGCGGAGTGGCTGAGGTTCGTTTGGGGTTATTGAATCTAGCGGTCCCTATAAATTTTCAGTTACATTTTGTGGTCGCTGAATTTCTTCCAGTTCTACCGAACTCCCACTAGTTTCTTTTGCAAGAAACTCCCTTTCTAAGAAGGTAGCGTGGCGAGATACAAACACCTTCTGTTCCTCAGTGTGGTAGAACAGATATCCTAGTGAGTCTTTTAGGATATCCCACAAATTTACACAGAACTGATCGTGCCTCTAGCTTGTCCGGTTTCTGCGTTTTCACATAGGCCGGACAACCCCATATCTTAATAAACTTAAGACATGGTTTCTTACTGCTCCATATTTCATACGGAGTTTTAGGCACTGATTTGGACGGAACTTGATTCAAAAGGTATGCCGCTGTCTGAAGCGCATGTCCCCAGAATGAAAGAGGCAACTCAGCACTACTCATCATGGAGCGAACCATATCCAATAGGGTACGATTCCTCCGCTCCGAAACACCGTTGTGCTGTGGTGTATAAGGAGGAGTAAGCTGAGAGAGAATACCATTCTCTTTTAAGTAATCTAGGAATTCCATTCTTAAGTACTCCCCTCCCCTGTCAGACCGGAGGATCTTGATACTTTTGCCAATCTGGTTCTCTACTTCCTTTCTGAATTCCTTGAATTTCTCAAAAGCTTCAGATTTGTGTTTCATCAGATACACATATCCGAACCTAGAGAGATCGTCAGTGAATGTGATGAAGTACGAGAACCCACCCCTTGCATGTATAGACATCGGACCACACACATCACTGTGTATGAGTCCCAAGAGCTCTCTTGCTCTTTCTCCATGTCCGGTGAACGGAGATTTGGTCATCTTTCCTTTGAGACAAGACTGACAAGTTTCATAAGATGAAAACTCGAACGTATTCAAGAGTCCATCTTTATGCAACTTACTCAGTCTTTTCTCTCCGATATGACCAAGCCTACAATGCCACAAGTAGGATTCATTCGTATCTGAATTCTTCCTCTTGCGTGTGTTTTGTATATTGAGAACTGTATTCTGATTTAGAACGTAGATACCATTACACAGTGTACCCTCTGCAACCAGTACCTTATGAAGGTAAATGTTCATGATATTCTTTTCAAGAACAAAGTTATATCCATCTTTATCGAGTAAAGAAACTGATATGATGTTGCAAACCATGGAGGGTACATAGTAGCAATCGTTCAAAATCATAGTCTTGCCATTTGGCAATACTAGGTGATATTCACCGACGGCTGCCGCATTAACTTGTGCTCCGTTCGCTACTCTGAGCGACATATCACCCGGTGCAACTTTCCTACTTTTTCTCAGTCCCTGCAATAAATTACAGATATGAGATCCTAATCCGGTATCAAGTACCCAGGAGGTAGGGCTGACCGTAAAACAGTTCTCAATTACAAGAACACCTGAAGTAGATGCAAAACCATGCTTCTTCTTCAACTGGGTATCCTGGAAATCCATACTTTCCCCTTTCCCATTCTCATACTCATGACTGTTGTCACAAGTTAGAGCTGAACCAACTTTCCCCAGTCCCGAATAAGAATTCGGATCGGTCAAGCGATACATTTTATTATCTTGATTAGGGCGTGAAAAGGTTGCTGCCTGGAGAGAGAGAAAAGAAACACTCAGCGTATGCTCTTGCAAGATTAGATTGGTTTATTAATTTATCTAACCAGGATGTCTCCCACTGTTTACTCAAATTCTTCTTAAAACCTTTTAAAAGAAGAACTAGCCGGGTTTTAATTCACGTCACAATACTTGCTTAACCTTTCAGCCAGGCTAGTGTCGGTACATCGAGGGAGGTTTTCCAACGCTTTCGCGAAGTTCCTTAATTAAATAACCTCTTTTTCCTGGGGGCGTAACCCCGCTAACACCTTTCTAGACACCTACTAGGTTTATAGTATTGATCGTTAAGTGAAATAATCTCCCGAGAGTAATCCAACTCATCAGTGGGATCGGGATCCAACCATCATTGTGCGATGACCTAGATGGAATCCACTCTAGTCACCACACTCCAGAAGGTATGATAAATCTGCAAGTTTCAGTACTTTTGAAACTCCCGATGTGGTTTTTGCCCCTAGGACCCAAGTGACCTTGACGAATAATCAACAAATCAAAAGGTCCTAGTCAAGTTCAACCCGTCATTATCCAGGATTGCATTAGACCCGCCCGCATGATCCTTGACGAATAATCAACAAAATCATGCGACCGTCCTAACCAATCGCATCAATCAGTGCAACAGAGAATTATTACTTAGCTACCGTTCACTGTGTCTTGACGAATAATCAACAAACGCAGCACGAATACTAAGTATTAATTATCCGAAACGACGGAGGGCTACGGCTGGGTTTCTGGCGAAAAACCCGTTAACGTAATGAACTTGATATCGTTGAAGGAACCTGATTGCACCTTTTTTGAAAAATACAGTGGCGAAAACTTTTGCTAAAGAGGTCACTACCTGTGAAGGGATCTCGGCTCTTTCCTCGTCGAGTGAGGTGCTGGGCATTCGTAAGATGAATACCTCGATGCAAAGCAAGAATAATCGACTATAGTGAAGTTATTACCCTGACGCAAAGTTTTGTCCAAGGGGTCACTCCCGATGAAGGGATCTCGGCCCTTGCCTCGTAGATTGAGGTGCTGGGCATTCATAACCGAATACCTCGATGCAAAACAAAAAGATGAACGTCCTTGTAATAACATCTTTTTGAAAAATTGTTCCAACAACGTCTTTTAGGTTTATTTTCTTGCATTAGTTCTTTTAATGCGTCCCATCATTTAAATCCTACCATTGCAGAAAACAACCAAAATATGACGTACGCTTATGCCATTCGCATTCGCCACGGGGCCCCGTCATCACCCGTTAGGTTACTTAACTAACGACAGAGCGGGGGCTGGGCTAGCACGGCTGTAAAATATAAGCAACGCCTAAATAGTTATTATATATATAACAGCAATGATAGCCAATCCAGATCACAGATGAACACTTTGGATATACTAGGAACCCGCGATTCGTTCGAGCCTGCAACGAAAAACGGATTACACGGTCGCGATGAGTAGCCAAAACCCCACCCAAGACCCCTACGGGTGCGGCAAACTACCCGCCAAGTATCCGAAGCGAAGCAACCTCCCTCAATGCCATGAGTAGGCCACTCGGCACTTCGAGATACCCGGTAGTTTGTGCACCCCCTCCATGGGTCTATCCTAGGAGCAAAAACAGTAAAAGGAATTATACAATGACGGCTACAACCCCGACCCGGTTGTGCGGCCAAACAAATAATATTACATCAATTTACAAATTTATTACATGAATGAAAGAAAAAAAAACTCTCATCTCACATCCACCCCGGCTATTCATCCGCGACAATCCAACGAGTTCATATACACAAACCATCAACAACAATCACAGATCACAGATATGTATAACCCCGACCAATCGACATATAGCGATTAGCCGACGTTCAATACATAAGAACATCACAGATATAACCTTTATAGTCAAAGTATATTGAAGTTCGGAAAAATACGGAATTATAGGCCCCCAAAAACAAATTTCTATTCTGGAAAATCTGGGCACATATAATATATCTTAAAAATCCTAAAACCATGTCAGAAACATTCTGCACCAAAAACGAGGCAGCAACTCACCAAGTTGCCCGCGTTTCCGCGGCAATAGCTTGCTATTGCCGCGGAAACGCGGCTCTATAGTCGAGTCGCTGTTTCGTGTTTGGTTACTTTCTTCTAAAAACCCTGAGATGATTTTTGGAGTATGACAAATTTTGTTTTGACCAGAAAAATTTTTAACAGAAACTCAGGTTTTTATAACTTGGTTTTTTCGATTTTTTCGGTTTCGAACTTCGATACACTTTACTACCAAGCTAGTTTATGTTTAGTTAGGCTCTGATACCACTGTTAGGTCCACGTTACCTCTCCCGGTACTTTCGGGGTCGCGGAAACGGTAAAACAAAAATTTTTCTGATCTTTGTAACATGGACCGTAAAAGCCGGATCTTTGCTAAACTATAAACTAGCAACCTAACAAGAGATGTATCTACTCGGTTAGGGGTTATACCTCAACTTGAACTCCTTCTCTTCTTGTTGTGCTTCTCTTTGCTTGCTCAATGGTTGATCCGGACTTCGGTCACCTCCGCGGCCTCCTTGAGTCGAAGACGATCCACCCGAGAGATGTACACCGAGCTCCACCTCAAGCCGAGGTAACTAGGGCTAGGAGATTGCTAATCTAGAAGCCCTAGGATGTGTAGAGGAGATGTATGGATGTGTTTGTCAAGTGAAAACCTTTTTCTCTCAACACATGAGATCAAAGGAGAAATCAAGAGGAGGAAGAAGAAGGAGGTTTTCTTGCAACCATGGAGCTTCTCATTTCAAGAGAGAGAATGAGAATAATATTATGATACAATGAAAAACAACCATGGTTGCAAAAAATACAAAACAACATCATTACTAATCCCATCAAGATAAAGTTGATGGCTACAATTGAAATGACCATTATCATAATCCAAAAGGAAAAAGAAAAGAAAAGAAGAGTGTGGAAACCTCTTGAAATTCAATGGTCAACCCGGTCAACCGGTCAACAAAGTCAAGAGGGGTCAACGGGGTCAAATGGTCAATGCAATTAGCCATCATAAGATTATCACTAATAGGATTAGTAAATGATGTTCGCGGCTCATAATGGTTTTGACCAAACGAACTGTCAAAACCCTAATGAGCCTGCCACATAATGGTTTTGGTCGAACCAACTGCCAAAACCCTAATGAGGCACCTCCTCCTGCATCACTCCGAAAAACTGTGCATACACACCTGCATCCGTATTCCGTAGAATGCGGATACACAGAAGACAAAACAAATCCATCCGTGCAATACTAGGATCTGGCTTAAACCAAAGCCTACTAGTACTGCCTGCCCGAACATCATACGCACACAATTGTATGTAAGTGATCGCAGCCCTGCCGTAAAACCATACGGCCTCTGCACGTTTCGCTCAGTGCAGGGAAACTCTCTGTGTGGGACTCTAAAGACTCGACACTACGCTGGCAGTGGGTTTAACCACAGACCGCAAGCGGCACTAGCTGTACGTAACGGTCCCTAGGTAGATGTCGATAAGAAGGCCGATGAGGTAAACCCATCCGAACTCCTACTGAGTCTGTATGTGACAATCTCCGTACAGTCCGGTCTGTTCGTCTGATACATCGCATGGCGGGCCTAGGGGGGCGGTAAACGTCAGTCCCCTAATAGCGGTACAAGTCGTGTCGGAGTGAAGCCCAATACACCCTGAGATAACATTGGAACCTACCAGTACATCTCGCTTGCCCTGGCCAGGGACTACTTGTGTAATGGCTCTCCTAGACACAGCGCGATGTCAACCCCCAATACCGGGAGAGACGAATCCTGTCTAACCGTCACTGCCTCCAAGTGTTTCGGGACTGCTCCCAACTACTACCTGTTTGCGCGACTCAGTAGAGCCATGGTAGGGTAGCAATCAAAGAACAGTGGGAACACACTCGAGGCGAAGTGACAGTGTCAATTCAGCGGACTAAGCTGTACTCATGTCACCTGGGAACTGATAACTGACGATAGGTATAATACCAACCATCAGTTCCCGACGAGTCCTGTCCAGTGTACTCGTAACCTAACGAGCACCCGCATACTATCTCAAGTACGACGTACTGACGGCTGTGGGACAGACCGTCTCCCGTGCTGGGATGAGAAGCGCATACGCTAGTCTACTCTGGAGTATCGATGCCCTATCTCGATACTCCCACGACTAGGGACGTGTATAAGGATGTGCTTGTAGATTACCCAGCCCCCATGAGTGTGATCGCCATCACAACGCCGGTAATCAAGCAAAGATCCCAAGGGCTCTACTAATGCGTATAGGTGATATAATAAATAAACACACATGTACACATTAAAGCAGAGACAAACCAAGTAGCATACTACTATATTGAGCAAGATTGTCTGTACAACTGTGAATATCCCAAGCTTCCATCAAGTAATATACATACTAGTATGATACAGTAATGGCCTCTAGGGCTTATACACTAACAGAAGCGGGGGCGCTCGAAGGAGGCATGGGCTCAGATCATTGGAGAAGAACTTTCCTCGTCGGCAACGATGAAATTGGAGGAGGCGTTGGCAGAGGATTTGATGAACACGAGAGCGAAGGGAGGTTAGGAGGGTGGGGATGGAGGCAGAGCTCATTTGATGATGATGTACTTTCTTTTAGCCAATGTTCTAAATGTCGACTGAATCATAGAAATGTCGATGACATGTCGCTTTTAGAAAGAAGACGCACATATAGGCAGAATTATTTCGGTTTTCGATATTTTGTAAATGTTGGCCAACATTTGATAATATCGGCGTTTTACCTGACATTTACCGATATGTGGAAAAAAACTATGTAATGTTATTTTAGGTTTTAGGGCTTTGTATATTAAGTAATTAACTCGGTCCACTGCAAAAATAAAAAACAAAAGATATCGCCATTGTTGGGGGTCAAAAATTACACCTTACGGCCAAAGTCAAAAGGTCAAGGTCAAAGTCAAATCAAGGCCCAAAAGGTGGGCTTGGGCCTAAGCCTAAACCCGGTCAAGTGAACCGAAGCCCGAATTCAAATCAAGTGGGCCCATGCCCGGCCCAAGTTAAGTCCAAACTCAAAGCATGGGGGTAGGCCTCATACCAATAAAAGAAAGAAAAACGGTAATATATAGATTAATATGTAATTAATAGGAATAATGTAAGGAAATGGACAAAAAAACCAATTTTGTAAAGCCTAATGGCTATGGTGCAAAAAGTGCGCACATGGATGTGAAAGGAGGAAAAAAAGCCAAAACTTGTAAAGCCAAGGGGCTAAATATAAAATTAGAAGGCTACAAAAATCTCTCAAGGTTCATCTTCTTCATAAAAAATATAGAGAAACGTCCTTCTTTTCTAAAATAAAAGAATAATTATCCCACAAAATCATCAAGATGAGCTCTTTTCTCCATCAAACCCAAATAAAAGAGAGTCATTTGGATCTCTATCATCTTCCTCTTCAATAAAATCAAGAAAAGAGGAAGAAGAAAGGGAACCCGTCTCTCGAAACACCTCCACTTCAAGATCCAAAGTATAAGTGAGAGAAATTGTCACGACCCGAAAGTACGGAACATGACCGGCACTTAAACTACGAACGTCTCGAGGCGTATGTAATCTAAGTAAACCGAAAACCCAGAAATTCAAACCAAGAAAAGATGTAGAGTGCAGGAAAAACTAACTTAAAGCAAGTAGTTTCAATAGCATAAGCCGAATTATGCGGTTTTTAAAAACATCAAATATTTTCTGAAAATTTCGGCAGAGTCTCCTTTGTAAATACTGGCTCCCAAACGGGATACAACATGAATAGTATACGAAATCAATAAAAGGCATCCCCAAGCGGGAGCTAGCTCTTCGTCAATCGACGGTCACAACCACACAAGCAATATAATATACAACGCCAAGGGCGAGGATCAAAACTCAAAAGGAAACTCAAAACAACAAGAAATCCACAGAAATACAACGCGCGACTCTAAGGTCGAAAGAATAACATCACTGGTCTCTATCTCAAAAATAATACATGTTTGGTTGATGGAACTTCTAGATACAGCAGAATAATAATATACAAGATATATAATGGGGGTACGATACAAGTAAACCCACCTACTAGCAAATCACCCGAAGGAAACTATGCCCGCAAGCCGTAAAGAAACCTGTACGGCAAACCTGCAAGAAACTGGGGCACAACGGGGGTGAGTTGCCAACTCGTGAATAGAAAAATATCTACGCATAGAAATCGCATAAATAACGCAACCTAGGTCAATGATCATAATATATCCTCAAATATATGAATAACATGTAGCCTATAACAATGGCTAGGGTAATATCTAACCCGAGTGTGATCTCATGTGCCCGTGTCAGTGCCTCAGGTAGCAATATATCATATGAATGAGGTAGGAATGCATGAAAACAGAGTACATGTAAATGAAGAAACTGTTTTCATAAATTAGTGAGATTTCCTTTGTATTTTTAAAATGAGGTATCATAATGAAATCAGCATAAAACAGTGCCTAGCATCGGCACAAAACGTAATCCCAATATCTTGATATCTCTGTATCACAGTCTCTGTACCTCAATATCTCGAAATCTCAATGTCTCAATCACAATATCTAGGGCGCCGTCAGTCCAGACCGGCCCCTACCATCCATCTCAAGACCACGACGGTATCCTCCGGATATCCGACGCGTCGGGTAAAATCACCGGTAGGTAGTCTCCCCCTGCCAGGCTCATCGTCATCACCACGAGCTTCTTGCCCCGGGGTACCTTACCGGGTCCACCATGTACCCGAAACGGTTCATCCAACTCCTCGAATCGGGTCTCGAAATCCATCAGCAAACTCATGGTGGACGACTCATACATCATGGGAAAAACCGCGCTTTTCATTTAAAAAGAGAAAGAAGAAGTTTGTATATGTTTTGCGGTTTTCCCCAAATCCAGAAAATCTCATGGAAATCCGAATCCAAAACCTCAATAGCACGTAAAAAGTGAATATATGCATGAGAATCCATGAATGCGGCATAACAATGAATAACGGTATGCATGAAGCGACAGTAATAACTACAATATCTAAGCTGGCATATAAGGTAAGTACACTAATATCATGTCAAACTACTAGCTATCAAGCGAAGTTAAGCAATAATATTTTCTAGGGTGTGCGTGACATGGCAATTACCGATGAAGATGTGTGTGAGCCGGCAAGTAAGTGTACGTGGTACATACGCATCATCGATAATGGTGCTGGTGTCCTAACAACATAATATCAACAATGCAATATGAAATAACAATGTAAGTATGCGAAGCGGAGCGAACAGTAAAAATGAGCGGGAGCTAAATACTAAACACAACGATAACTAATCTGCATTTCCCTAATATAAATCCTACAAATGGTGCCTTTTGAAATAACACGAATCATGGGGTTTTGAAAAAAGGGGCTACGGTGTTTTTATGAAAAGATACGTCTTTTGAAATATCCGTAGGATCCCTTGGGCTGTCTTTTAAAATACCCACAATCCGCTAGTTTTGAAATAGGTAGGAGTCTAATCTAATCTAACAACTACACTAAACTATACGGCTGAACTAACAAGCTGAACTACAGGTAAGGAAACCGCCTATCATCTGAGTCAATACATATACATACCTATATATATATATAGTCGGTGATCCCGCCTCAATAATATCATATCCGATACCATATCTATAATCAGACATCCCAAGTCAAGAGTGCGGATCAATCATCAATATATAGCTCGTACGTAAATCCGTCGTACGGCATCCCAAATCTGGGTATGGGTCAATATCACATTCATCATACTAATCATCCGGTATCCTCTTTATCAAATATCATGATCGGGGTACTGATCTACGTCTAGTACAATACTGATACCGCCTAAGTATGCATGCACGTGTGTGAAACACTATATCAAGGACCCGCTACAACGTCATGTCGTATCTCAAATACGAACCCTGCTATATCACCGATTTCACGGCCTCAAATCAAATCTCATCGACTCATCTTAAATCCCAAGTACTATCCTCATTATCCATGCATGCGTATATGAATGTACATATGCATAGTCCCATACCCACGCATATATACATATATACACATCCCAATCTACACACAAGAAAGTAATATATGCAAGTCTGTGTGTGCGTATGGGGGTATAACAACCACTCTAGGGTTTCGCAACTAACCCAAAGCTAATCCATGAACACATAATCATATCATGAATAAACATTCTAGTATCACAAAACACCTATATAAACATATATATGAACTATACTACGGACTGCGGGGGTGCTATACGCCATCCACCCGACTCCTCCCCGTAGATATAAATCTATTCACCTGGTCCTCGCTCACCGGTGCCGACGTCGCCACACGCTTGCTTGTCGTCTCGAAGTCCATATGGGGGTACCTACATATCACAACGCATCGTATCGTATTAAAATCCGACTCATGACCAAAACAACACACGAATCCCATATAGGTCAAAACCTATGGTTGCTTTCACAAATCAACCCAAAAACCCTCGACGTCGGTGTACAAACGCCAGACCATCGAGAAAAACCCAAATACACTCATTTGCACATTCACGAACACTAATTTTAATATAAAATAGGTTAAAATTCACAAAAACCCCAAAATTCTAGTTTACAATATAGCCAATTTTAACAATTTTATAGCAAAAATGCACAAACAACAATTTAGCTTGGATTTTCATGAACTAAAGTATTAAACTACATTTTATAATGTTAAAGAAGTCATGAAAAACCTAATTACATTTTTAAACCCAATTATTTAACCAATTTTGAAAACCAAGTTAGCAAAATAGCTTAACTATTACAAATTTAATTTAACAAAAATGCAAACTAGCAACTAGATTAATTTTAGCAAGCAATAACATGTTAATCTACCCATCACAACCATAATCCAATAATCAAACCTTAAACAACTTCAAACCATATTCTTGAATTTTCAAATTAGCAACAAGAACCAAATTAACACTTAATTATGTTAGATTAAGCAATTTAAACAACAGATTCTATATAGGGTTAAAATTTATACCTCCCAATTTTAGAGATCTAGCTTGGAAATTTGCCTCCAAAACACCAACTTTCCTCTAAGATCCAACTTAGAATCGGTCATGGTGAAATGGGTAGATATTGGATTTGGAATTAGCCTTGATTTTGTAGGGATTTTGAGGCATTTTTATGGATTTTTTGATGCAAAATTGTGTGGGATTTGGGGGAGGGCTGCTGCAGTTTGGAGAGAGGGAGGGCTCGACCAGCATCAAGGGGGAGAGGGAGAGAGAGAATGAGGGTGTTGGGTGTAAGTCAAACAAGCCCACACTCCAAGTCAACACTTATACATCCTTTCTTTATTCATTCTTCTCTTTTTCCCCTTTATTTTTTTTTCAAATCTTTGGAGGTGGGGACATTTGGAGAGTGGCCTGCAAATTCGACCAGCAAGAGGGGGAAAAAGAGATGTGGTGTTTTGTGTGAAGCAATGAACACCAAACACCAATTCAATATGCACCAAATCCCTTTTATTTTCACAAAAAAAGCATTTTTCTTCAATATTTTCTAAAACCGTTTAACAACTTAATTTCATTTCAAAATCAACATGTTAAAATTTTAATTAATGTGTTATGATGCACAAAATTTGTTTCAACTCATTCCAATTTGTAATTTTCCCTAATTAAATGTATTAGTGACGGCTTAAAATAGTATTAAAATAAATTTTTTTCAGAAAATTTGAAATTTCACCAGTGGCTCAATAAACACCAAATACTAGCAAATTCATAGCTAGAATATGTATATTTAATTTTATAATAAAGATATTTGTATTTTGGCTTTTTACAGAAAACCCCCTTATTTTACCGTTTTTTCGAAATTTCACCGAAACGATTTTCAAAACATTACAATCTTCCCCCCTTAAAGAAATTCGGTCCCCGAATTTAAATTAACACTCCCCCAAATACTAAAACATCTAAGTAAAACAATCATGTCGTCGGGGCTCCGAAATCATAAATACAGAAAACAAATCGTGGCGCAGCGCATGCGCATGAAAAATGAGCATATAACTCAAAATCAAAACTCCGTCAAGCATCCCGCAATCATCGGAGTCATGGTAAAGACACAATGTCAAATCCAATACCAAAACCAATATGATATAACTCGAAACTATACACGTAAATATCAAATCTATATATGTAATTATCTGAAGGAAATGCATGTCAAATCTCTTAAAGTCGCTGTGCAATGCGCATAACACTGCACAGTGGCGGACGTCTATCATAAGAAAATAACTATATACATATATACCTTTGTTTGAAATGTACGTTCCGCCGTTTTGGGAAACAGTTTAGAAGGGTTTTCCCTCTTTTAAACGTTTCGTGTCATATCAGACACGTAGGTAAATACTGAGACTATAGCTCGCTTTTTGGAATTCCCTTCAATAGCTATCAATGCATGCAAAATACATTCAGGTACTGTCCTCTGACTAGTCCTTCTTAGTACGAAAACACATCGCAATTATCATAAAAAAAACGTAATGCTCTATAAGAAATCAATCCCAAAATACGCGTATGAATACTACGTGCGTCTGGTGCGCACGACAATCAAAATCCATATACGTGCCATATAAGTGCACAGAAATAAGATCTAAGTGCATCGGGTGTGCACAAAGCATCTGTCGTAGGCAACGTGTGTGCCTGACAGCAAAATCAGGTGCATCTGACATGCACGAAAAAAATCTCGATTTAGTGCATCTGGTGTGCACCAAAATCGCATCTCAAGACATGCGCTCAACATGCGCGAAAACCCAAAACCAGGGGTATCCATCATGCACGAAATCATGAAATCCAATATCAAGCACCGAATATGCGCAAAATCAAATCAGGTGCACAAAACAAATATCGAGTATCACAATCGAAATCGAAGTCCAGTGCATCTAAGTGCACAAAAGGTGTATCACTGCACTGCAAGCATATATAAACTATACAGAGTGTAGGAACCAAATCGTGTGCGTGCATACACACAAAATCAACTCAAATGTCTAAAACCGTAAAATCACAAACATGTGGAACCAGAGCACGAAAACGATATCAAGTGCAACACTGTGCAAAGATCGTAAATCCTCAATCATCAAAATCAAATCATGCGAATAAATCACCCAAAACATCGAAATCAATAATGGCGGAATAGTACCGCTCAAGTGCATCCTCTAAGAATCTCGGGCCAACTGTCGCGGTCACTAGTGGGACGTCTCGTCGATGATCATGAACTCTGGCCTGCTGGTGTGCGTAACAATGACCACTCCTGGGTCAAGGTCTTCACTGTGAATTACCAATCTCTCGGTCCATCGGCTCATCGGCCCTGTCAGGTGTGCTAACGGGGATGATCCCGTTCTGGCACTTCTCTGGTCATCTCTCGGTCAATCATCGCGACCACTCGTAAGACAGCATATCACTTGCGTCGGCCTCTGGCTCTCTGAATGTACGTGACACATCTGATCCTGGGTGCAAGTATCATTGCAGCAGTGTCCTGGAAGGAATCCTGCTCAAGGTCTCTTCCATGTCTCGTCTCTGCCAACTGTCCGGAAGTCATCGTCCTTTCCTATATCTGCATCTTACTCTGGGACGACTGCATATTCATCGTGATTCCTTCTGAAAGGTAAATCCAAGTACCATGCCTCGGCATGCGCATCGCATCTCTGATGTCGGCGGAGTGGAACATCATCTCATCTAGATCTGGTACGAACCTCTTACTTCACTTTTCTCTAATGTCGTCTGCTTTGGACTCGTCTCGTCGCGGCTGCATGGACTGAGCTCCAACGGCTATCCTCGTATCGGGAGTCTCCCAAGAAATGCATCTCACCACCTAGCATCCGAATTAAGTCGAGCCATCCGATCGAGTCATCAAAACCTCATAATCCCCCAAGAGCTCAACATCTTGGGCACAGTTTAATAGTATCGAGTACATACCACTGCATCGGTGGTCCAGCCGTAGAAGGGCAAACCCAAGCCTCACTAATGGCACCGTAGAACTGCCGCAAACCCGAAGGTTCAAAGGCTTTCACACGGTCATTAAGTCGAGTTAGGGTTTCATTCTTCTAGAGGGTCCATAGAATTGCCTGCATGCCCTTCCGAATACTTTAAACTTGGAATAATAGGTTTCTGACATTCGATCGTCTCTGTCAACTCTTAACGTCTCCGCGTGAAGTCGTCTCTTGCTGGAATCAATCTATCTGATGACCTCTCATCGGGTAGGCGAACGAACCACATGTCCTAGTCATTCATCCTCGGGTGACTAGCGACCTTCTATCATCTCTTAGTACAACTTGTACTGCAATTGCTCCAACATATGGGGCGATATCTCGTCGCTCGCAGCAACAACTGGCTCACTCGTCTGCACGCTGAACAGTGCCTCAATCATCATGAGTAAGCAATACACCAACGGTCATCAAAATCTGTCTGGCCTCTATCATTGGCTCAATTGTAGCGTTTTGAAAATCGTTTCGGTGAAATTTCGGAAAATCGGTAAAATGAGGGGGTTTTCTGTAAAAAGTCAAAATACAAATATCTTATTATAAAAATTAAATATACATATTCTAGCTATGTAATTGCTATTATTTGGTGTTTATTGAGCCGCTGGTGAAATTTCAAATTTTCTGAAAAAAATATTATTTTATTATTATTTTAAGCCGTCACTAATACATTTAATTAGGGAAAATTACAAATTGGAATGAGTTGAAACAAATTTTGTGCATCATAAAACATTAAATAAAAATTTATCATGTGGTTTTTGGAACGAAATCATTTGCCAAAACGGTTTAGAAATTATTGAAGAAAAAAGGCTTTTTTTAGCGTAAATGGATGTTTGAGGTATTGTATTTATCATTTTTCATCACCCCACACCCGTGCCCACACCCACACACCCCCACTTACTCCTCCCCATGGCTGAATTCAGCACCCACCATATTTTTCCCCACTTGATTTTCAAGGAAAAAGAAATGAAAGAAAAGAAAAGAAAATGAGTGAAGTAGTTAGACTTTTGATTTTGTTTGACCTTGACCTTGTCCCCCCCCCCCAATTTTCCTCACCTCCCTCTCTCTCCCCCACCCACTTTTCTGGCCAAAAATTCCTTCTCCCCACAGCCGCCCCCCTCCATTTTCCCCTCTCTTTTCCCTTCAAAACTTCATGAAAAATCCACCAAAAATCCCACAAAATCAAAATCAAAGTCCTACCCATTTTAGCTTAGCCCGTTTAGCATGGATCCTTGTGAAAAGAGAGCATTTTGGGAGGCCATGGAGTCTTGTGGACCTTCATATATTTTTGGGTATAATTCTAAAACTTTTTGTTGCTTAAATTGTTACTAATTTCTTAAGCTAATTTAATTAAGTGTTATTTGGATATGTGAGTTTAATTGCAAGTTTTGGAATTCAAGTTGTGAAATTGAATGCAAGTTAGGGTTTATAAAATTGGTGTATGGTTGTGTGTTATAATTAGGCTTTGTTGTCATGTTAATACAAGTTTAGTAGCTAGTGCTAATGGCTAGCTTAAAAATCTTGTTATTTTGCTAATTTGCTTACTAGGTTTTTGAAATTTGTTAAATTCTTGGGATTAAAAATGTGATTAGGTTTTTCTTGGCTTCATTAACTTTATTAAGTGTGGTTTAATGCTTTGGATCATGCAATTCTAAGCTAGATTGTTGTTTGTGCATTTTGCTTTGAA
Source organism: Agapanthus africanus (assembly GCA_030015575.1). Taxonomy (NCBI): domain Eukaryota; kingdom Viridiplantae; phylum Streptophyta; class Magnoliopsida; order Asparagales; family Amaryllidaceae; genus Agapanthus; species Agapanthus africanus. Next base: position 421,048,710 of record JASDDO010000024.1, on the reverse strand, counting down.
ATTGTTAAAAAGGGTATTTTTGTAAACTAGAATATTAGGATTTTTGGAATTTAATGAGATTAAATTCCGGAAATTGTTTATACGACTTATTTAAGATATTTAATAAATATATTGGCCGCTACATTCATTTAAACATCGTGTTTTGTACAAAAACGGCGAATTGTGCTTGCTAGATTTTCGGAAAAATGACTTTTTAAGTGAAATTGGCGTTTTTGTGAGTTTTAACCTAGTTTATATTAAAATTAGTGTTCGTGAATGTGCAAATGAGTGTGATTGGATTTTCTCGATGGTTTGACGTTCGTACATCGACATCGAGGGTTGGTTTGACTATTCCTGCATGCGTGGGCGATAGGTTTGGACCTATGTGTGATACGCGTGCCGATTTGATTTTCGTATGCCGTTTCGATTTCGAATTTAGTTTTAATGCGATATGGTACGTTATGATATGTAGGTACCCCCATGTGGACTTCGAGACGACAAGCAAGCGCGTGGCGACGTCGGCACCGGCTAGCGAGGACCAGGTGAGTAGATTTATATCTACGGGGAGAAGTCGGGTGGATGGCGTATAGCACCCCCGCAGTCCGTGGTGGTGTATACGGATGCGTATACACACCAACAATTATTATATGTTATTTGGGATTAATAACGATGCTTAGGATGGATATTGGTGTGTTGGATTACTTTAGTGTTGCGAACCCTAGGGTAGTGTTACACACACATACATACATACATACTTGCATACATTCCTATTGATATGTGCTCATGGGATTCTTTATAGTTATGTGTTCACATGGGTATGGGACTATGTGTTCACATACGGATTGAGGATGATACTTGGAATTGAGCTGAGTCGATGAGATTTGATTTGAGGCCGTGAGATCGGTGATATAGCAGGGTTCGTATCTTAGATACGACATGACGTTGTAGCGGGTCCTTGACGTAGTGTTTCACACACGTCCATGCATACGTAGGCGGTATCAGTATGGTACTAGACGTAGATCAGTACCCCGATCGTGATATTTGATAAAGAGGATACCAGGTGAATAGTATGATGAATGTGATATTGACCCGTACCCAGATTGGGATGCCGTACGACGGATTTACGTACGAGCTATATTGATGATTGATCCGCACTCTTGACTTGGGATGCCTGATTATAGATATGGTATCGGATATGATATTATTGAGGCGGGATCACCGACTATACATATACAGGTATGTATATGTATCGACTCAGATGATAGGCGGTTTCTTTACCTGTAGTTCAGCTTGTTAGTTCAGCCGTATAGTTTAGTGTAGTTGTTAGATTAGATTAGACTTCTTACCTATTTCAAAAACTAACGAATCGTGGGCATTTTTAAAGACAGCTCAAGGGAATCTACGGATATTTCAAAAACGACGTATCTTTTCATAAAAACACCGTAGCCCCTATTTTCAAAACCCCATGATTCGTGTTATTTCAAAAGGCACCATTCGTAGGACTTATATTAGATTATTGCAGATTAGTTATCGTTGTGTCTAGTATTCAGCTCCCGCACATTATTGCTGTTCGCTCGGCCTCGCATATTTATTTTGCTGCATATTCTATTATTGATATCATACTGTTAGGACACCAGCACCATTACCGATGATGCGTATGTACCACGTACACCTACTTGCCGGCTCACACACATCTTCATCGGTAATTGCCATGTCACGTACACTTTAGAGAATATAATTGCTTGACTTAGATTGTTAGCTGGTAGTTTTGACATGATATTAGTGTACTTCCCTTATATGCCATATTAGACATTGTAGTTATTACCTACCACTTCATGCATACTGTTATTCAGTTGTTCATGCCTAGTTCATTATCATTGACATATGCACTTGTGATGATTTCTTGAGATTTATGATATTTCTGGATTTCGGGGAAAGCCGCAAAATTTACAACTTATGATCTTTTAAAATATAAAATGTTGCGGTTTTCTAGTGATGTAAAGTGTCGTCCACCATGAGTTTGCTGTGGTTTTGGAGATCCGTGTCGAGGAGTGGAGGAACCGTCACGGGTACATGGTGGGCCCAGTATGGTACCCCGGGGCAAGAGGAATGTGGTGTTGACGTTGAGCCTGGCTGGGGAGCACTACCTACCGGTGATATTACCCGACGCGTCGGATATCCGGAGGATACCGTCGTGGTCTTGAGATGGATGGTAGGGGCCGGTCCGGACTGACGGCGCCCTAGATATTGAGCTTGAGACATTGATATTTCGAGACAGTGAGATTTATGTTTTGTGTCGATGCTAGACACTGTTGATACTGATTTCATTATGATACCTCAGTTTAAAAATACGAAGGAAATCTCACTAATTTATGAAAACAGTTTCTTCATTTACATGTATTCTGTTTCATGCATTCATATGATATATTGCTACCTGAGGCACTGACACGGGCACATGAAATTATACTCGGGTTAGATATTACCCTAGTCATTGATATAGGCTGCCTGTTATACTTATATTTGAGGATATATTATGATCATTGACCTAGGTTGCGTTATTTATGCGATTTCTGTGCGTAGATGTTTTTCTATTCACGAGTTGGCAACTCACCCCCGTTGTGCCCCAGTTTCTTGCAGATTTGCCGTACAGGTTTCATTACGGCTTGCGGGCTCAGTTTCATTCGGGTGATTTGCTAGTAGGTGGGTTTACTTGTATCATACCCCCATTATATATCTTGTATATCATTATTCTGTTGTATCTAGAAGTTCCATCAACCAAACATGTATCTATTGAGATAGAGACCAGTGTTGTTTATTCTTTCGACCTTAGAGTCGCTCGTTATATTTCTGGTGGTTTTGAGTTCCCTTTTGAGTTTTTGATCCTCGCCGTTGGCGTTGTATATTATATTGCTTGTGTGGTTGTGACCGTCGATTGACGAAGAGCTAGCTCCCGCTTGGGGATGCCTTTTTCTTGATTTCGTATACTATTCATGTTGTATCCTGTTTGGGGGCCAGTATTTACAAAGGAGACTCTGCCGAAATTTTCAGTAAATTTTTGATGCTTTTAAAAACCGCATAATTCGGCTTATGCTATTGAAACTACTTGCTTTAATTTGGTTTTTCCTGCACTCTACTACTTTTCTTGGTTTGGATTTCTGGGTTTTCGGTTTACTTAGATTACGTACGCCTCGAGACGTTCGTAGTTTAAGTGCCGGTCATGTTCCGTACTTTCGGGTCGTGACATCAATACTCTTGTGTCGATCCGCACATCCGAGAAACCTCATAAAGGCGATCCGCCAAACGCTCATGGCGCGGAAACACAGTAAAAAGACACATCTCCGCAATCGTGTGTCGTTGGAATTTCGCCCTGGTCAGTCCTCGTTCGTGACGAGCTCGTGCTGACCACAACTCTAGCTGTAGCTCTCCCTGCCCATAATCGTGGCAGCAAAACCATAACTGGTACTGATGAGGCTAGATTGGAATGAATATGTAGCGTCTTGAAAAGTCGTTTTGGTGTTTTCCTGAAAATCGGTGAAAATTCGGTATTTTTCCGAAAACCGTCTTTCTCGTTATTTGCAGTTTAGGGCTAATTATACCTAAAATGGATAGGCAATTGCTTGTTTTTAGTAGCTAATGAGTTACTTATTAAATTTTGGTCATTTAAAAATTTTTCCCTATTTTTCAATTTTTTTAATATTATTTTAAGCCGGTAAGAAAATACATTAAATTAGCGATAAATACAAATTTTTCCGGGCTAATTTTAATCTCTAAAATTATGATAATTAAAATCTAGTTGTAACATAAATTTTTAGTATTTTATTTTGATTTTTAACTAATTTTTATTATAGGAAGCGAAATTATTGAATTTTAAGCTAAAACTTGCAATTTTTGACTTGTAGGGGGTCTTTTTGCATAAAATTTCTTTTGTAAAACCCCTCTCTCTCTTCCCTCAGCCCTAGGACAGCCCCACCTTGATCAGGTCCAGAAATTTCTGGCCTCATTTTGGTTTCTTTCTTGTGTTGAATTGGTTTGTTTATGAATTTATTTTAAATATAGTTTGTTAAAGTATGGTGCATTGACTTTTGGGGTAGTTGACTAATGACTTTTCCCACACACCCACACCCTCCCCTTCCCTCTAATCTGGCCGAAACCTGCACCCCCTCCTCTTCATCTCTTTTCTTTTCATTTTCTTCAAATTCTTCAAGTTTAATTCCAAAAAAAATTGCAATTTAAAGCTTACAAATTAAACCCATCCTTCATCTTTCTTTTCCTTCACCTCCCTAGCTTGGATCTTGATGCTTGAGGCCATCATTTGAAGCAAATTTATTCTTGCTAGATCTCAAATTGAGGTATAATTTTGACCCATTTAAATACTTATGGTTTGATTCCTTGAATGAAATTGTTTTAGTGTTAAATTTCATTGCTAATTTCTAATCTTGTTTTTTTAAAGTGAATGGTTTGAATTGAATTAGGGTTTAGAAACCATTATGTAGTTGATTAAATCTAATTTGTTATCTAGTTGTGTTGCTAATCTAATCTAGAAGGTTAACTTGCTAATTGAGTTATAAATTAGTGTTAATTTAAGGTTTTCATATATAGTTTGGATTAAGATTTGCTAGGTTATATAATTCAAGTAATGGTTGTTTATGGAAAATAGGTTTTGAATCTTTGCTAATGTGTTGTAATTATAGTGTTTGTAGATTGCTTGTTGTGTGGTTGGATATTGTGTTGGATTGTGATAACCGTATCGCTAATTTTCGATTTTTGCACCAAAATTGCTAGTTTGTGCTTACTAGGTTTTTATTAAAATTAATTGGTGAATTAATTGTGATACCTTGGGGATATTTTTTTTAGCATCTCCTATGACGTTTAGGATGCGTGAGTGCGGAGTTTTGTGTAGTCGGGTTTTAGTTTTGCCGGGCGACCAAATCGGCGTTTTTTGGCAGTTTTTGCGATTTTCGCGTATGTTCCGCGCACCTTGTGCACGTTGTACCTAGCTAGTGAACTTTAGTAGTTTCGTTGGGTTTTGCGTCGTTCTTGATAAGTAACCTTATGTTTGGTATTGATGTAAATTCCAGGTTCGGTCGCGGAGACGTCAGACGCGGCACGAAAGGGGAAAGCGGTGATTGGACACAGCTAGCCAGGGATTCCGGTGAGTAGATGTAACATCTACGGGGGACTATCGTTGGATGGCGCAAGCCGCCCGATAGTTTTAGTAACTTACAAGATTCTTAGTGATGTTAGAAATTAGGGGTGAAATACGTATATGATCATTTGCTACATTCATACCCTATATTGACATACCTATACGAAACCATGTTATAGGACACCTGCACCATTGCCAGGGTTTTTATATGCAGCACGAGCACTATTCATGCTTACACACACACCCTGGTAATTGCCATGCCACCACACTAGATAACCTTTAAATTGAAACCTTTTACTAATTGATGCTTAAACCTGTGCTATTGCCTTTAATTCCTTAAAATGAAATCGTAGGATTGCTATTCATGTGCATGTACCTCATCATATTATTTGTTCATGCCTAGTCTATTAATCATACATCGTAGCTTAATTATTGATACCATATGCATTCATCACCATTGACATATACACTTATGAGAATTTCTTGAGATTTTATGATATTTCTGGATTTCGGGGGAAAGCCGCAAAATTTCTAAACTTACTATATTTTTTTTAAATATGTAAATTGCGGTTTTCTAGTGATGTAAGTGTCATCCACCATGAGTTTGCTGTGGTTTTCGAGATCCGTGTCGAGGAGTGGAGGAACCGTCACGGGTACATGGTGGGCCCGGTAAGGTACCCCAGGGCAAGAGGAATGTGGTGTTGACGTTGAGCCTGGCAGGGGACGGATTACCTACCGGTGAATTCATTGGGCACGGCGGATATCCAGAGGATACCGACCGGGGCCGCGAGAGGATGAGATATTGATATTGAGATGGGTTAGCCGGATGGCTGAGGCCAGAGACACTATGACATGGATTTATGAGATTTGAGACAGCTTTTAGGTGTCGTTGCTGGACACCGGTTCTCGTCGATTCTTTGAGTATTATGCTGGCATTCTAAAAGAGTTTCAAAAACAAAAAGAGATAAAATGTTTCATATATATACCATTGAGACCTCAGATATTCATGTTGCATACATATTAGTACACTGATGTTGTATACACACCTGCTAGTGCATCCAGTCTTACCTGTATTTTAGATGCTAGGATGCTTGTGTGCATGCATACGATAGCCTTTGTAGATGTTATTTATTACTCACGAGTTGGCAACTCACCCCCGTTGTGCCACAGCCTTCTGCAGGTCCGCTCCGTCAGTACAGTAGCGGCGGGCGCACTTGTTCTTTTGCCTCCTTTGCCTGGACTCGAGGTTTTGCTCCTAGGTGGGTTATATTATTATTTTTGGTACCACCTTGTATATTCTTTGTATCTAGTACACTCCATCTACTGTATCTACCAGCATTATTGTATTGACCTAGAGATGAGACTGTGAGATTTGTAGACTTTTATGCTGTATTTTGGGGTCGAGCTCACTTGAGTCGACATGCTGTTTTCTTATGCTTCATTATGATTATTTTGCTTGTTGTCATTTTAAATTGCGTGGGATTTGTGACCGCCTTGTGTCGAAGAGCTAGCTCCCGCTTGGGGATGCCCTATTTTGTTGGATTCATATATATTTTGTTGTACCCATTTTGGGGGCCAGTATTTACAAAGGAGACTCTGCCGAAATTTTCGGAAAAATTGGTATTGTTTTTAAAAAGGGTTTTACATGACTTATTTGATAAACTCGCTTTCAATTGATTGGGTTTTCTTCACTCTTTTGTTTAATTGGTTTTGTTTTCTGGGCTTTGGCTTACTTATTTTACGGACGTCTTTAGACGTTTCGTAAACTTAAGTGCCAGTCACGTTCCGTACCCTGCGGGTCGTGACAAAGTTGGTATCAGAGCGATAGGTTTTACCTTTTTGAGTGTAGGATGACCCCTGGTAGATGGAGTAAGTGACTTAAGCAGGGTAACGTTGCGTGCGTATGTCCGCGGCATACTTACGATACGGTACTCCGCCTAAGTGACTTTAGGATATACTTGCTTGAAAATTCCTTCTTCAATTCCGTGTATCCTATGATCCTATTGCACTATTCTTACTATCCGTTTTCCTGTAACAGCCACTATGCCGCCGAAGGCTACGAGGGCACAGAGGGCTGCCGCCAGAGACGAGATTCGAGCTGGCTCGTCCGAGACTAGGACTGAGCAGGGTGGTATGCCTACGCCGCAGGGACAGACCGATCCACCTTCCCCAGGCCGTATGGATAGGCTCGAGACCGGTATGGAGGAGTTACGATAGATGATGGGAGGCATGCAGGAGCTACGTCAGATGGTAGGATCCCTAGTTGCAGCCAGTCGTACACCGAGGCCGGATGACGTACCTACTACATCACAGACGACCATGATACCTGCTCCTACTACTACCACCATGGCCATTCCGGTTTCGCTACAGGATTTCATGAGGCTGAGACCTCCAGCATTCACCGGCACCGAGGCAGCGGAGGACCCACAGACGTTCCTTGACAGTTTAGCCAGGATCTGCCGTTCGCTGAGATGTTCGGATGATCGATGGGTAGAGCTTGCGAGTTTCCGACTAGAGGGTCTCGCGCAGACATGGTGGGAGTCAGTCTTGAGAGGTCGAGCTGCAGGTCTGCCGCCTATGACTTGGGTCGAGTTTACAGCGGTCTTTCTAGCCCGTTTCCTTCCAGAGAGCGTTCGTGACGCCAGAGCTCGTAGCTTCGAGGCCTTAGTCAAGACACCTGGGATGACGGTGTCTGAGTATGACATCCAGTTTACACAGTTATCCCGATATGCTCAGTATTTGGTGGATACCGAGGAGAAGATGGTGAAGAGGTTCGTACAGGGACTCGATGCCCAGCTATATCTTGCCATTGGCGCCCAGCACTACGACACTTATTCAGCTGCTATGGATACGGCATTGCGGATGGAGGCACGCATATCACAGACTTCGGCCATTTCTGGGCCAAAGAGGATTCGCACCGAGGTACCGTCTCAGAGGCAGCGCGCCAGATTCTTTCCGAGAGATAGGCCTGGCAGAGGATTTGGGCGGGGACAGTTATATGGTTCTTATCCCCAGGGGCAGCAGCCGTCGCGAGGGTGTTTTGGGTGCGGGAGTTTGCACCATCTTGTCAGAGACTGTCCGGCGAGACGACAGGGAGCCGCGACAGTTCCGCATGTGACCCTACCACCATCACCACCCCCTCCTCAGAGAGCCCTACTTCCTACCACCGGCGATGCTCCACGCCAGTTAGGTGCACCCAGAGGCCGTGGACGCGGCGGTCCTGTTCAGAGAGGACGGGGAGGCAGAGGCCGAGGTCGAGGTCAGCCCGCTATCGGTGGAGGACAGGCCCGAGTTTTTGCTTTGACACCGCAGGATGCGCAGGCATCCAATGCCGTTGTGACAGGTACCTTATCCGTATGTTCTTTCGACGCACGGGTATTATTCGACCCAGGTTCCACACATTCGTACGTATCTACACACTTTGCACCGATGTTGGGCCGTGAGTCGTCGTCGTTAGATCATCCGCTTGTTGTTAGTACTCCGGTAGGCGAGTCGTTTGTCGCTCGTTTTGTTTTTCGTTTGTGTTCCGTTCGTATCGGGGAGAGGGATTCATCGGTTGATTTGATTCTCCTCGATATGTTGGACTTTGATGTGCTTCTGGGCATGGATTGGCTAGCCACTTGTTATGCTTCGGTGGACTGCCGTGAGAAGGCAGTCAGATTTAGCTTTCCGGGAGAGCCAGTCCTTGTTATTCAGGGAGACCGCAGCGTCACCCTTCCCAGCTTGATTTCGTCTCTTCGCGCTGGTCAGCTCTTGCGGAAGGGATGTCAGGGATTCTTAGCGTTTGTTTGTGATACTCGAGCTGCAGAGGTTCCGTTAGACCGGGTCCCGGTAGTTTGTGAGTTCCCTGATGTTTTCCCTGATGAGCTACCTGGGCTACCGCCTGAGCGCGATGTTGAGTTCTGCATTGATTTGATTCCCGGCTCGGGGCCTATTTCTATACCGCCTTATCGGATGGCCCCGGCAGAGCTTCGAGAGCTGAAGGATCAGTTGCATGATTTGTTAGATAAGGGGCTTATTCGACCGAGTGTTTCTCCGTGGGGTGCTCCGGTCCTGTTTGTCAAGAAGAAGGATGGAAGTTTGCGCTTATGTATCGACTACCGCCAGCTGAACAAAGTTACCGTTCGGAACAGATATCCGTTGCCGCGCATTGATGATTTGTTCGACCAGCTTCAGGGTGCGGGGTATTTTTCGAGGATCGACTTGCGATTAGGATACCATCAGCTGCGAGTTCGACAGGAGGATATACCGAGGACAGCTTTCCGCACGCGCTGCGGCCACTACGAGTTTTTGGTGATGTCGTTCGGACTCACCAACGCCCCAGCAGCATTCATGGATTTGATGAACCGTACATTCAGGCCGTATCTTGACTTGTTCATCATCGTGTTTATCGACGATATCTTGGTGTACTCCCGGAGCAGAGAGGAGCACGAGCAGCACTTGCGGATTACGTTACAGACTCTGAGGGAGCACCAGCTGTTCGCGAAGTTCTCCAAGTGTGCATTCTAGCTGGACAGCGTCGGATTCTTGGGTCACGTGGTTACGAGAGACGGCATTTGTGTGGACCCGAAGAAGATTGAGGCTGTTCAGCAGTGGCCCCGACCTACATCGGTTACTGAGATCCGTAGTTTTCTAGGCCTGGCGGGCTACTACAGGCGTTTTGTTCAGGACTTCTCCCGTATAGCTGCACCGTTGACCGGTTTGACCCGGAAGGGAGTTCCTTTCGTCTGGACAGAGGAGTGCGAGCGCAGTTTTCTGCAGCTACGGACTTGTTTGACTACGGCGCCGGTATTATCTTTGCCTTCGGGATCAGGCGGATTTGTTGTCTACTGTGATGCTTCACGAGTGGGATTAGGATGCGTATTGATGCAGCATGGCCGGGTGATCGCTTATGCTTCTCGGCAGTTGAAGAAGCATGAACAGAACTACCCCACTCATGATTTAGAGATGGCTACAGTGGTCTTTGCACTGAAGATTTGGCGACATTACCTGTATGGCGAGTCGTGTCAGATATTCACCGATCACAAGAGCTTAAAGTACATATTTCAGCAGCGAGACCTGAACCTCAGACAGCGTCGTTAGATGGAGTTGGTGAAAGACTACGACTGCGAGATCTTATATCACCCCGGCAAGGCGAATGTGGTGGCAGATGCGTTGAGTAGGAGGCCCGGGGGTAGTCTATCCTTTTTGCGCGCAGTGCAGAGGCAGTCGTCAGCAGATTGGCAGATGCTATGCGACAGCCGGGTTGAGTTCGAGTTCACTCAGACAGGGGGACAGCTCGCGCATGTTCGTGCACGCCCACAGTTGCTTGACCGTATATATGAGGCACAGCGCAGTGACGACCGTTGCTCAGAGATCATGGCACAGATGGGACAGGGCAGATTTTCCGAGTTCGTGGTTGACGATCAGGGGATTTTACGATATGGATCTAGACTGTGCGTACCAGATGCTGATGGATTGCGGCGCGACATTCTTGAGGAGGCACACCGAGCAGTGTATAGTGTCCACCCCGGTTCCACCAAGATGTACCATGATATGAGAGAGACCTACTGGTGGGACGGGATGAAGAGGGACATTGCGGAGTTCGTTTCGAGATGCCTGACTTGTCAGCAAGTCAAGGCCGAGCACCAGAGGCCCGCAGGAGAGCTACAGCCGTTACCCATTCCAGAGTGGAAATGGGAACAGATTTCGATGGACTTCGTTGTGGGTCTACCCAGGACCAGTCGAGGGTACGACTCCATCTGGGTGATCGTGGATAGATTGACGAAAGCGGCTCACTTCCTACCGGTGAAGACCACTTTCAGCTTCGCTCAGTATGCTCAGCTCTATATTGACGAGATCGTGCGACTACATGGCGTACCGACTTGTATCGTGTCAGATCGAGGCACTCAGTTCACCAGCCGACTTTGGCAGAGACTTCAGGAGGCTTTGGGCACTCGTTTGAGCTTCAGCACGGCGTTTCATCCGCAGACCGACGGACAGTCAGAGCGGACCATTCAGACTCTCGAGGACATGCTCAGAGCGTGCGTTTTAGACTTTGGTGGTAGCTGGGATCGTCATTTACCTCTAGTGGAGTTCTCCTACAACAACAGCTTCCAGGATACTATTCAGATGGCACCTTTCGAGGCATTGTATGGGAGGAGATGCAGATCGCCCGTTTGTTGGACAGAGCTCAGCGAGAGCAGTATTTTGGGGCCGCGGCTTGTTGAGGAGACGACAGCAAAGATACAGTTGATTCGAGACCGGATGAGGGCAGCTCAGAGCAGACAGAAATCCTATGCAGACAGGCGCCGTCGCAGATTAGAGTTCGCAGTTGGCGACCATGTTTTTCTGAAAGTCTCTCCGATGAAGGGCGTGATGCGTTTTAGGCGAAAGGGGAAGCTTAGCCCTAGATTCGTAGGTCCCTTCGAGATCCTCGAGCATGTCGGCGCTGTTGCATATCGTTTGGCCCTTCCACCCAGCTTTCCCGATGTTCACCCCGTCTTCCATGTTTCGATGCTCCGCAAGTACCTTCACGACCCTTCGCATGCGATTCAGCACCCGACAGTCCAGCTAGAGCGCGACCTTTCTTTTGCAGAGCAGCCGGTGGACATCTTGGATCGGCAGGTGAAGAAGTTGAGGTCGAAGATTATACCAACCGTCAAGGTCCTTTGGCGTAGCCCGAGCAGCGAGGAGGTTACCTGGGAGACCGAGGGCGAGATGAGAAAGAAATATCCCCATCTCTTTGAAGGTACGTGTAGCTATATTTTTAAATTCGGGGACCGAATTTCTTTAAGGGGGGAAGACTGTAGCGTCTTGAAAAGTCGTTTTGGTGTTTTCCTGAAAATCGGTGAAAATTCGGTATTTTTCCGAAAACCGTCTTTCTCGTTATTTGCAGTTTATGGCTAATTATACCTAAAATGGATAGGCAATTGCTTGTTTTTAGTAGCTAATGAGTTACTTATTAAATTTTGGTCATTTAAAAAAATTTCCCTATTTTTCAATTTTTTAATATTATTTTAAGCCGGTAAGAAAATACATTAAATTAGCGATAAATACAAATTTTTCCGGGCTAATTTTAATCTTTAAAATTATGATAATTAAAATCTAGTTGTAACATAAATTTTTAGTATTTTATTTTGATTTTTAACTAATTTTTATTATAGGAAGCGAAATTATTGAATTTTAAGCTAAAACTTGCAATTTTTGACTTGTAGGGGGTCTTTTTGCATAAAATTTCTTTTGTAAAACCCCTCTCTCTCTTCCCTCAGCCCTAGGACAGCCCCACCTTGATCAGGTCCAGAAATTTCTGGCCTCATTTTGGTTTCTTTCTTGTGTTGAATTGGTTTGTTTATGAATTTATTTTAAATATAGTTTGTTAAAGTATGGTGCATTGACTTTTGGGGTAGTTGACTAATGACTTTTCCCACACACCCACACCCTCCCCTTCCCTCTAATCTGGCCGAAACCTGCACCCCCTCCTCTTCATCTCTTTTCTTTTCATTTTCTTCAAATTCTTCAAGTTTAATTCCAAAAAAAATTGCAATTTAAAGCTTACAAATTAAACCCATCCTTCATCTTTCTATTCCTTCACCTCCCTAGCTTGGATCTTGATGCTTGAGGCCATCATTTGAAGCAAATTTATTCTTGCTAGATCTCAAATTGAGGTATAATTTTGACCCATTTAAATACTTATGGTTTGATTCCTTGAATGAAATTGTTTTAGTGTTAAATTTCATTGCTAATTTCTAATCTTGTTTTTTTAAAGTGAATGGTTTGAATTGAATTAGGGTTTAGAAACCATTATGTAGTTGATTAAATCTAATTTGTTATCTAGTTGTGTTGCTAACCTAATCTAGAAGGTTAACTTGCTAATTGAGTTATAAATTAGTGTTAATTTAAGGTTTTCATATATAGTTTGGATTAAGATTTGCTAGGTTATATAATTCAAGTAATGGTTGTTTATGGAAAATAGGTTTTGAATCTTTGCTAATGTGTTGTAATTATAGTGTTTGTAGATTGCTTGTTGTGTGGTTGGATATTGTGTTGGATTGTGATAACCGTATCGCTAATTTTCGATTTTTGCACCAAAATTGCTAGTTTGTGCTTACTAGGTTTTTATTAAAATTAATTGGTGAATTAATTGTGATACCTTGGGGATATTTTTTTTAGCATCTCCTATGACGTTTAGGATGCGTGAGTGCGGAGTTTTGTGTAGTCGGGTTTTAGTTTTGCCGGGCGACCAAATCGGCGTTTTTTGGCAGTTTTTGCGATTTTCGCGTATGTTCCGCGCACCTTGTGCACGTTGTACCTAGCTAGTGAACTTTAGTAGTTTCGTTGGGTTTTGCATCGTTCTTGATAAGTAACCTTATGTTTGGTATTGATGTAAATTCCAGGTTCGGTCGCGGAGACGTCAGACGCGGCACGAAAGGGGAAAGCGGTGATTGGACACAGCTAGCCAGGGATTCCGGTGAGTAGATGTAACATCTACGGGGGACTATCGTTGGATGGCGCAAGCCGCCCGATAGTTTTAGTAACTTACAAGATTCTTAGTGATGTTAGAAATTAGGGGTGAAATACGTATATGATCATTTGCTACATTCATACCCTATATTGACATACCTATACGAAACCATGTTATAGGACACCTGCACCATTGCCAGGGTTTTTATATGCAGCACGAGCACTATTCATGCTTACACACACACCCTGGTAATTGCCATGCCACCACACTAGATAACCTTTAAATTGAAACCTTTTACTAATTGATGCTTAAACCTGTGCTATTGCCTTTAATTCCTTAAAATGAAATCGTAGGATTGCTATTCATGTGCATGTACCTCATCATATTATTTGTTCATGCCTAGTCTATTAATCATACATCGTAGCTTAATTATTGATACCATATGCATTCATCACCATTGACATATACACTTATGAGAATTTCTTGAGATTTTATGATATTTCTGGATTTCGGGGGAAAGTCGCAAAATTTCTAAACTTACTATATTTTTTTTAAATATGTAAATTGCGGTTTTCTAGTGATGTAAGTGTCGTCCACCATGAGTTTGCTGTGGTTTTCGAGATCCGTGTCGAGGAGTGGAGGAACCGTCACGGGTACATGGTGGGCCCGGTAAGGTACCCCGGGGCAAGAGGAATGTAGTGTTGACGTTGAGCCTGGCAGGGGACGGATTACCTACCGGTGACTTCATTGGGCACGGCGGATATCCAGAGGATACCGACCGGGGCCGCGAGAGGATGAGATATTGATGTTGAGATGGGTCAGCCGGATGGCTGAGACCAGAGACACTATGACATGGATTTATGAGATTTGAGACAGCTTTTAGGTGTCATTGCTGGACACCGGTTCTCGTCGATTCTTTGAGTATTATGCTGGCATTCTAAAAGAGTTTCAAAAACAAAAAGAGATAAAATGTTTCATATATATACCATTGAGACCTCAGATATTCATGTTGCATACATATTAGTACACTGATGTTGTATACACACCTGCTAGTGCATCCAGTCTTACCTGTATTTTAGATGCTAGGATGCTTGTGTGCATGCATACGATAGCCTTTGTAGATGTTATTTATTACTCACGAGTTGGCAACTCACCCCCGTTGTGCCACAGCCTTCTGCAGGTCCGCTCCGTCAGTACAGTAGCGGCGGGCGCACTTGTTCTTTTGCCTCCTTTGCCTGGACTCGAGGTTTTGCTCCTAGGTGGGTTATATTATTATTTTTGGTACCACCTTGTATATTCTTTGTATCTAGTACACTCCATCTACTGTATCTACCAGCATTATTGTATATTGACCTAGAGATGAGACTGTGAGATTTGTAGACTTTTATGCTGTATTTTGGGGTCGAGCTCACTTGAGTCGACATGCTGTTTTCTTATGCTTCATTATGATTATTTTGCTTGTTGTCATTTTATATTGCGTGGGATTTGTGACCGCCTTGTGGCGAAGAGCTAGCTCCCGCTTGGGGATGCCCTATTTTGTTGGATTCATATATATTTTGTTGTACCCATTTTGGGGGCCAGTATTTACAAAGGAGACTCTGCCGAAATTTTCGGAAAAAATGGTATTGTTTTTAAAAAGGGTTTTACATGACTTATTTGATAAACTCGCTTTCAATTGATTGGGTTTTCTTCACTCTTTTGTTTAATTGGTTTTGTTTTCTGGGCTTTGGCTTACTTATTTTACGGACGTCTTTAGACGTTTCGTAAACTTAAGTGCCAGTCACGTTCCATACCCTGCGGGTCGTGACAGAATATAATACTGAGCAAAGAAATGTACATCCTAAGGCTTCTTAAGTGGAGTAGCGTATCGTAAGTATGCCGCGGAACATACCCACGGTACGTCACTCTACTTTAGTCACCTATTCCATCAACCAAGGGTCATCCTATGTTCCGAAGGTAAAACCTAACGCTTTGATACCAACTTTGTCGCGACCCGAAAGTACGGAACATGACCGGCACTTAAACTACGAACGTCTCGAGGCGTACGTAATCTAAGTAAACCGAAAACCCAGAAATCCAAACCAAGAAAAGATGTAGAGTGCAGGAAAAACCAACTTAAAGCAAGTAGTTTCAATAGCATAAGCCGAATTATGTGGTTTTTAAAAACATCAAATATTTTCTGAAAATTTCGGCAGAGTCTCCTTTGTAAATACTGGCTCCCAAACGGGATACAACATGAATAGTATACGAAATCAATAAAAGGCATCCCCAAGCGGGAGCTAGCTCTTCGTCAATCGACGGTCACAACCACACAAGCAATATAATATACAACGCCAAGGGCGAGGATCAAAACTCAAAAGGAAACTCAAAACAACAAGAAATCCACAGAAATACAACGCGCGACTCTAAGGTCGAAAGAATAACATCACTGGTCTCTATCTCAAAAATAATACATGTTTGGTTGATGGAACTTCTAGATACAGCAGAATAATAATATACAAGATATATAATGGGGGTACGATACAAGTAAACCCACCTACTAGCAAATCACCCGAAGGAAACTATGCCCGCAAGCCGTAATGAAACCTATACGGCAAACCTGCAAGAAACTGGGGCACAACGGGGGTGAGTTGCCAACTCGTGAATAGAAAAATATCTACGCACAGAAATCGCATAAATAACGCAACCTAGGTCAATGATCATAATATATCCTCAAATATATGAATATCATGTAGCCTATAACAATGGCTAGGGTAATATCTAACCCGAGTGTGATCTCATGTGCCCGTGTCAGTGCCTCAGGTAGCAATATATCATATGAATGAGGTAGGAATGCATGAAAACAGAGTACATGTAAATGAAGAAACTGTTTTCATAAATTAGTGAGATTTCCTTTGTATTTTTAAAATGAGGTATCTTAATGAAATCAGCATAAAACAGTGCCTAGCATCGGCACAAAACGTAATCCTAATATCTCGATATCTCTGTATCACAGTCTCTGTACCTCAATATCTCGAAATCTCAATGTCTCAATCACAATATCTAGGGCGCCGTCAGTCCAGACCGGCCCCTACCATCCATCTCAAGACCACGACGGTATCCTCCGGATATCCGACGCGTCGGGTAAAATCACCGGTAGGTAGTCTCCCCCTGCCAGGCTCATCGTCATCACCACGAGCTTCTTGCCCCGGGGTACCTTACCGGGTCCACCATGTACCCGAACGGTTCATCCAACTCCTCGAATCGGGTCTCGAAATCCATCAGCAAACTCATGGTGGACGACTCATACATCATGGGAAAAACCGCGCTTTTCATTTAAAAAGAGAAAGAAGAAGTTTGTATATGTTTTGCGGTTTTCCCCAAATCCAGAAAATCTCATGGAAATCCGAATCCAAAACCTCAATAGCACGTAAAAAGTGAATATATGCATGAGAATCCATGAATGCGGCATAACAATGAATAACGGTATGCATGAAGCGACAGTAATAACTACAATATCTAAGCTGGCATATAAGGTAAGTACACTAATATCATGTCAAACTACTAGCTATCAAGCGAAGTTAAGCAATAATATTTTCTAGGGTGTGCGTGACATGGCAATTACCGATGAAGATGTGTGTGAGCCGGCAAGTAAGTGTACGTGGTACATACGCATCATCGGTAATGGTGCTGGTGTCCTAACAACATAATATCAACAATGCAATATGAAATAACAATGTAAGTATGCGATGCGGAGCAAACAGTAAAAATGAGCGGGAGCTAAATACTAAACACAACGATAACTAATCTGCATTTCCCTAATATAAATCCTACAAATGGTGCCTTTTGAAATAACACGAATCATGGGGTTTTGAAAATAGGGGCTACGGTGTTTTATGAAAAGATACGTCTTTTGAAATATCTGTAGGATCCCTTGGGCTGTCTTTTAAAATACCCACGATCCGCTAGTTTTGAAATAGGTAGGATTCTAATCTAATCTAACAACTACACTAAACTATACGGCTGAACTAACAAGCTGAACTACAGGTAAGGAAACCGCCTATCATCTGAGTCAATACATATACATACCTATATATATATAGTCGGTGATCCCGCCTCAATAATATCATATCCGATACCATATCTATAATCAGACATCCCAAGTCAAGAGTGTGGATCAATCATCAATATATAGCTCGTACGTAAATCCGTCGTACGGCATCCCAAATCTGGGTACGGGTCAATATCACATTCATCATACTAATCATCCGGTATCCTCTTTATCAAATATCATGATCGGGGTACTGATCTACGTCTAGTACAATACTGATACCGCCTAAGTATGCATGTACGTGTGTGAAACACTATGTCAAGGACCCGCTACAACGTCATGTCGTATCTCAAATACGAACCCTGCTATATCACCGATCTCACGGCCTCAAATCAAATCTCATCGACTCATCTTAAATCCCAAGTACTATCCTCATTATCCATGCATGCGTATATGAATGTACATATGCGTAGTCCCATACCCACACATATATACATATATACACATCCCAATCTACGCACAAGAAAGTAATATATGCAAGTCTGTGTGTGCGTATGGGGGTATAACAACCACTCTAGGGTTTCGCAACTAACCCAAAGCTAATCCATGAACACATAATCATATCATGAATAAACATTCTCGTATCACAAAACACCTATATAAACACATATATGAACTATACTACGGACTGCGGGGGTGCTATACGCCATCCACCCGACTCCTCCGCGTAGATATAAATCTACTCACCTGGTCCTCGCTCGCCGGTGCCGACGTCGCCACACGCATGCTTGTCGTCTCGAAGTCCACATGGGGGTACCTACATATCACAACGTATCGTATCGCATTAAAATCCGACTCATGACCAAAACAACACACGAATCCCATATAGGTCAAAACCTATGGTTGCTTTCACAAATCAACCCAAAAACCCTCGACGTCGGTGTACAAACGCCAGACCATCGAGAAAAACCCAAATACACTCATTTGCACATTCACGAACACTAATTTTAATATAAAATAGGTTAAAATTCACAAAAACCCCAAAATTCTAGTTTACAATATAGCCAATTTTAACAATTTTATAGCAAAAATGCACAAACAATAATTTAGCTTGGATTTTCATGAACTAAAGTATTAAACTACATTTTATAATGTTAAAGAAGTCATGAAAAACCTAATTACATTTTTAAACCCAATTATTTAACCAATTTTGAAAACCAAGTTAGCAAAATAGCTTAACTATTACAAATTTAATTTAACAAAAATGCAAACTAGCAACTAGATTAATTTTAGCAAGCAATAACATGTTAATCTACCCATCACAACCATAATCCAATAATCAAACCTTAAACAACTTCAAACCATATTCTTGAATTTTCAAATTAGCAACAAGAACCAAATTAACACTTAATTATGTTAGATTATGCAATTTAAACAACAGATTCTATATAGGGTTAAGATTTATACCTCCCAATTTTAGAGATCTAGCTTGGAAATTTGCCTCCAAAACACCAACTTTCCTCTAAGATCCAACTTAGAATAGGTCATGAGGAAATGGGTAGAGATTGGATTTGGAATTAGCCTTGATTTTGTAGGGATTTTGAGGCATTTTTATGGATTTTTTGATGCAAAATTGTGTGGGATTTGGGGGAGGGCTGCTGCAGTTTGGAGAGAGGGAGGGCTCGGCCAGCATCAAGGGGGAGAGGGAGAGAGAGAATGAGGGTGTTGGGTGTAAGTCAAACAAGCCCACACTCCAAGTCAACACTTATACATCCTTTCTTTATTCATTCTTCTCTTTTTCCCCTTTATTTTTTTTTCAAATCTTTGGAGGTGGGGACATTTGGAGAGTGGCCTGCACATTCGACCAGCAAGAGGGGGGAAAAGAGATGTGGTGTTTTGTGTGAAGCAATGAACACAAAACACCAATTCAATATGCACCAAATCCCTTTTATTTTCACAAAAAAAGCATTTTTCTTCAATATTTTCTAAAACCGTTTAACAACTTAATTTCATTTCAAAATCAACATGTTAAAATTTTAATTAATGTGTTATGATGCACAAAATTTGTTTCAACTCATTCCAATTTGTAATTTTCCCTAATTAAATGTATTAGTGACGGCTTAAAATAGTATTAAAATAATTTTTTTTCAGAAAATTTGAAATTTCACCAGTGGCTCAATAAACACCAAATACTAGCAAATTCATAGCTAGAATATGTATATTTAATTTTATAATAAAGATATTTGTATTTTGGATTTTTACAGAAAACCCCCTTATTTTACCGTTTTTTCGAAATTTCACCGAAACGATTTTCAAAACGTTACAGAAATTGAGTTTCTTTTCTCACATCTAAGATCCAAAACTCAATATTCAAAACAAAAGAGGGCCTTTAACATCAAAATAAAGAGAAAGTTGAGCATGGCCCTATAAGAGGGAAAGCCTGTAACGAATTTGAAATCACTGTACAAATTTTTTTCTTTTTAATGTACAGAAGAGAATATAGCAGCCTAAGTTTGAGTTATAAGTTATTTTTGCTAAATAAAAGTAAGAAACAACTTGTAGCTCACTGGTAAAGCCTCTACATTGCTGTGACATAGCCTCTGCGTTCGAACCCTATCAGTCACATTATTTTTTTCTGATTTTTCTTTTTTAACTTTTGGAAGCCCAAAAGATTTCACGTGCAATGCACAGAAAAATGAAAAGTCAGAAAAATCAAATATGTGGAAAATGGAGTAAACACTGAGAAGTACATGTGGCATCAATCTAGAGACCCAACTCCTCAAATCGACCGGCCAAATGCCCTTCAAGACCGGCACCGACGGCAGATTCACGGCCAAGGGTCCCCGGGTTTTGCACACACACCCTTTCACCTACCTCTGACTCCCCTGCACTGTTTGATTTCTCTGCAATCAAACAGAAACTCTTCATTTCACAATTAATCCATATTTTAATGCTTTTTAATCCATATTTTGAATTCCAAAACTCTAATTCTCCACTATAAATACTACCCCATACCCTAGCCCTTCACCATGCTGAAAATTCAAGCCAAAACTCTTAAAATTTTCCTAAGTACAAGAGGAGTAAAGTGGAGTTATACCGACATTTTCTTTTCTAAAATACATAACTCCCATTTCCTTTACGGTTTAATCAATACAACTTCATTACATCGCTTATAACCTTAAACCCTAATATTTTGAATCAAATTTCATCAAAATTTTCATGTGAAATAACTTTAATTTCACTTTTTCATTAAAATACCATGAACTTTAATATCATTCCCTTTTAGTTTTGTTAAAACTAGACCTTTAGGAAAAACTTCACGGGGTAACGACCTACCCCTTATGTACACTATTGTTTCATAGCATGATGCCTTTTTGTATGAATTTTTTGTATGAAGAAAATATTACATTAAAATAACACTTACTTTAAATATCGGCTTTCTTTTAAAACAGTATTTCGATTTCTTTGTGATTATGCCTCTATAACCCTCTTTAGGGGACCCACTAATAGATGGTGCGGATTATCGCACATCCTTAGGCTAGTAGAGCAAGATGCAGACCTCCAGACGGAACATTCGGTCTCGAAAGGTTTTAAATACGTTTTTAAGAAAACGAATTTTCTAAATAAATAAAGAAATTTAATTTTTAATAATTATATAAAAAAAATTACAAATCCTTATTTTCAAAATATAATAAACTTATTTTCTAAAAATGAAAGATTAACAAATTTCAATAAAAATACCATCAAGTTACCAAAAGACAACTCTTTTCAATAAAATACCATGAACTTCCAAAGTTAATTGTTTATCACTAAATACCTCAAATCCTTAAAATTCATGCTCATGAAAACCCTAATAATATAAATAAACCCTCGAGATTTATTTTTAACTATATTATAATATTTTTTATAAAATCCCCTCAAGCTATATAAAACAATATTTAAGGACCTTAGTAAATATAGGTTTAAGCGAGATCAATTCTCTTGAGCCCCAGGGAGCCGGAGAAAGTGAGTGCTTGTCTATTTAAGGTAGACAACTCAACAGAGTTATCAATAGTAATTGTCTTGGAAAAAGACACAAATCCTGCCGTCCATGTGCAGCAGTTACCGATGACTCCCAAACCTAATTCAAGAGCTAAATCCGTTACAAGTGTATAACTCGGTCTGAGTCTAAACTCAAATCTGAATCTAATTCAAACCTGAATCCAAAATCAAGCCTGAATACTTGAACATGAACATGAATACTTGAATCAAACATCCATATCAAACATGTATACTTAACTTGACTTGCCCAAACCATGGTTATAACTTGACTTGACTACTTGACTACTTGATTACATCCTGAACATGACTACTTGAACAATATGTATCCATGGTTTCAGCAAGACTTGTAATTATAATCTATACAATATATTATGCGGGGATAAAGGGGTAGATTGGTACGGAACGTATATCGTGGTATGAGGGGTCACTTAAAAGACACCTACATGAATTCTCGTGCAATTGTCCCATGGGTTATGACGGGGCCTTATACTACATGTTACCATAGTCCACAGGGTAAGATGTGTAAGTGCACGGCGGCGCCCCGGCCGTCAATCCGACGGCCAAATGCGGAAGCGGTGATAAACTTTAAATTTTACTTGAACTGGCAAACCGCCGCGCACTAATAACCGGATCGAACCACTAACTAGTCCTAGCTATCTACAAGATGGGGAAGAGAGATATACCGACAGATCCGAGTCCTCCGGTCTTCTCGTCGTCGTCCCGATCTCCTGCGGAATGTCCCGTCTCCTCCTCGTCGCCGGAAGTGCACCACATCGCCTACTTCTTTTACGGGCTCCCACCTCAATGCCGAGGCAACTCGGGCACGAAGCTGGCTAGTCGACGTGCCCAAGATTTGCTGTAGAATGTAGTGTACAAGTCTCATTTTGGGGTCGTAGGAATTGCCTTTTGGTGGAGGATTGATACAAGCTTTTTAGAGATGGTGTTGTGGGATTTTGCAACATGAAATGAATCAAAAATCCCACACCAAAAATCATGGGCGGCCCCATGCATGGCCGGCCAACACAAGGGAAGAAGAGGGAGTGGTAGTGGAGAGAGTGTAGTGTATCAAAAGATAATGGGAGCCATTATCATCTATCATGCAAGAGAGAGAGTCAAGACAAAGAGGTGGTTGAAAAGCAAGTGATGATGAGAAACAATGATCACTCCCAAAACCAATACTCAACCAACAATCATCAACAACCATGATTGTTTACAAAGTCAAGCCATGATGGAAAAGAAAGAGTCAAAGGATGGGCTCCATCATGAAACCATCATGATACAAATATATGCAAAGAACCCCTCCACAAACACTCATTTGCAACAATGCAAATAAGCCCTCCTCCACCAAACTTCGGCCAATGAACGATACAAAGGAAATTGGCCGAAATGAAAAGCAAACTGGCAACTCCACAAAACTGGTCCCGTAATAAATTACAGGAAAACCCCGATACTGTGCATACACACCTGCATTTGTATTCCGACCGAAATACAAATGCAATGAGACAAAATCTACACTGTACTATACTAGGATCCGGTTTAAACCAAAGCCGGCTAGTAATATCCGTTCGATCCTGATCCGTGCAATACCGCACGTATCTGATCGAACCCTGCCATATATGCATACGGCCTATAGTACAAACTGTCCGATCCTGATCCGTGCAATACCGCACGTATCTGATCGGACCTTGCCATATCTCCATTCGGCCTCTACAACCTTTCGCCCGAAAGCTGAGTAACTGAATGTGGGGGACTCTAAAGACTCGTCAACACCTTGGTTGTGGATTTAACCACTAGCACGTCAGAGGTATAAGCCAATACGTAACGGGCTACCAGGTATTGACTAAAAGGGACGTCTGTGAGCGAACTCAGCCTGACACCCTACTGAGCCTGTCAGTGACAATATCCGTACAGTCCGGTCCGTTCGTCTATGAGTATGGCATGGCGGGCCTAGGGGGTTGGTAAAAGTCAGACCCCCAAAAGCGGTACAAGTCGTGTCGGAGTGTAGCCCAGAACACCCTGAGATACTACTGGAATACCTACCAGTAAATCTCTTGCCTTGGCCAAGGACTTCGTGTAATGGCTCTCCTAGACACAGCGCGACCTCACCCCCAATACCGGGAGAGACGAACCCCTGAAGATACGCTCACTGCCTCCATGTGGCTCGGGACTGTACCCAACTAAAACCTGTTTGCACGACTCCTTTGAGCCGTGGTAGGGTAGTAATCAAAGTACAGTGGGAACTCACACGAGACAAATGACGATCCCCAGGTCGATGAACTAACCTGCACACATGTCACCAGGGAACTGCCATCTGACGTCTGGTATATGACCAACTAGCATGTTCCCGGCGAGTCCTGTCCGGTGTACTCATAACCCAATGAGCACCTGTATACATCTTAGGTGATCCAACTGACACCAGTGGCTTGTGAGACCGGCCACCGCCCCTCGTCGGGGTCTCGAATGTACACACTAGTCTACTCTGGAGTATCGATGCCCTGTCTCGAAACTCACACGACTAGGGACCATTTAAGGATATGCTTATAGACCCCCAGCTCCCACTTATATGATCGCCCTCATACTGCTGGTGGTCAAGCAAGAATCCTAGGGGCTCTACCAACGTGTAATAGCAACTTGTCAGGTCACCTAAAGCAGTACACGATGATAAAGGTAAACCAGATAGCATACTATCATCTCGAGTAAGACTGTCCTATCGGGATAGGTCCTCCATCAATCATTGCAATCACGTACCTGTGACCTAATAATTGACTCTGAGGGCACTATCTCCAACAATCTCCCACTTGCACTCAAGGCTAATTATTGCGATGTCGCATACTCACAGCCCGTGTGATACCGAACACCCAACTCCTCTACTAGTCAGTCTCACAAAGCTCGTTTGTGAAACTATTGCGTTCGAGGAATAGCCTCAGTGAGTGGATCCGCTTAGTTGTTTCTTTCTATGTCTCTCTATATTTCAAGTTCGCGGAGAAAACCCATCTCCCGAAATGAGCAATACCTGTCTTAGAATGTGTCTGGATGTCTGATGGGACCTAGCTCATAAATGAACTCCAAATCCAAACTTCTTAGACTGTATCGTCAACTGAACTTAATCAGTATCCTGCGCCATGCCTCCCTCAGTATTGCCTTGGATCACCTGTCCAAAATACTGCCCCTCATCAGAAGGAAAAACTATAACTCTGACAACCTCCTTGTCGTCCATGTCACCTTGGAAGCCTGGAATGATAACTGTTTCCCGAATGAGGCTGTCGTTATCATATCCCTAGAACATCCACTTATGTTCTAAAACTGCTTCCGACCGTTTCTCCAGGATTGGATTAATGTCAGCTTATTGCATCTAGTGCAAGAACAATGTCTGGTGTGGTACTTGACATCTCATGATTGACTCAATTGCCTAAGCAAGTGATCTGCCAATCATGCACATCCCTCTCTACTTTAGTCTATAAGACACCTTTAGAGAGGGTGACTCCATCACCTGCAGGTACACTACCGTGCCAGGAGTCGTCCATTCTAAATACTCTTAGAATGCCGTCTAAGTACCCATGATTGGGAAACCACCCAAATCTAGATCTAAAACCATAGATCTAGTAACCAGTATGTCTGATATGATATCCAAGTCCTATGTGGAGAAACTACTGTATGACGACCAAAGTATAACCGATCGTAGTGTAGGAGTTTCGTTTCCTACTCTGTGTATGACATCACACCCTACTACCTTCTCAACAGATCCATCCCCTATTCTGATGAAGTCAAACCTATGACTGTCACGTCAGAAATAGATGATCTTTCTCCGCTACATCTGCTTTAGTCTATAAATAGACATAAGCTGCCTGTCCACCAATGCTTCCGCTGCTCCCACTGACTACGACAACCCTCTGGCAGAGTCATATACACGTACACTTCTAAAGCAAGTTTAGAACGACGCTATACTCATCCTCCTGCCGGGTCTCACAGTCTGGAACAACAGCAATGGTAAGTCTGGGTGAACAAGAACCTCCCTGCCACCGTCCTTGAGGCTACCGGAGTACCTCTCGGGTGCCTGAGGTTACCCACCGTATCTGCGGAGTGGCCAATGGAATGTCAAACCAGATTGAATCTTTAGGTTCCTTATCAAATCTTCAGTAATCGTTTGTGGTTCTGGAATCACTTCCAGTTCTACCATACTCCCACTACTGTTTTTCTGAAAAAATCCATTTTTAATAAAACTGTGGCGAGTTTAGAACAATATCGCTATTGTTCATCCAGATGGTAGAAAATCAACCCACGTCATAGCCTGGGTCAACCCACAAACAGCCATTACAGAAAACGTGCCTTGAGTTATCCAGTGTCTGGTTTTAATCATAAGCCGGACAACTCCCCGTACCTTAACATCGTTAAGATATGAACTGTTCTATATCCAATATAGAACCAGAGGCACTGATTTAATTGAACCAGATTCAAATCATGCACCTATCCCCAGTGCATGTCTACTAAATGGAAGAAGGCCGATCAGCGTTACTCAACTTAGGAATGCTTCCAATTATGAGTAACCTGAAAGAGAAGCAAGTTCTCTTAATCATTACTATCAACTAAATACCATATACAAGTATCTACATCTTCGATCAACTTGAAGAATCCCGATACTTGCAACACCTGGTTCTCTACTTTATTCAAATACCTATAACTTCTCAAAATTCGGACTCTGTGTTTCCACGAAACACCTGTCTAAAAACTAGAGAAGTCATAAGTAAACTGAATATAGTACGAGGACCAACCTCTCTGTCCTGATGGACCCTGGACAACATACAATACTCTGTATAAGTCCCTTGAGTCCGATAACTCATCCACTGTGTGTCGTAGGTTGAAAACTGTACTTATGGTTAAGAAGAATTACACCGCTGTTTAATGCTCCTTACCTAACCATCCACTGATATAGGTAAATGTCATCGACATAATTTCAAAAAGTACATCTCACTCTATGAAAATAGACGTACAGATATATCAATTTGAAATTGGTGCACAACAGCGGATATTCAAAACCAAATATTTGCCGACCGGCAAACAGCCCAGGTGATTTCCTCAAATATCACCGATTACAACGAATCCCGATATAATGAGGATGATCACCTAATTCCCACTAACCTACTCCCACTCATCATCCGTAAAACCATACAGATGTGAGAATCATACCTGGTAAATACATACCCTGGAGTAAGGACTAATTGGGAAATCAGTTTTTCTTTAACTGTACACAGTGAAACTGAAATATTGAAATGTTTCGATGGGGTATCCCGGTATTCATAGTAATGCCTCTTCCATATTCATGACTGTAACCGTATAATTCTTTGCCACCTCTCCAAATCCCTTTTTATGTCTTTAGTCATTACCTTCTGCACACCCTTTTAGGCCAAATGGTTTTCTTCCTTCCCTACCGTTCGGCACCAGCCTATGGTTTGGAAGAAGACTATCCAATAAGCATAATGGGTGTACTGTCCTATTCCTAGGAGCACTCGCAATGCGAGAGAAGGTGAGGATAAAAGACACCTGAACAAACCTTATTCCTATTTCTCCTGGACCAGAATCCATCCCCGAACTGGAACAAGTTCCTTTCGAGTTCGTATATAACCATACGATGTAGTATCCAAATAAACTGTGGATCTTCGTAGTGATACGGAGTGTCCTGGAGAAATACAAAGGTGATTTAGGATTGGCGAAGAAATACTTGGTTTGGTCGTGAATATCTGTTGCAATTAACTTTGCCCTCTTACTAATCCCTTGCTTTGTCTGAACTTAATACCTTCTGCACACCATCGTTATGCTAATTGGTTTTCTTCATTCCCCACCGTTCGGTACCAGCCTAAGGTTTGGAAGAAGACTATCCAATTTGCATAATAGGTGTACTACCCCTAAACCAAGGAGTACTCGTAACCTGAGAGAGGGTAAAAGGGAAAGACAACTGAATAGTCCTATCCGTTTTCTCCAGAACCTGAAACCATCCTCGAATAAATTCCTTCGAGTTCGTATCTAACCATATGATGGTTTTGTCCAATGGAAGTGGACGTTCGTAGTAATACGGGGTGTCCTGGAGAAAAGGGTAAAAGTAGGAGTGGCAATGAGGTTTGCAACTGTGACAATCCAAAAGCCAGTTTTCAAGAAGGTTCGGTCAACTTGGTCACTGAGTCATAGTCTTAGGGTCGGGTCAATGGTCGCTGCCAGAGAGAGAGAGAAAAGAAACACTCAGCGTGCACTCTAACCTAGATCAGAATGGTTACCAATTTATCTAATCTGGAAACCTCCCACTGTACCTCAAATTCTCCTCCAAACCTGAAAGAAGAATTAGTCGGGGTCACCCGAGGAGTAAACCAACTCATCAGTGGGAATCGGGATCCAACTCTCATCGCATGATAACGTGACGGAATCCGCTCACGGTATCACACTCCAGAAGGTATGCGCATATCTGGCAAGTTTCAGTTCTTTTGAAACTCCCGATGTGGATTTTTGCCCCATGCTCTTATGACCTTGACTTTGGCCAACATATCATAAGTCACATGTCAAGTTCTACCCGTCATTCTCCAGGTTAATTTGAATCCATCCGTACCTACCCTTGACTTTGGCCAAAATGGCAGTACGACTGTCCCAAACCAACGCATCTATCTATGCTGCATATGAATACCCAATAGCTACCAATCACTGTGCCTTGACTTTGGCCAACATACACAGCTTGAATACTATTGACCACCCATATGAAACGACGGAGGGCTACGAATGGTTTCTGGCGAAAACCTTTAACGTAATGAACTTGATATCGTTGAAGGAACGGATAGCTTTTTAAAAATATAGTGACGAAAACCTTTGCTAAAGAGGTCACTCCCGGTGAAGGGATCTCGGCTCTTTCTCCGTAGAATGGGGTGCAGGATATTCCAAATGAATACCACGATGCAAAGCAAAAGTAATCGGCTATAGTGAAGTTAATGCCCTGACGCAAACTTCTGTCCAAGGGGTCACTCCCGGTGAAGGGATCTCGGCCCTTGCCTCGTCGACTGAGGAGCAGGATATTCCAACTGAATACCACGATGCAAAACAAAAGTGAACGTCCTTGCAATAACAGCTTTTTGAAAAGTGTTCCAACAACATCAGATTAGGTTTGTTTTAACTTGCATTAATCCGAATCAATGCAGTCCCATCAATTGATCACACCAAAAAGAACGAAAATATACTGATGTACGTATATGCCATCCGCATTCGCCACTGGGTCCCGTCATTACCCGTTAGGTTAGGTAACTAACGACAGAGCGGGGACTGGACTAGCGCGGATGCAAAACATATACAACATCTACTAATATATATACCAATATATTATATTTCGCTCAAGGCGTGATAAAATGCAACATCACAGAAATGTACAGCATCACAGAATAATACAGATATCTGGGATCCCCGGGTTTCACAGAGCCACTACTGAAACCCGACGTTCCCCTGGCCGTGTGGATAGCCTGTGCAATGAAATCCTAGACCCCTACGGGCGCGGCAAGTCACCCGCCAAAACCTGAAGCGAGGCAGTCCCCTTCAGCACCGTGAATGGACCACCCAGCACTTCACGGAATCCGGTAACTTGGGCACCCCTCCTGGGTCAACCTGTACCCCCTACGAGTGCGGCGAATAGCCCGCCAATCCTAGAGTGAAGCCCCCTCCGTCTCAATGCCATGAGATGCGGGCATGTTGCCCTCTAGAACCCGACTATCCGTGCACCCCTCCGCGGGGTAATCCTAGTACAGAAAGTAAAATATACATACAACGGGTACATCGACCGCAACCTGGCCGTGCCCCAAAAGAATAATACAAACAGGCAGTGACGGCAGTCCACATGTCGGACGCTCGCCCCGCAATATCAAATGTACATAATACAACCACAACTGTACTAGCATTGCATCCAGGCTATCCCCACGACCGATCCGCAACATCACAGCAAAAACAGAACATCAACGTGAAAGTCACGTTCGCAAATCCGTCTAGCCGGGCTATAGCAGTTAGACCGGATTTACCGATCAAGTGACATTCACGGTCGCAGATATAATGTAAATACTGTGAAATAATGTGTTTAAAATATCCGATAGATCAAAGTTTAACAAGTGGGCCCCCAAGCATTACTGTAGCAGATCAAGAAATTCTGGGCCCAATGTTATTATTCCAAAAACCCCAATTTTAACCCCAGAAAGCCTCTGTAAAAAATTGGTGCAGCGAATCCAAAGTAGCGCGGCAGAACCGCGGCGAGAAGGGGGTGTTTGCGGCGGTTCCGCGCTCCCACAGTGGAGTCACTTCATCGAATTTTTACAGAGCTCTTAGATTTTCCAGTACATCAATGTTTTACAACCTGAAAAAAATTTTGAGACCAAAAATTTTCAACAGAAACTGATGCTAGTGAAAATGTAGATTTTGGAATTTTGGTCGATCAGAAATGCAAAACACATTAAGGCAAGCTAGACTAAGTTAATGGCGAGGCTCTGATACCAATGTAAGTGCACGGCGGTGCCCCGGCCGTCAATCCGACGGCCAAATGCGGAAGCGGTGATAAACTTTAAATTTTACTTGAACTGGCAAACCGCCATGCACTAATACCCGGATCGAACCACTAACTAGTCCTAGCTATCTACAAGATGGGGAAGAGAGATATACCGACAGATCCGAGTCCTCCGGTCTTCTCGTCGTCGTCCCGATCTCCTGCGGAATGTCCCGTCTCCTCCTCGTCGCCGGAAGTGCACCACATCACCTACTTCTTTTACGGGCTCCCACCTCAATGCCGAGGCAACTCGGGCACGAAGCTGGCTAGTCGACGTGCCCAAGATTTGCTGTAGAATGTAGTGTACAAGTCTCATTTTGGGGTCGTAGGAATTGCCTTTTGGTGGAGGATTGATACAAGCTTTTTGGAGATGGTGTTGTGGTATTTTGCAACATGAAATGAATCAAAAATCCCACACCAAAAATCATGGGCGGCCCCATGCATGGCCGGCCAACACAAGGGAAGAAGAGGGAGTGGTAGTGGAGAGAGTGTAGTGTATCAAAAGATAATGGGAGCCATTATCATCTATCATGCAAGAGAGAGAGTCAAGACAAAGAGGTGGTTGAAAAGCAAGTGATGATGAGAAACAATGATCACTCCCAAAACCAATACTCAACCAACAATCATCAACAACCATGATTGTTTACAAAGTCAAGCCATGATGGAAAAGAAAGAGTCAAAGGATGGGCTCCATCATGAAACCATCATGATACAAATATATGCAAAGAACCCCTCCACAAACACTCATTTGCAACAATGCAAATAAGCCCTCCTCCACCAAACTTCGGCCAATGAACGATACAAAGGAAATTGGCCGAAATGAAAAGCAAACTGGCAACTCCACAAAACTGGCCCCGTAATAAATTACAGGAAAACCCCGATACTGTGCATACACACCTGCATTTGTATTCCGACCGAAATACAAATGCAATGAGACAAAATCTACACTGTACTATACTAGGATCCGGCTTAAACCAAAGCCGGCTAGTAATATCCGTTCGATCCTGATCCGTGCAATACCGCACGTATCTGATCGAACCCTGCCATATATGCATACGGCCTATAGTACAAACTGTCCGATCCTGATCCGTGCAATACCGCACGTATCTGATCGGACCTTGCCATATCTCCATTCGGCCTCTACAACCTTTCGCCCGAAAGCTGAGTAACTGAATGTGGGGGACTCTAAAGACTCGTCAACACCTTGGTTGTGGATTTAACCACTAGCACGTCAGAGGTATAAGCCAATACGTAACGGGCTACCAGGTATTGACTAAAAGGGACGTCTGTGAGCGAACTCAGCCTGACACCCTACTGAGCCTGTCAGTGACAATATCCGTACAGTCCGGTCCGTTCGTCTATGAGTATGGCATGGCGGGCCTAGGGGGTTGGTAAAAGTCAGACCCCCAAAAGCAGTACAAGTCGTGTCGGAGTGTAGCCCAGAACACCCTGAGATACTACTGGAATACCTACCAGTAAATCTCTTGCCTTGGCCAAGGACTTCGTGTAATGGCTCTCCTAGACACAGCGCGACCTCACCCCCAATACCGGGAGAGACGAACCCCTGAAGATACGCTCACTGCCTCCATGTGGCTCGGGACTGTACCCAACTAAAACCTGTTTGCACGACTCCTTTGAGCCGTGGTAGGGTAGTAATCAAAGTACAGTGGGAACTCACACGAGACAAATGACGATCCCCAGGTCGATGAACTAACCTGCACACATGTCACCAGGGAACTGCCATCTGACGTCTGGTATATGACCAACTAGCATGTTCCCGGCGAGTCCTGTCCGGTGTACTCATAACCCAATGAGCACCTGTATACATCTTAGGTGATCCAACTGACACCAGTGGCTTGTGAGACCGGCCACCGCCCCTCGTCGGGGTCTCGAATGTACACACTAGTCTACTCTGGAGTATCGATGCTCTGTCTCGAAACTCACACGACTAGGGACCATTTAAGGATATGCTTATAGACCCCCAGCTCCCACTTATATGATCGCCCTCATACTGCTGGTGGTCAAGCAAGAATCCTAGGGGCTCTACCAACGTGTAATAGCAACTTGTCAGGTCACCTAAAGCAGTACACGATGATAAAGGTAAACCAGATAGCATACTATCATCTCGAGTAAGACTGTCCTATCGGGATAGGTCCTCCATCAATCATTGCAATCACGTACCTGTGACCTAATAATTGACTTTGAGGGCACTATCTCCAACAAGATGGACTCCTCTCGTATACATGAATACTTTCTGTACCAAGCTACAAACAACCACGTTAAAATAACAATCATATACTTGTACAATTCACCTGTTCTTTTCACAGTACTTGTTATAGTCTCTTTCTTCTTTTGGGACATACCGAGCGCTAGTTCGCTGATGACATTCATTTCTATTTCTTTCTTTGGAATGTTCGTCAGAAGGACAGAACTCTCAGGAGATTGAGCCTAGTTAGGAGGATTTGGACCAGTTCGTGGCACAGCCTAACTTCTAGTTCCTTGTACTTATTTTCAGTTTGTATGCCACATTTTAGGCACTGCTTATTTCATTGTATCTTTTCTTTTCAAAACAATTGTATGTAAAGATGAATGAAAATAAAAGTTGTTGTTTACTTTATATCACTTGTCATTCTTGTACATTTTTATATATTACTTAATTACGCTTAACGTATTTATTTCTTAGTAAATACGTTGCAGCCTGTCACGTCATTGTTTTCGTCTACTAGGAAGCGGGGCGTGACAGGTTTTGTTGGTAGCCCATGCAGGTCCGTTCTGCATGAAGTCATAAGCAATATATAACAAGAAATATGTGATTCAACAACTTTACATTCCTTGCAATTCAATTTCCATTGAATCTATCCTAATCTTTCTTCTCTTTCTAAGGTGATGGATTCTCCAAGCAACCCTAGCACCAACGATGGAAGTACACCACCGTAACCTATCTTTACCGTTCTACCACATCCACCTACCATAGTCGCTCTACTCACGGAACAGACAATACTTCTGGAGGCTATCAAAAACCTACTCGAAGGTCAACAGGCTCCAAGCATAATTTTGCAGGTGCAGACTGCTCTCCTTCAACAGAGTCTCATCCGCTCTGAAGCAGAAGCACCGGAAGTGAAACAATTTCGAGTATTACACCCGAAGAACTTCTCAGGGAAAGAGAAACTGCTTGAAGTCGAGAAATGGGCTTAGAGCATAAAAGACGACCTAGCCGCAACCCAAGTTCCAGAAGTGGCTTGGGTCAGAATAGCAAAACTCCAGCTTACTAACAATGCCAAAGTCTGGTGGAAGGCCGAGGAAAGCCGTTTTGAACAGCTGATCTAATGGAAGACTTTCCGTGATCTCTTTAACGCCAAATATTTTCCGGAAACCGCGCACTTCGAGATGGAACAGAAGTTCATTCATCTGCAACAAGGGTCTGTATGGGATAATTCAGTGGATGAGTACGATGCAGAATTCACCATGCTCGGAAGGTTCTCCGCCCATCTAATTCCTACTGCCAAAATCAGATCCAGGCACTTCAAGCAAAGATTAGATCCTGATATCCAAGTTGCCCTAGCAACGGGAGAATACCGGACACATGAAGCAGCTTTGAAGTCATTCCGTCACTATGAAGTTGTCATTAAGAAGAAGGGAAGGCTATAGTTGGTCAGTATGAAACGCCCCGCCAACCAAATTACTGGAGGAGCCTCTTCTAGACCAACTCTTCCAGCGCCAGCTATGAGGTCAGGAGGATTATTTTCCTAAACTGAACCAAACTTCTGTATCTATTGTAAGAGGACTGGACACCAAGTCAAGGATTGCCGTCGAGAAAATGGTCTTTATCTGATATGTGGATCATCCTCACATACTATAGGAACTTGCCCACACAACCGAAGTGGCCCAGCCCCCGCAGCTAGACCAGCTATCCAAGCTCCGCCTATTCGTTTAGCCTTTCCTGCACCACCTCCATGCGGACTACCTTTACCTCGTCAGCCATCGATGTATCAGCATGCCCAGAGAAATATGCAAAGACGTTAGGCTTTCACTTTGACGGCCGTAAAGGCCGGAGCCATAGGTCAAGATAATACGGGTAAATCTCCTTCCATCTTTTTCAGCCTTTTCAATTCTTGCATCTTTTCGTTCTTTCATCTACCCAAATATTTTCATGCACCTTCGGTACAATATCAGTAGTTCCTTTACCACTGCTTTAATCAATTTTTTCTTGAATCTGTTACAACTTTCTTGTATAAATTTCAAGGACGAAATTTTTTATAAGGAGGATAAAATGTAACGACTCTGAAATCACTGTACAATTTTTTTCTTTTTAATGTACAGAAGAGAGTATAGAAGCCTGAGTGTGAGTTATAAGTTACTTTTGCTAAATAAAAGTAAGAAACAACTTGTAGCTCATTGGTAAAGTCTCTACATTGTTGTGACATGGCCTTTGCGTTCGAACCCCATCAGACACATTATTTTCTCTGATTTTTCTTTTTTAACATTTGGAAGCCCAAAAGATTTCACGTGCAATACACAGAAAAATGAAAAGTCACAAAAATCAAACTTGTGGAAAATGGAGTAAATACTGAGAAGTACACGTGGCATCAATCCAGATAGACAACTCTTCAAATCGACCGGCCAAATGCCCATCAAGACCGGCACCGACGGTTGATTCATGGCCAAGTGTCCCCGGGTTTTGCACACACACCCTTTCACCTACCCCCTAACTACCCTATACTGTTTGATTTCCCTGCAATCAAACAGAGACTCTTCATTTCGCAATTAAACCATATTTTAATGCTTTTAAATCCACATTTTCAATTCCAAAACCCTAATTCTCCACTATAAATACTACCCCATACCCTATCCCTTCACCATTCTGAAAATTCTAGCCAAAACTCTCAAAAATTTCCTAAGTACAAGAGGAGTAAAGTGGAGTTATACTACATCTTCTTTTCTAAAACACATAACTCCCTTTTCCTTTACAGTTTAATCAGTCCAACTTCATTACATCGTTTGTAACCTTAAACCCTAATATTTAGAATCAAATTTCATCAAAAAAAATTATGTGAAATAAATTTAATTTCACTTTTTCATTAAAATACCATGAACTTTAATATCATTCCCTTTTAGTTTTGTTAAAACTATACCTTTAGGAAAAACTTCATGGGATAATGACATACTCCTCACGTACACTCTTGTTTCATAACACGATACCTTTTTGTATGAATTTTTTGTATGAAGAAAATATTACATTAAAATACCACTTACTTTAAAAAACGGTTTTCTTTTAAAACAGTATTTCGATTTCTTTGCGATTATGCCTCTACAACCCTCTTTATGGGACCCGCTAATGGATGGTACGGATTATCACACATCCTTGGGTTAGTAGAGCGAGATGCAGACCTCCTCATGGAGCATTCGGTCTCGAAAGATTTTAAATACGATTTTTAAGAAAAACGAATTTTCTAAATAAATAAAGAAATTTAATTTTTAATAATTATATAAAAAAATTACAAATCCTTATTTTCAAAATATAATAAACTTATTTTCTAAAAATGAATGATTAACAAGTTTCAATAAAAATACCATCAAGTTTCCAAAAGACAACTATTTTCAATAAAATACCATGAACTTCCAAAGTTAATTGTTTATCACTAAAATACCTCAAATCCTTAAATCTCATGCTCATGAAAACCCTGATAATATAAATAACCCCTCGAGATTTATTTTTAACTATATTATAATATTTTTTATAAAACCCCCTCGAGTTATATAAAACAGTATTTAAGGACCTTAGTAAATATAGGTTTAAGCGAGATCAATTCTCTTGAGCCTCAGCGAGCCGGAGAAAGTGAGTGCTTGCCTATTTAAGGTAGACAACTTAATGGAGTCATCAATGGTAATTGTCTTGGAAATAGACACAAATCCTGTCGTCCATATGCAGCAGTTACCGATAACTCCCGAACCTAATTCAAGAGCTAAATCAGTTACAAGTGTCTGACTCAGTCTGAGTCTAAACTCAAATCTGAATCTAATTCAAATCTGAATCCTAAATCAAACCTGAATACTTGAACATGAACATGAATACTTGAATCAAACATCCATATCAAACATGTATACTTGACTTGACTTTACCGAACCATGGTTTTAACTTGACTTGACTACTTGATTACATCCTGAACATGACTACTTGAACAATATGTATCCATGGTTTCGTCAAAACTTGTAATTATAATTTATACAACACATTACACAGGGACAAAGAGGTAGATTGGTACAGAACGAATATCGTTGTATGAGAGGTCACTTAAAAGACACCTACATGAATTCTCGTGTTGTTGCCCCGTTGGTTATGATGGAGCCTTAAACTACATGTTACCATAGTCCACGTGGTAAGATGGACTCCTCTCGTATACATGAATACCTTCTGTACCAAGTTACAAACAACCATGTTAGAATAACAATCATATACTTGTACAACCCACTTGTTCTTTTCACGGTACTTATTATAGTCTCTTTCTTCTTTTAGGACTTACTGAGCACTAGTTCACTGACGACATTCCTTTCTATTTCTTTTTTTGGAATGTTCGTCAGGAGGACAGGACTCTCAGGAGACTGAGCTTAGTCAGGATGATTTGGACCATTTCGTGGCACAGCCTGACTTCTAGTTCCTTATACATACATTCAGTTTGTATGCCACTGTTTAGGCACTGCTTATTTCATTGTATCTTTTCTTTTCAAAACAGTTGTATGTAAAGATGAATGTAAATAAAAGTTGTTGTTTTTATATCGCTTGTCATTCATGTACATTTTTATATATTACTTAATTACGCTTAACATATTTATTTCTTAGTAAATACGTTGTGGCCTGCCATGTCATCGTTTCCGTCTACTGGGAAGCGGGGCGTGACAAACCCTATGGCTTCTCCCTCGGGAAATCCCTCGGTGATGCGGATTTTGATCCGTACTTCCCTTTCTTGAACGCGGGTTTCCATCCATGATTCACTATAACGCGGAAACATAAGCTTTGGTCTATATTTCACCAAACTACAACCTTCAAAATCTAGCGGTTGTGCTGCCGAATTTTTGTTAAAATCTCAACACTTAGTTAAA
Organism: Agapanthus africanus; assembly: GCA_030015575.1. Lineage (NCBI taxonomy): Eukaryota > Viridiplantae > Streptophyta > Magnoliopsida > Asparagales > Amaryllidaceae > Agapanthus > Agapanthus africanus. The sequence goes on along the minus strand of JASDDO010000024.1, from coordinate 421,011,422 downwards.
TTTTAAAGAAAACTAAGAAAAGGAAAGGAAATTAATATTAAAAAACGAACAAAACATACCCACCAGAGGGTGCTCAACTCGGGCACCCCTCCCGCAAAAGGACGGATCCGGTCCTCTATAGGGATACACGAATCCGGGTGCTCCCTATTAGGGCACCCGAAACCCGAGTCCCCCATTGGGGCACCTGAACCCGGGTGCCCCATAGGGCACCCGGTCCCAATCCTCCCATGGGGGCACCCGAGTCCCCATCTTCTTTAATAATAAAAAAATAATAATAAAATACAAATTAATAATAAAATAAAATAAGGATATAAAACAAAACAAACCGACCTGTTTAAACATCACTATCGCACTGATTTCGCGTAACTAGCATGACCCGTTAATCGGAGGTCCCCTCACGTCAAAAGCGAGGGATAATTAGTAGCAGCCTTATCCGCAGCTACTGGAGATTTGGATTCTCAGAATCAATAAACCCCTGCCTACCATGTAGGGGGAGGGGGAATCTATACACGTGTGGCACGCGAATGCATCCATCTCAATGGTTGATGAGAAACACTCTACAGCCATTTCCTACAACCGTTCACTTAATAGGCGACAGCTCTACCGCTGACCTATTTTGGATGATATAAATTTAAGAAAACTAAAAGGCTGAATAAGTTAGTAGTTCTTTCAAAAAAATAATAAGTTGCATACATGATGTTTACATTACAAAAATGTAGAAGCTGCTATCTGCTATAACCACCCGACATCTCACGATATCTGCTATCCGACATCTCACGATATCTGCTATCCGACATCAAAAACCTTCAAGCCGACATGACACCGACATCCGAAATTTAGAATATTTCTTTTAGTCAGCTTTGTTTTTTAATTTTTAATTTTCTTTTTTTAAAATGTTTGAGAAAAAAAGGGTAAAATGGGGAAAACAAGTCAAATATTGCTGGCGTGGCAGTTAAACATACCGTTTATGCAGACGTAAGAAAGTTGATGATATTTAGTTGCAATTGGGGATGATGGTTCATGATACTTGTTTGTAATTAAATTTGTTCATTGTATCAATCGCAAGAAATATGAAAGTTCATGGGTACATTTGTGCAATTTATCCTTATATCTAATATATCTAGAAAGCTGAAGAGTCACTATACAGTCTTAAATGTCGTGTCCATGTATGTTTCTGCATCTATGTCTGCGTCCATGTCCATGTTTCATAGTATCCATATACTTAGAGCAAAGGTCCTCAGCTACACTAATTTATGCTTTTGTTCTTACTTTTGCATCATTTGGAGAAATTTAAAGGGAATATTCACATCTAGTGAAATTTGATCCAGAATTTTAGAGGAGGACTGTAACATTTTAGAAAAAATAAAATATTATTTTTGGGAATTTATAAGATTAAATAATAAATATTATGAATATTTTAATAATGCGGTATAATTAAATACCAATAAATTGGGAAATATTTGGAAAATTATATGAATTACTGAAATGAGGGTGTTTTATATGATTTAAGAAAATTATAAATTCTTTATGATTAATTATATTCCATTTTAATGCTAATCGCGATTAAATATCACTAATCGTGTATTAAGTTTGATTTGTGCATATGACATGCACCATGTCATAATTTACACTTGTGTTACATTTTCTACATAGATTTTCCTTATATTTGTTCATGCATGGCTTTTAAATGAAAAGAAAAGATAAGAAAGGAAAAGAAAAGAAAAAGAAAATGAATATAGTGTAGGGTTACTAGGCACTCTCACAAGGTTCTACAAGGTATCAACCATGCCCGATTTAAATTTTAGACATGCCGAACAATCCTAACCAAGATCTTAAACTAGAGATTAGGTGAAACAAACCAAGTAAACAACTTTACTTCTAAGAGTTAGGGATTACAACCTTTGTAGTCCGTTCCTTCACTTCTAAAGCTCCGTGTTGAGGTCCCTTCACTGCGATCATCGACTATCCGGACTCTAGAGAGGCTTCACAAAAGAAAGATGCAAGCTTGCTTCCGATCTTTGATAACAAAGATGATCTACCTTGAAGAAACTCAAACCCAAGCTCTTGCTTTACTAATCAAGTATTAGCAAAGCAAACATCCTAATCTAAAAGGTTAGAATAGATTAGGATGATGAAGTAGGAATTTAGCTCTCATTTATTTTCGTAATCTCACTCATTTTCATCACTAATGAAAAAGCTAGAAAGTTTTTCCTTCCAAAAGAAGAAGGAAGAAGAAGAAGCATTCTTTTTGTGATGAATAATGAAATCATATCTAAGGTTAGAAATCCAACCATGAGTTAAGAATAATCACTTAACCCTTGTAGAGATTTTACCATGGTAAAGGGTTTAGGTTGGGTTAAGGAAATATCAACAAAATATCATAACAAATATCTTTGCTTAAAACAAAAGCAAAGCTTCTAGAAGCTACTAGAAAGTTTAACCCTAATCCAAACCCTAACCATATTTAATCTCCACAAAACATGTTGCATTTGTAACCTTAACTTGTTACAATATTATATATCACATATATAATATATTTTGTAACAAAATAAAATAATACAATTAACATATATCGCATATATATCAATGTATTACCCGAGTGAGAAAAAGAATCTTTTAGTGAGCTTATATTAGTTAATGTAATTTAATATATCAAATATATAATTATACATTAAATTATCGAATCAACACTTGATCCGATAATCCGGCTATTTCACAAATAACTGACTAATATAATCTATATCAGTTCATCGAATCAACACTTGATCCGATGACCCGGCTATATCACATATACCCAGCCGATATCTGATATCGCGAGAATCTAATACAGTATCACATACACGTATTGTTCTCGATCCCGCACATATCATATATGTGCTCCAACTCCGTTTTTCCTGAGCCAGGAAACCTCTGTGTAGGACTCTAAAGAATCGTCAATACGCCGGCAGTAGGTGATGATCATATCAAACACCCACAAGCTGCAAGCGATCAGCTAAACGTAACAGCCACCCAGGTATTGAGCAATCAGAAGATCAATAAGCAAGCCTGTACTTTCTCCCGTGAATCCAACCAGTAACACTCCCGTACAGTCCGGTCTCTTCGTCTGATATGTCGCATATCTCGCCTAGGGGTGGTAAATGTCAGACCCCAGTAGCTTGATAAGTCATGTCGATATAAGGTCTATAACAGTTAGAGAAACTACTGATAACACTTACCAGTAAATCTCAGCAACCCTGACCAGGGATTTCCGGTTATAGCCAATCTAACACAGCGCAACATCAACACCCTATACCGGGAGAGACGAAACTCCTCCTATCGCTCATTGCCTCCATGTGATTCGGGACTGTACCAAAAGCCACCTTTTTCCACGCCCTCTTGGACGTGGTATGATAGAAATCAAAGCACAGTGGGAATCACACAAGACTCTATGACGATCTCGGGTCTACAGACTAACCTGTACCAATGTCACCAGAGAACTGCCATCTGACGTGAGGTATAATACCATCTGGGAGTTCTCGGTGAGTCCGTCCAGTGTATCCAGTCTCCACTGAGCACCCGTATACCTTCTCTGATATCAAATACCAATGGATATGAGATCATCCATCGCCCATCATATGGGTCAAGAAGCGCATACGCTAGTCTACTCTGGAGTATCGATGCCCTGTCTCGGTACTCCCACGACTAGGAACATTTGAAGGATGTACTTGGCGACTACACTGTCCTCACTAGTATGATCTGCATCATAGTCCTGGTAGTCAAGTACTCATTGTAAGGGCTTTATCAACATGTAACATAGAGACAATCAGAGTACATGTTAAGATAAAGAGCAACCAGATAGCGTACTATCATGTCGAGCAAGAAAGTCCTCCCTATATATGTCCAAACATCCACTACAATATACATCGCATGTACAGTAATGGCCTCTATGGCATACATATAACTAACAATCTCCCACTTGCACTAGGGCCATCTGTTGTGGTATCGCATACCCAACAATCAGCTGAGGTTGAAGTATCTCATACTCAACCATCCCATAAAAGTCTCCACTGGGAAATAGGCCTTTGTGAGTGGATCCGTGCTGTTGTCCTCTGTGTCTACTTTCCTAACCTCGATCTCCCTGGAGATCAACCATCTCCATGATCAGGTGATACTGCCTAAGAATTATATCTGGATTTTTGATGGGACGGGGGTTCCTTGGCATAAGCCACAACTCCATTGTCACACAATGGTAGGAACGAAGTTCATCTCATGAACTTATATATATCCAGACTGCCTCTTTGGTAGCATCCTTGGTAATGATGTATCTTGCCTTTAATCGTCTAGTAAGTTACGGTATCTAGCTTGGAACTCTTCCAACATACCGTCCCTCCACTGAGGGTAAAGACAAAGCCTGCGACTGACATTCAGTCGTCTTTATCACCCTGGAACCTTTCCAGTGATTCTCCCCAGGATCTTTTGATATCATCTCACTATAACTAGTGAGATTCCTAACATCCATTTAGATCTATCCCATAGATCCATAACCCAAGATTTAGGAGGTATCACCTTGATCCTATATGGAGAATCATTGTTATAAGAGGAGATTGACCGAGCGTAGCATAGGAAACTCCTTCCCTATCAAGAGTATGTCATCCACGTACTCTACGAGGATCACCACCATACTCTCTACTACCTTTTTGTATATACAAGGTTCACCTACCATTTTGATGAAGTCAAACTCTTTGACTACCACATCAAAACAGACGTTCCAACTCTGCGATGCCTGATTTATCACATAAAATATCTTGCTCACGTTTCGGCTGCTCCCACTGTCTACGAAGCCCTCTGGCTTTGTACTTATAGACGCTCTCTTCCAAATCATCATTTAGAAAAGCAGTCATGACACCCAACCGCCAGATATCGTAGTCATGGTATGTAGCCGTGGCAAGTAGGATCTGGATGGACTTAAGCATAGCTTTGAAAGTATCAACTTTTCCATGTACACCAAGTAATCTTCTCAAGATATACTTGCTCCTGATGGGGATTTAACCCTTCAGATAAAGCAACCAAAGTCCATACTTTGTTTGTGTATAAGGATTCCATCTTAGATCGCTAAGCATCCAACCATTCTTACAGAGTCCTACTCCTGATGGCCTACTCGAAACTAGTTGGGTCATCATCTCATGATGCAATCCTCGCTCCCACTGTCATAGAGAAACTAAAGTATCTCTCAGGTGGATGAGGAATCCTACCAGATCGGTAGAGAGTCTGAGGTTCGTTGGAAACTATTGAATCCTCCGGGTTTACCAAATCATCAGTTGCAGTTTGTATAGCTGGAACTCCTTCCAATTCTACCTCATAACCACTAATTTCTTCACAAGAAATTCCCTTTCACAAAGGTGGCATAGTGAGAAACAAAACATCTTTTGTTCCTCGGTTTGGCAGAAGATATTCCCTTGCTTATGCTTGAGATATCCAACAAACTTCCACAGAACTGACTTTGCCTCGAGCTTGTCCGGATTTTGCTTTTAGACATAGGCTGGACAACCCCAAATCTTAACTTACTTAAGATATGGGCTCTTCCCCTTCCATATCACATATGAAGTGGTAGGCAACTGATTTGATTGGAACCCTATTCAATAGGTATTCAGCTTCACAAGTGCATAACCCCAAAAGAAAATAGGCAACTCAGTAGTACTCATCATAGAGCACACCATATCACATAGGGTGCGATTGCTCCACCCTGATACACCGACGTGCTGTGGTGTATACGGAGGAGTAATGCTGAGAGAGAATCTCATTCTCCTTTAGAATAGTCCAGGAATCCCGTGCTCAAGTATTCTCCTCCTTGATCTCATCAAAGGACATAATACTTTTACCCGATCTTTGGTTCTCTACTTCTAACTTATATTCTATGATTATCTCAAAAGTTTCGGACTTGTGTTTCAACAGGAACATATATCTGAATCTTGAGAGATCATCAGTGAATGTAATAAAGTACAAAGAACCGGTCTTGGCATCTGTAGACGGGGGACCTTCATACATCAGCATGTATCAATCCCAAGAGTTCACTAACTCTTTCTCTGTTTCCAATAAACGGAGCTGTGGTCATCTTATCTTAGTGACAAGACTGGCAAGTTTTATAAGATGTAAATCCAAACTAATTTAAATATGCATCTTTATGTAACTTCAGCTAGTCGGGTCGCATTGATATGACCTAGTCTACAATGCCTCAAGAAGGATTCGTTCATTTCTGAACTCTTCCTCTTGTGTGTGTTCTGTACGTTAAGAACTGTGGTTTGATTTAGAACGTCTATGCTTTTAGATAACGTGCCTGAACCGATCAACTCTTGATATAGGAAATGTTCAAAACATTATCCAACGATACAAAATTATATCCTTTCTTCTCATATAAAGAGACTGATATGATGTTGTATATCAGGTTCGGTATCTAATAACATTCGTTCAGAATCAATGTATTCTGGTAATACAGGGTGATAACTACCAACAGACTTGGCTGCAACACTTGCACCGTTTCTATCTCATGAAATTTATCACCCGTTCTTAGTTCTCTACCTATCTGTAGCCCATGTAACAAATTACATATGTGGGATCCTGATCCGGTATCAAATACCCAGGACGTAAAGGATATTTGAGAAACAGTTCTGTGTAATGAACACACCCAAAGAAGATGCATCAACATACACTATCTTCATTTGGGCGGCACGGGAATTCTGGTAATCCCCTATTTCCTTCTCCGTCTTATAACAATTATAAGTTGGAGCGGAACCAACGTTCCTTAGTGCAGTATAACAAGCGGGTTCGGTCAATACATCCGTATTATTATCTTGATTAAGGCGTGGCATAGTCGCAACCAAGAGAGAGAGAGAAGAAAACACTCAGCGATTGCTCTTGCAAGATTAGATTGGTTATCAATATATCTAATCAGGATGTCTCCCACTGTTTTAGTCAAATCTTCCTTCAAACCCTAAAAGGAAAGACTAGCCGGGATTAATTACACGCTACAAGTTCGCCAATCTTTCAGCCAGGCAAGTGCCGGTACTTTGAGGGAGATTCCCCGTACTTTCGCGCGGACCTAATTAAAGTAAACCTCGTTTTCCCAGGGGCGTAACCCTGTTGACACATTTCTAGACACCTACTTGATCGGCTAATTGTAATGTGTAAAACTCTCCTACGAGTAACTCTTACTCGCAGCGGGTATCGGGATCCAACTATCTCATAGAAGGTATGCAATCTCATTGCAAATTTCAACACTTGAAATTCCCGATAATATTTTGCCCCGAGCGATCTATGACCTTGACAAAGTCAACAAACCATAGACCGCAATTCAAGTTCAACCCGTCATTTTCCGATTGAATTAAACCCACCCACATGACCCTTGACAAGGTCAACAAAGTCACACGACTACCCTAATCCAATCGCATCATATGCTTATACAGATAAGCATAAATAGCTACCGCTCACTACGCCTTGACAAGGTCAACAAACGCAGCATGAATACTATGAAGTACTTATCTGAAATGACGGAGGGCTACGACAGGTTTTTTAAGAAAACCCTTTGCGTAATGAACTTGATATCGTTGTAGAATCGAGTGATTTTAAATGGAATGTTTTTTAGGCCTTTTCTAGTTTTGCTAAAGAGGTCACTCCCGGTGAAGGGATCGTCGGCTCTTTCCTCATCGAATAAGGTGCAGGATGTTTCATAAATATCACTATGCAAAGCAAAAACTATAGAAACAATCAAAAGACAAACCGAGTTTGTAGCATCTGCTAGTTTCGCTAAAGAGGTCACTCCCGGTGAAGGGGTCTCGGCTCTTTCCTTATCGAATAAGGTGCTGGATGTTCTACAAGGAACACCGCTATGCAAAACAAGAACTAGAGCTGCCATTTTTTAAACAAGTTTCTACAACATCTTTAGGTTTCTTTTCATTCATTAATCTCATTAATGAAGTCCCATTTTAATATGCTTCACAAGCATCACATTTGAAACGAAATCTGCAATATAACATATATCTCATATATATAATATAAACATTCGTCTCAGGCAGTAATATGATCTCATTACAGAACATTGCAGCAGAAGAAACATATATGAAATATTGGATATACTAGGAAGTCTGTGTTTTAGTACGAGTCTGTATAAAACATGGATTCCACGGTCGCGATGAATAGCCAAAACTACATCCCTAGACCCCTACGAGAGCGGCAAGCAACACTGCCAATTTTAGGGTTAGGAGACCCGGTCTCGACTCCTCGAGATGGTCTCCCACTGGACCCTAGAACCCGGTTACTTATGCTCCCCGCCTTGGGTCTACCTAATGCGGAAAAGTAAATAATATACAATGGTGACATCATCCTCAGCCCGGAAGTGCCCCAATAATAGAATATTACATATAAATGAATTTTACATGAATGAAAATAAAAACTCCCATCTCACATAAAACCCCCGGCTATTTAGAACACGACGATCCAATATAACATATCACAGCAACACATAATATCTCATATCATCAACGTAAGCAAGTATGCGTATCCCGATTGTCGTTGATGTATAGCAACGAAACCAGCGATACACCACATACTACGCTTACGGTCACAGAAAAGAAAGTGTAAAACTACAACAGTTGGAATCCGCAACCTTCTTAGACATCTCATGCCTAATCAAATGAATTCCTTAGACATCACATGCCTAACAATTATAAACCCCGCATTTTAGTCTCGATCTTGAAAACACTTTTCAATATCAAGTCGAGCAATTCAACAAGATTCCCGACATCCTGATCGAATGCTCGTCGCGAACTTTAGTAGACGGCCGCACCTCCGGATGCCGTCGACAAAGTGCACTAAGGTGGAACACCGCTGCCGCGAGCACCCGAACGGATGCTTTTGGCGACGGGGTTCTCCTACAGTCACTCGGTCAGGGCTATGGGGCGTGGCTGTCTATTAAGTTTACCCGGCGAGTATCCGCGTACGCTACGTGATTGCGACGGACTTTTAATCGCATCAAAATCCCATGGCAATCGATCATCTGAGACTAAACTGCTAGATTTATAACATTCAAATTAGCTATCTCATAACTACATATGGATTCCAAATATTGTATCGCATTCCATATAAATAGACAATGTTAAACTTTCCGATCAAATAAAAAAGCACCCAAGATTTCCCAAATAGCTTAACACTTGAGCGGAGTTCAAAAAGTATCCATCACATGCCACAGTACCGATGGTCCAGCCGTAGAAGGGTCAAACCAACGCCTCACATGTGGTATCGCCGTACTGCCCCAAACCTTAAGGTTTAGAAGCGGTTCAGACGGTCACATAATCGAGTTAAGGTTTGTGTTCTTCTAGAAGGTCCACCGCGTTACTTGCACGACTTAGAACGTTCTTAAACTAAAGGAAAAATCCAACACTTGGAAATTTTCCGACAGGGGAAAAAGTGAGTTATTGATATCCGTTCGAACTTTTTAACACGTTCTAAATTACCCGGAAAAAATTAAACGAAATTAAACTTTCCGATCGAATCAACGAGTTGCGAATACATCCTAGAAAACTCAACACTTGAGTAGAATTAAAAATTCCCAGAACAATGAAAAGAGACCCAAGAATATATACCTGAAGTAGTGAGCCCCATCTTCACTGTTTGGCCGTGGAACCACCGCCAAACGCGCGGTTTGGCTGCGGTTCCATGGTCCTATTGATGAGTTGGTGGTCCGTACTTCAAAGTAATTCTTAGATTTCCCTGCATATTTTTCTGAGTATTTTTAATATGAAAAATGTCAACTTTTGAAAAAAAATCCAGAAACTAGGTTTTATCGGGTATTCGGAGTTCGATCGGATTTTAGACTTCGCCTAGACTTCGCCTAAAGCTCTAGCTTAGCTCTGATACCACTGTAGGGTTACTAGGCACTCTCACAAGGTTCTACAAGGCATCAACCATGCCCGATTTAAATTTTAGACATGTCGAATAACCCTAACCAAGATCTTAAACTAGAGATTAGGCGAAACAAAGCAAGTAAACAACTTTACTTCTAAGAGTTAGGGATTACAACCTTTGTAGTCCGTTCCTTCACTTCTAAAGCTCCGTGTTGAGGTCCCTGCGCTGCGATCATCGACTATCCGGACTCTAGAGAGGCTCCACAAAAGAAAGATGCAAGCTTGCTTCCGATCTTTGATAACAAAGATGATCTACCTTGAAGAAACTCAAACCCAAGCTCTTGCTTTGCTAATCAAGTATTAGCAAAGCAAACACCCTAATCTAAAAGGCTAGAATAGATTAGGATGATGAAGTAGGAATTTAGCTCTCATTTATTTTCTTAATCTCACTCATTTTCATCACTAATGAAAAAGCTAGAAAGCTTTTCCATCCAAAAGAAGAAGGAAGAAGAAGAAGCATTCTTTTTGTGATGAATAATGAAATCATATCTAAGGTTAGAAATCCAACCATGGGTTAAGAATAATCACTTAACCCTTGTAGAGATTTTACCATGGTAAAGGGTTTGGGTTGGGTTAAGGAAATATCAACAAAATATCATAACAAATATCTTTGCTTAAAACAAAAGCAAAGCTTCTAGAAGCTACTAGAAAGTTTAACCCTAATCCAAACCCTAACCATGTTTAATCTCCACAAAACATGTTACATTTGTAACCTTAACTTGTTACAATATTATATATCACATATATAATATATTTTGTAACAAAATAAAATAATACGATTAACATATATCGTATATATATCAATGTATTACCCGAGTGAGAAAAAGAATCTTTTAGTGAACTTATATTAGTTAATGTAATTTAATATATCAAATATATAATTATACATTAAATTATCGAATCAACACTTGATCCGATAATCCGGCTATTTCACAAATAACCGACTAATATAATCTGTATCAGTTCATCGAATCAACACTTGATCCGATGACCCGGCTATATCACATATACCCGGCCAATATCTCATATCGCGAGAATCTAATACGGTATCACATACACGTATTGTTCTCGGTCCCGCACATATCATATATGTGCTCCTACTCCATTTTGCCTGAGCCAGGAAACCTCTGTGTAGGACTCTAAAGAATCGTCAATACGCCGGCAGTAGGTGATGATCATATCAAACACCCACAAGCTGCAAGTGGTCAGCTAAACGTAACAGTCACCCAGGTATTGAGTAATCAGAAGATCAACAAGCAAGCCTGTACTTTCTCCCGTGATTCCAACCAGTAACACTCCCGTACAGTCCGGTCTCTTCATCTGATATGTCGCATGTCTCGCCTAGGGGTGGTAAACGTCAGACCCCAGTAGCTTGATAAGTCATGTCGATATGAGGTCTATAACAGTTCGAGAAACTACTGATAACACTTACCAGTAAATCTCAGCAACCCTGGCTAGGGATTTCCAGTTATAGCCAATCGAACACAGCGCAACATCAACTCCCTATACCCGGAAAGACGAAACCCCTTCTATCGCTCATTGCCTCCATGTGATTCGGGACTGTACCCAAAAGCCACCTTTTTGCATGCCTTCTTGGATGTGGTATGATGGAAATCAAAGCACAGTGGGAATCACACAAGACTCTATGACAATCTCGGGTCTACAGACTAACCTGTACCAGTGTCACCAGAGAACTACCATCTGACGTGAGGTATAATACCATCTGGGAGTTCTCGGCGAGTCCGTCCAGTGTACCCAGTCTCCACTGAGCACCCGTATACCTTCTCTGATGTTAAACACCAATGGATATGAGATCATCCATCGCCCATCATATGGGTCAAGAAGCGCATACACTAGTCTACTCTGGAGTATCGATGCCCTGTCTCGGTACTCCCACGACTAGGAACATTTGAAGGATGTACTTGGCGATTACACTGTCTTCACTAGTATGATCTGCATCATAGTCCCGGTAGTCAAGTACTCATCCTAAGGGCTTTATCAATATGTAACATAGAGGCAATCAGAGTACATGTTAAGATAAAGAGCAACCAGGTAGCGTACTATCATGTCGAGCAAGAAAGTCCTCCCTATATATGTCCAAGCATCCACTACAATATACATCGTATGTACAGTAATGGCCTCTAGGGCATACATATAACTAACATATAGAAAGAGGTATAGGCATGAGAGAGAGAGGGTGAGGGGTCAACTTAGACCATGGCTCATTGTTTCCTCTTCATCTCTTCATCATTTCTTCTTCCTCTCAACTCTCATGGCTGCCATCCACCTCCTCCTTCCTCAAACACCTCACAACAACACTAAAAACCCATTAAAACTCCATCCCCCTTTCACTAAAAATGTGCACAATCTCACTACAAGCACTTTGGACCAAGAAAACTAGGATTTTGGGCACTTAGGGCAACTCAAGAAAATTCTTGAGTTGCCAAATAAGGTACTTTCATCACCATTACTATTGTATTTGATTCATTTTAGCATCTATGTTAGTTTAGAGTGGGTTAAATGAGGTTTAGCGAACTTCGAAAATTTTAAGTTAAGGATTAGGGTTTGAATTGAATCCAAAGGTGAAATTGAGGCTTAATGGTGACCTTAAACCCCTGTAGGGATTGTATATTGGACCAAACCAGCGGCTAAACCCCCTTATCCCAAATGTAGAAACCCCGATATCGGGAAATGGTGGGAATTGTGATGTGTTTTGGTGATCTGCTATAACCCGGGTGACCTGAAAATTATTTAGCAATTACTGGGAATCGTGTAGGCAACCTGGAGTATACCCTAAAGACCCGAGCCCCTATACCTTCACTGTGGCCGCAATTTTAATCATTCTGGCTGCAATTTGTGGTCAGGGTAGGGAATTTGGGATTCGTACTTGGTCCAGGGCTTTATCTCCAGTAAAATAGACCCTCCATGTGTGTAAAATTGGCTAATTTGACCTAGGGTAAAGTCTGGAAGTGTTTTACATAGTTTCTGATTTTGTTTTGCGGCTTTAATGAATTGGGATTTGGTATTTGTTATTGTGTTCCGTCGTGTGACGTTTGAACGTCAACAACGAGGGTTATGTGGTAGTGTCTTGCATGCGAGACCATAGGTTTTAACCTATGCGTGATACGCGTGCCGTTTTCGTTTTCGTTCGCGATTTCAGTTTACGATACTATATGTGTATATATGTAGGTACCCTCGAGTGGACATGAACGACAAGGACGAGCATGGCATCATCAACTTCGGCAAGCAAGGATCAAGGTGGGTAGATATATATCTATGGGGGAAGTCGCGTGGATGGCGTATAGCACCCCTGCAGTTTCGTAGTATAGAACGCGAATGTGTGTGTGTGTGTGTGTGTGTGTGTACTTATGTGTTATGAGATGTGTATATTTAGTAAGAAATGCTAGGTGACTTTGGGATAGTTTTAGCATACTTGTAGGAAAACGTATTTAGTTAGTTGTAGTCGCGAACCCTAGAATAAAGTTTACACTCACACACACACACTTGCATGCATTTTACTTTCTTGTGCGTATATGGGGATATGTATACACACACACACACACACACACACACACACATAGGTATGGGGCTATGTGTGTGTGTGTGTATGTATACATATACATGGATGATAAAGATAGTATATGGTATTTGGAGATGAGTCGATGTGATTGGGCATGATTCCACGAGATCGGTGATATGATTTGGACCGTATTTTGAGATACGACATGATGTTATACCGGGTCTTTAGGCGATGTGTTGTCATACACACGCACATATATATGTAGATGGTATCAGTTGTACTAGACTTAGATCAGTACCCCTAATACAGGATATGATGATAAGGATACCAGATAAATGATGAGATAAATGTGATATTCGACCCGTACCCAGATTGGGATGCCGTACGATGGATTTACCGTACGAGCTATATATTGATGATAAATCCGTACTCTTGACTCGAGAATGTCATATTATATATTGTATCGTATGTGATACTATTGAGGCGGGATCACTGACTATTATATTTATATATATCGACTCAGATTTAGGTGGTTTCCTTACCTTTTCGATTAGTCTGTTAGTTTAGTCCTGTAGTTTATTTGTAGATGTTAGACTAGACTCGAGTTCTACCTATTTCAAAACTAACGAATCGTGAGTATTTTTAAAGACAGGCCAAGGGATTTTATGGATATTTCAAAGGACGTACCTTTTCTTAAAAACACCGTAGCCCTTATTTTCTAAACACCACGATTCGTGTTATTTCAAATGGCAAAACTGTATCACTCATATATATTAATGTAGATTCTTCATTGTTGCGTTTATTATTCATTTTCCGCATATTCTTGCTATTCGCATCGCATTGCATGCTTAAATGTGTTTTATTGTTATATTGAAACCCATGTTGTCAGGACATCAGCACCATTACCGATGATGCGTATGCTTCACGTACACCTGCTTGCCGGCTCACACACATCATCATCGGTAATTTCCATATCACGTACACATTAGAAATACTACTTCATTAGTATAATATGTTAGCTGATAGTTTTGACATGGTACTAGTGAGCTTGCTTTTATATGATAGCTTAGACATTGCATTTATTACTGTGATTTTCACGTTTATTTACATATTCATTTGCCATGACATTACGGGCCAGTCCGGATTGCCGGAGCCCAATATTATGAAATTCATTATTTATTTACATCGTGATTTGAGATTTCGGATTTCCATGAGATTTCTGGATTTGGAGAAACCGCAAAGATTTTATAAACTGATTATCATTTCTAAAAATAGAAAATACGGTTTTCTTATGATATGTTATGAGATATGTCCACCATGAGTTTTCTAGGCTCTTGAGCGATATCATACACCCGATTCGAGGAGGAGGAGGAACCGTCTGTGGATGCATGGTGGCCCCGGTGGGTACCCCGGGGCTAGAAGGTCGCAGATGATGGCGTTGAGCCTGAGACAGGGGAGCACTACTGACCGGTGATTTTATTGTGATGCACTGGATATCCGAAGGATACCGACGTGGTCTTTTATTTGAGGATTTGGGCCAGTCCGGATAGCCGGAGCCCTAGATATTGATATTTGATGATACAGTCCAGTCCGGATAGCCGAAACCTAAGATATTGAGATTTGATGATATAGGCCAGTCCGGATAGCCGGAGCCTGAGATATCGAGATTTGAGATTTATATTTTGTGTCGATGATTGACACTGATTTTCTGCATTATTACATTGATGATACTTGATTTTATACAGAAATCTCACTGAGATAAGAAAATAGTTTCCACATTTAGATGCATTCTGTTTTCATGCTTTCATACATCATATTTATGATATATTGCTACCTGAGGCACTGACACGAGCACATGGGATTACACTTATGCATAGATGTTTAACTTTGCCATTATATTATGCTTCAAGCCATATTATTATTTGAGGATATTACTGATCGTGTTGACCTAGGATTGAGTCATACATACGATTTCTGCTCGGTGATGTTTTCTACTCACGAGTTGGCAACTCACCCCTGTTGTGCCATAGTTTCTTGCAGGTTTTGCCGTACATGTTTCCTTGGCGGCTTTGCTGGCACATTGCTTATTTCTGGGTGATTGCTTGGGTAGGTGGGTTCACTCGCATCGTGACCACCCTTGTATTTTATTTATATTGTTGTATCTAGTAAACTCTATCAACCAAACTTTTATATTTATTAGCCTTAGAAGACCGGTGTTTATTATTTCAACCTTAGAGTCGCACTTGTATTATTATGGTTTTCTTGATGATATTGAGTTTCCTTTTGAGTTTTGATCCTCGTCCTTCGGCGTTGTATATTATATTGCTTGCGTGGTTATGACCGCCAATTAGCGAAGAGCCAGCTCCCGCTTGGGGATGGCTTTATTCATATTATGCATGTTGTACCCTTTTGGGGCCAGTATTTACAAAGGAAACTCTGCCGAAATTTTCAGAAAAGACTTGAGATTTTAAAATGCATATTTCGGCTTATGTTATTAAAACCACTTGCTTTTAAATAATTTTTCTTCACTTCTTCCTTAAAATGGTTTAGATTTCTGGGATTTTGGCTTACTTGAATTAGATGGGGTCCTATAGACTTCATATGATTCAAGTGACAGTCACGTGCCATTTCGGGTCGTGACAAAGTTGGTATCAGAGCGCTAGGTTAACCTTTGTTCGAGTCTATGTTTGACTATGCGAAGCCTAGGGCGTTTGTATATATACGGAATCTAGGCTTGAACTTACGGAACTTAGACTTAGTCGAGGGGGTATTAGACCCGAACTTTCGTCGCGTAGGTTGACCTTGGTTGATGGAGTAGGTGACTTAAGGAGAGTGACATACCGTGTGTATGTTCCACGGCATACTTACGATACGCTTCTCCGCTTAAGAACCCTTAGCATGTACATTTCCTTGACATTATTATATTCATTCTTATGATCTATCCTCATCGATATTGGTTTATGGTTTTGCTGCCACGATTACATGGGCAGAGAGGGCTACGGCTAGAGTTGCATAAGTACGAGCTCGTAACAGACAAGGACTGACCAGGGCGTGATTCCACGGACACACAATTGCATAGATGTATCGTCCTACTGTGTTTTCGCGCTATGAGCGGTTGATGGATCGCTTTTGCGAGATTTCTCGGACGTGCAGATCAGCACCAGAGGATTGGGCCACTACTAGAGGCCAGCCAGAATGTGATGACCGTCAATGCACCGATTATTTTGATGATTAAGGCACTATTCAGCGGGCGGACGAATGATTCAGTTGTTGCTGCAACTGACGAGATGCCGCCCAGATGTTTGAAGCAAATGCCGCACAAGTTGTACTTTGAGATATGATAGAAGATCGCTGGTCACCCAGGAAGGAATGACTAGAACATGTGATTCGTTGCCTACCCCGATGCGAGGTCATCAGATTGATTGATTCAAGCTAGAGATGACTTCACACAGGTACGTTGAGAGTCGATAGAAGACGATCGAATGTCAGAAACCCATTTTTCCAAGTTTAAAGTATTCGGAGAAACATGCAAGTAATTCTGTGGACCCTCTAGAAGAATGAAACCCTAACTCGATATAATGACCATGAGAACGCTTTGAAACCTTAGGGTTTGCAGCAGTTCAGCGGTGCCATTAATGAGGCTTGGGTTTGCTCCTCTACGGCTGGTCCACAGGTACTGTAGCATGTACTGGGATACTATTAAACTGTACTTAAGATGTTGAGCTCTTAGAGGATTATGGAACCTTGACAAATCGATCGAAAGGTTCGACGGCTTTCGGATATCATGTGATGGGATACATTGCTTGGGAGACTCCAGATATGAGTATAACCATTGGAGCGTGGTCCATGCAGCCACGAAGAGATGAGTCCGAATCAGTCGACATTAGAGAAAAGTGGAGTAAGAGGTCCGTACGAGATCTTCATGAAATGACGTTCCACTCCGCTGATATCATAGATGTGATACGCATGCAGAGGCGTTGTACATGGATATATCTTCCAGAAGGAGTCGTGATGAGTATGCAGCCGTTCCGGAACAAGAAATAGATTTAGTAAAAGATGATAACTTCCGGGCAGTTCGGTAGAAACGAGATTTTGGAGAGACTTCGACAGAACCTTTCTGTGATACTATACGAGAAGACTTGGACCCAGGATCGGTCACATTACGCACACCTAGTAGGCCAGAGTTCGGCATCGTCGACGAGACATGTTATGAATGACCATGACAGTTGGCCAGAGATCTTTAGAGGATGTGCTAGAGCGGGACGGGTTCCGTCATCTTTGATTTCAGTGTTTTGGGCGATTTATTTGCATGATTGGGATTTTGTGCACCACAGTTGCACTTGACTTCGATTTGATGTCATTCGAGATATTGATTTTGATTTCATGCCTATGGCATGCTTGTGATTTGACTTGTGCTTTCGGCATAGTTTCATGCACTTTTAGTATTTTGATTCGAGTTTGTGCACACTGATGCACATGGTTATGAGATTATATACCACGGTATACCTGATTTGGATTGAGATATGTTGTATACCGTCGATTTCGATTGTGATATTCGATAGTTGTTTTCGTGTACCTTGTGCACTTGATTTGATTTCTTGCGCATACTTAACGCGCTTGATACGATTTTGGTGCACGCCATATGCACTAAATCGAGATTCTTCGTGCATATCAGATGCACCTGATATTGTTGTCAGGCACACACTGTTGCCCTTGACAAGTGTTTTCGTGCACACCCGTTACACTTAGATTCTGTTTCTGTGCACATGTATGGCACATTTATTGATTTCGATTTCCGTGCGCACCAGACGCAGTGGCATCCTTATATACAGTTTGTGATTGATTTCTTTTGGAGCAGTATGTTTTATGATATTTACTATATGGTATAGTAGCTGAGCAGGACTAGTCCAAGGACAGTACCTGAATATATTTTTGCATGCATTGATAGTTATCGAAGGGATTTCCAAAATGGAGCTATAGTCTCAGTATTTACCTACGTGTCCGAGATGACACGGGACATTTAACAAAAGAAACCCTTCTAAATGATTTTCAAAAACGGCGGGACGTGTGTTAGTTATATGTATGCCCTAGAGGCCATTACTGTACATACGATGTATATTGTAGTGGATGCTGGGACGTATATAGGGAGGACTTTCTTGCTCGACATGATAGTATGCTATCTGGTTGTACTTTATCTTAACATGTACTATGATTGTCTCTAATACATGTTGATAAAGCCCTTAGGATTTGTACTCGACTACTGGGACTATGATGAGATCATACTAGTGGGGCCATGGTAGTCGACGAGTACATCCTATAACTGTTCCTAGTCGAGGGTGTACCGAGACAGGGCATCGATGCACCAGAGTAGACTGGCATATATGCATCTTGACCCATATGATGGGCGATGGATGATCCCATATCCATCGGTGTTTAACATCAAGGATGGTGTACGGGTGCTCAGTGGAGACCGGGTACACTGGATGGACTTGCCGAGAACTCCCAGATGGTATTATACCTCACGTCAGATGGCAATTCTCCGGTGACACTGGTACAGAGTAGTCTGTTGACCCGAGATCGTCATAGAGTCTTGTGTGATTCCCACTGTGCTTTGATTTCCACCTTACCACATCCAAGAGGGCGTGCAAAACGGTGGTTTTTGGGTACAGTCCCGAATCACATGGAGGTAATGAGCGATAGGAGGGGATTCGTCTCTCCCGGTATAGGGAGTTGATGTTGTGCTGTGTTCGATTGGCTATAACCGGAAATCCCTGGCCAGGGTTGCTGAGATTTACTGATAAGTGTTATCATAAGTTTCTCGAACTGTTATAGACCTCATATCGACACGACTTATCGAGCTACTGGGGTCTGGCGTTTACCACCCCTAGGCGAGATATGCGACATATCTGACGACGAGACCGGACTGTACGGGAGTGTTACTGATTGGATTCATAGGAGTACTAGCAGGCTTTCTTGTTGATCTTCTGATCGCTCAATACCTGAGAGGCCGTTACGTTTAGCAGACCGCTTGCAGCTTGTGGGTGTTTGATATGATCATCACCTACTGCCGGCGTATTGACGAGTCTTTAGAGTCCTACACAGGGGTTTCCAGGCTCAAGCGAAATGGAGTAGGAGCGCATATGAGATATGTGCGGGACCAAGATTGATACGATATGAGATACCGTATTCTATTCTCACGATTTGTGACATTGATCGGTTGTATGCGATATAGCCGGGTTATCGGATCAAGTGTTGATTCGATAAGTTGTTACTTTTGATATTAGTCGGTTATAGCCGGATTATTAAATCAAGAGTTGATTTAATAATTTAATGTATAATTATATATTTGATATATTATATTACATTAACTAGTATTAGCTCACTTAAGATTTATTTTCTCACTAGTATGTGCACATTGTTTATATGTGATATATGCAAGTGTACATGTTTGTATCATGCTTGATGATACATCAAAGATGGGTGTATGAGACTTGTACCAAGATTAGTTTTAAGATTAGGGTTATTCTTTTATCATAACATTTAACAAAAGGGTTAAACTTAGTCAAAGTAATCAAGCTTGAAGAAGCTTGGAGAAACTTTGACAAAGTCCACTCTTTTTGTCATTTGTCTTGATATTCTTTAACTTAACCCTTAACCTAATCCCTTGGTCAATTCTCGACATGAGTTAAGCATGATAGCTTAACTCACCCATGGTTACATTATTGAGGATATAATTCATATGATGGATTTTTATTCTTTCTTCTTCCTCTTCTTCATCAAGCTCCATGAAAATCTTGCTAGCTTTAATGGTGCCATGAGAACAAGTGTGAGAAAATCAATTCTAAAGTGAGCCCACTTCCTACTTCTTCATCCTCTACCACTTGCCATGTAGTAGAGTGTGTTCTCTTCACAAAGTTCATGACCTAGTGAAGGAATAGCTTGAGTTAGTGTCTCCCCGACGTAGATCATCTTCGGCCTCGAAGTCAACGAAGCAAGCACGTTCGTTCTTCTTGTGGATCTTCTCTAGAGTCCAAAGTTCACGATTGCAGTGAAGGGGACATCTACACGGAGCTATTGAAGTGAAGGACCGGATCTACAAAGGTTGTAATCCCTTTCACTTAGTGTTAAAGTTGTTAACATGCAAGTTTTTGCCTAAACCCTAGTTTAAAGATCCGTATTAGAGTTGTTCGGCACGGCTAAAATTTTAATCGGGCATGGTTGATGCCTTGTAGACCCTTGTGCGCATGCCTAGCAACCCTACAGTGGTATCAGAGCCTAGCTAGAGCTTTAGGCAAAGTGTAGACGAAGTTAGAAATCGGATCAAACCCCGAAACCCTAATCTATACCTTTCTCTGGACATTTTCTGAAAATGTGGTTTTTTCCAAATTAAAAATACGCAAAAAATTCAGCAGGGTTTTCTAGGAGTTACTGTGTAACACGTGGGCCCAACTCCATAAAGGAGCCGCGGAACCGCGGCCGTACCCCAGGTCGCGCGGCGGTTCCGCGGCCATTACATGGCTTCTTTGGCCACTGTTTGCACAGTAATGTTCTTATATGGTTCCTGTATTTTCTGGGTAATTTTAATTTATACTCAAGAGTTGAGTTTTCTGGGTTGTATTGAGAGTTCGTGTAAGTCCATGTCACGCACCCCACGAACTTGCGGAGAGGCGGAATATATGAAAAACGATTATCAAAGCTTCGTAACACGGACTTGAGCGCATGAATCGTATCTAAACCATTACTAACAAACTACTTGAGGTTTAACTACTCGGATTTGAAGTTATACCTCACGTTACATGTCCTTCGGGTCTTCATCACTGTCCTCCACTCCTCGTAGGCTCCTTAGAACATCGGCACCTCAACGGCCTCCTCGAGTCAAAGACGATCCACCCGAGAGCTCCTACGCCAAGCTTGATCTCTAACTTGAGATAACTAAGTTGCTTAAAGTGCTAATCTAAGCTACCTAGGGGATATAGAGTGAGGTTATGGATGTATTAGTCTATCTAATCTTTGATCTCAACACATGAGAGGGGAGGATTAGGGTTTCAAGAGAGAGCTTGAGGAGAGAGAAGGTGAGCATGTGTTATCAATGAAAATCCTTCTCACTTCTAATATATAATGAAGCATAAGAAATTCAAAATGAATAAATCAAAATGCATTATCATCATGCTTCATTAAATAGATACAATGAATCATCAAGTGAGTCATTAAGTAATAAATGCTACATTAACTCACTTGAATGATTCATCTAAGTGAGTCAAAAATTCATTAAATGCTAATGCCACCTTACCCTCCATGTCATCATCCTTCTAGAAGCTTCCCGACAAATTACGAGAATGCCCCTCCTATCCATGAAAACACGGAAAAACTTTAAACTGTATAAATCCAATATCCCGATACTAGAATCTGGCTTAAACCAAAGCCGGCTAGTAAAAACTGTCCGAACGTCGTACGTGCATAAACACACGTACGCGTCCGAACCCTTGTCGTAAAACCATACGACATCTATCGTTTCGCCTGGAGTAGGGAAACTCTCTGTGTGGGACTCTAAAGACTCGACACTACGCTGGCAGTGGGTTTAACCACAGACCGCAAGCGGTACTAGCTGTACGTAACGGTCCCCAGGTAGATGTCGATAAGAAAGCCGATGAGGAAACCCATCCGAACTCCTACTGAGCCTGATGTGATAATCTCGGTACAGTCCGGTCTATTCGTCCAAGACTATCGCATATCAAGCCTAGGGGGCGGCAAGCGTCAGTCCCCTAATAGCGGTATAAGTCGTGTCGGAGCGTAGCCCATTACACCCTGAGAAACTACTGGAACCTACCAGTAAATCTCGCTTGCCCTGGCCAGGGACTTTGCGTAATGGCTCTCTGACACAGCGCGATATCATCTCCTAATACCAGGAGTGACGAATCTTTTCTAACCACTACTGCCTCCAAGTGCTCGGGACTGCACCCAACTGCTACCTGTTTGCAAGACTCCTTTGAGCCGTGGTAGGGTAGCAATCTAAGAACAGTGGGACACACTCGAGGCGAAGTAGCAGTGTCAAGTCTACGGACTATGCTGTACTCATGTCACCTGGGAACTATTAACTGACGACGGGTATAATACCATCTAACAGTTCCCCTGCGAGTCCTGTCCGGTGTACCCGTAACCTAACGAGCACCTGTATACTATCTCCAGTACGACGTACTGATGGCTATGGGACAGACCATCTCCCCAACTGGGATGAGAAACGTACACACTAGTCTACTCTGGAGTATCGATGCCCTGTCTCGATAATCCTACGATTAGGGACATGTATAGGATGTTGCTTATAGACTACCCACCCCCCACTAGTGTGACTGCCATCACAACGCTGGTAATCAAGCAAAGATCCTATGGGCTCTACTAATATGTATAAGTGATACGTTATAAGAAACATATGCACATATTAAAGTAGACACAAACCAAGTAGCATACTACCATTTTTAGCAAGACTGTATATACAACTGTGAATATCCCAAGCTTCCATTAAGTAATATACAATCTAGTATGATACAATAATGGCCCCTAGGGCATATACACTAACAATCTCCCACTTGCACTAGGGCCATGAGCTGGCATATCGCAGACCTATCATCTCGAATAGCCTCTCGAACTGCGTCTGAGGAATGGCCTTTATGAATGGATCAGCAATGTTATTCTCCGTCTCTACTCTCTTCACCTCGATCTCCCGGCGATCTACGATCTCCCTGATCAGGTGATACCGCCTTAAGATGTGTCTGGACTTCTGATGGGACCTGGGTTCCTTCGCTAAAGCTATAGTGCCGTTGTTGTCACAATACAGAGGTTTTGGACCAACACTGGTAGGAACCACCTGAAGTTCTGTGAGGAACTTCTTCATCCAGACAGCTTCTTTTGCGGCATCGCAAGCAGCTATGTACTCCGCTTCCATTGTTGAGTCAGCAACGGTCTCCTGCTTGGAACTCTTCCAACAGACCACCCCTCCATTGAGGGTAAAGACATAACCCGACATGGACTTAGAGTCATCTTTGTCACTCTGGAAGCCGGAGTCGGCAAAGGCCTCCATCTGGAGGTCTTTTCCGCCATACACCAAGAAAATCTCCTTAGTCCTCCTCAGGTACTTGAGAATGTTCTTTACTGCTATCCAGTGATTCTCCTCTGGGTTTGCTTGATACCTGCTTACTACGCTCAATGCGTATGCTACATCTGGTCTGGTACATAACATCGCATACATTATAGAGCCTACTGCTGATGCGTAGGGTATAATCGACATGTGATCCCTTTCCAAATCAGCCTTGGGAGACATCTCTTTGGAGAGGGTGATTCCGTAACAAGCCGGTAGGTTACCACGCTTAGAATCTTCCATACTGAATCTTTTCAATATGGTGTCTATGTACCTGGACTGTGAAAATCCCAACATCCTTTTTGATCTATCACGATAGATCTGGATCCCCAGAATGTAGGTGGCATCACCTAGGTCTTTCATGGAGAATTTCTGTGACAAGAATCTTTTGACTGACTGTAACATAGGAATATCATTTCCTATTAGGAGAATGTCATCCACGTATAATACGAGGAATACAACAGCTCTCCCTACAATCTTACTGTATATGCATGGTTCATCTGGATTTTTGATAAAGTCAAATTCATTGACAGTATCATCAAAACAGATGTTCCAACTCCGCGATGCCTGCTTTAGTCCATAAATGGACTTAAGCAGCTTGCATACTTTACCGCTGCTCCCACTCTGAATGAATCCCTCTGGCTGATCCATATAGACGCTCAAATTTCCATTTAAAAAGGCTGTCTTTACGCCCATCTGCCAGATCTCATAATCATGGAAGGCAGCAATAGCAAGAAGGACCCGAATGGATTTCAGCATAGCCACTGGAGAAAAGGTTTCGTCATAGTCCAAACCAGGTCTTTGACGGAAACCCTTTGCAACAAGTCTAACCTTATAAGTTTCAACCTGTCCATCTACACCAATCTTCTTTCTGAAGATCCATTTGCATCCTACGGGTTTTACCCCATCTGGAGCAATGTCCAAAGTCCATACTTTGTTAGTGTACATGGACTCCATTTCGGTCCGCATTGCATCCAGCCATTTTACCGAGTCGCCGCTCTGAATGGCTTGCTGGAAGCTAGTAGGGTCATCATTATCAATGACGCAATCTTCTCGATCCCCGTCTATGAGAAAACCGTAGTATCACTCAGGTGGATGAGACTGCCTACTACTTCTGCGGATAGGCGATGGGATGTCCGGTTCTCCTGAACCTTCTTGTTCTACTAAGGTTTCAGTAATAGCTTGTGGTTCTGGAATTTCTTCCAGTTCTATTGTGCTCCCACTTATCTGATTTTCTAAAAACTCAGTTTCCAAGAAGCGAGCATTATGAGAAACAAAAATCTTTTGTTCCTCTGCGTAATAGAAATAATATCCCTTGGAGTTCTTTGGATATCCCACAAACTTACACTGTACTGATCGTGCCTCGAGCTTGTCCGCATGCTGCTTCTTTACAAAAGCTGGACATCCCCATATCTTAATGTGCTTAACATAGGGTTTCTTCCCACACCACATCTGATATGGTGAAGTAGGCACAGTCTTAGTTGGAACTCGGTTCAAAAGGTATGCAGCTGATTCTAGTGCATATCCCTAGAATGATCATGGTAACTCAGCCTTACTTATCATGGAACGAACCATATCCAATAAGGTTCGATTCCTTCTTTCGGATACACCGTTGTGTTGTGGTGTGTATGGAGGAGTAAGCTGAGAGAGAATTCCATTCTCTTTTAAGTAACCTAGGAACTCGGCACTTAAGTATTCACCACCTCGATCAGATCTCAGTGTCTTGATACTTTTGCCGGTTTGTTTTTCCACTTCATTCTTGTATTCTTGGAATTTCCCAAAGGCCTCGGATTTATGCTTCATTAAGAAGATATATCCATACCTAGAGAAATCATCCGTAAAAGTAATGAAGTAGGAATAACCACCTCGCGCGTGTGTAGACATTGGACCGCACACGTCACTGTGTACGAGTCCCAAGAGCTCGCTTGCTCTTACTCCGTGTCCAGAAAATGGAGTCTTTGTTATCTTTCCCATGAGACAAGATTCACAAGTAGCATAAGATTGATATTCGAACGGATTCAAATATCCTTCTCTATGTAACTTAGTCAACCTTCTCTCATTGATGTGACCTAGTCTACAATGCCATAAGAAAGCCTGATTTAATTCCGGAGACTTTCTTTTAAGTGTATTCTGGACATTGAAAACCTGAGCTTGACTTAATACGTATATACCGTTATCTAATGTACCTGACCCAATCAGAACTTGATTTAGGTGGATGTTAACTACATCGCTTACGAATGTAAAATTATATCCCTCTATCGAAAGTGAGGACACTGATATGATATTACAAGTCATACTAGGTATATATAAATAGTTACGTAAAATCAATATATGCCCACTTGTCAAACCTAGGCGATATTCTCCCACGGATTCAGCGTTCACTGTCATTCCGTTTGCAACTTTGAGAGACCAATTACCTACCTTTATAACTTTACGGTTTCTCAAAGCATGTAATGAATTACAGGTATGAGATCCTGCTCCGGTATCTAATACCCAGGAAGTAGAGTTAATTGACAAACAGTTCTCAATTACAAATACACTTGAGGTCGAAGCCACAACATGCTTCGTATCTTGGCTACTGGCTTCCAAAGCCCTGCAATCATTCTGCCTATGTCCAATCCCATAATAATAGGAACTACCCTTTTTTACTATATCCAGTCCCGAAACTTTTGCCCTTCTCTTTCCTTCTACTTCCCTGGTTTCCTTCAGGGTTGGAGGCAGAGACTGTAGAATCAAGTCAGTATCTGACTCGTTTCCCAACGCGGTCTCCAGGTCCTGGAGCTCATCAATACAGCTAGTCATTGTAAGGACGTTGTCCCCTACAGATGACCCGTCAGCCAACCTCGCTTGAATTAATTCTTTCGAGGTCTCATATCTTGCGATATGAGATTGCTCTCCATATAAATCTTTATTATAGAGAAAGATGGAAACTAAGTCCATCTTCTCGTGCTGCTTCTGGTATACACCATCAACTGAAGCTAACACGAGGCACTTAGCTTTCGCTTTATCCTTTTCCCTTGTCTGACGGATATCCATATCCGCGACAGTGGAAACTGGACCTGGGACGGCGGGATCTTGAGTAGTAATAGGGTGGTTCAGCTTGTCATAGGCAATGGACATCTGGACAGACTTTTGCCACTCATATAAGTAAGATTCAGTCAAATTGTTATCTAGATATAACCTATGTGTGGTCACAAGGTCGCTGCAATTAAGAGAGAGAAGAAAACACTTTTAGCATGATGCTCTTGAAAGTTTAGAGTGGTTTTTAATTTATCTAAACAGGATGGCTCCCACTGTTTCTCGAATCCTTTCTCAAACCATAAAAGAAGAATTAGCCAGGACTATTCTCACCGTACAATACTTGCTTAACCGTTCAGCCAGGCCAGTGTCGATACTTCGAGGGAGGTTTTCCAACGCTTTCGCGAAGTTCCTTAATTAAATAACCTCTTTTCTCTGGGGACGTAACCCCGCTGATACCTTTCTAGGCACCTACTTGGTTTATAGCATTGATCGTTAAGTGACGAATCTCCTGATAAGTAGTATATACTCACAGTAGGATCGGGATCCAAAATATCATCGTATGATAATGTTGAAGGAGTCCTACCAACATTCATCAAACTCCAAAAATGGTATGCATCTCTCTGCAAATTTCAGTTTCTTTAGAAATTCCCGATATGGATTTTTGCCCTATGCTCTTATGACCTTGACTTTGGCCAAACAAATCATAAGTCACATGTCAAGTTCTACCCGTCATTATCCAGGTTAATTCCGTACATACCCTTGACTTTGGCCAAACAAGGCAGTACGACTGTTCCAAACCAACGCATCTATCTATGCTACATATGAATATCCAATAGCTACCAAACACTGTGCCTTGACTTTGGCCAAACAAACACAGCTTGAATACTATTGACTATCCATATGAAATGACGGAGGGCTACGACTGGTTTTGGCAAAACCGTGAACGTAGTGAACTTGATATAATCGAAGGAACCTGATACTTTTTAAAAGGAGTGGTTAAAGCTCCGCAATAAAAAAATTCTGATCTTTTAAAATAACCGAGTGGTTTCTCTTAAATTTGTTCCAACGATTTAACTTTGGTTTATTTTCTTTGCATTATAATAATGTGTCCCATCAGTTATCCTATCATTGCAGAAAACAACGAAAATACCACGTCCTCTTATGCCATCCGCATTCGCCACTGGGTCCCGTCATCACCCGTTAGGTTATTTAACTAACGACAGAGCGGGGGCTGGGCTAGCGCGGGTGTAAAACATAACTGACGTCTAATAGCTATCATATATAGATATTGTACATTCATCAGACGCAATAATAAGCATTCCAGATCACTGATGAACTTTATTGGATATACTAGCAAGCCGCATTTGCTTTGAGCCTGCAATAAAAGACGGATTACACAGTTGTGATGAATAGCCATTACCCCACCCTAGACCCCTGCGGGTACGGCAAACTACCCGCCAAGTACCCGAAGTGAAGCGGTCTCCCTCAACTACGTAAGTAGGCCACTAAACACTTTGACGTACCCGGTTGTTTGTGTACCCCACCTTGGGTCTATCCTAGGAGCAAAAACAGTAAAAAGAAATAATACAACGGTGGCTACAACCGCAACCTGGATGTGCCCCGCAAAAGAATATTACATCATATTACATTTATATCGAATGAATGAATATAAAACACATCTCAAAACCCCGGCTAATCATCACAACATCCCAATGCAGTTCATATACACAAACAGTAAACATTTCAGAAATGTGCAACCCCCTGCCAACCGACATACTAGCAGTTAGGGGAGGTTTACGAACACATTAAACATTACAGATAAAAACCCAATTAGCAAATATCTTAGAATATCGATCGATCACTATATTTCGTGTCTACCCCAAAAGCAAGCCTGCACTGAAGTAACCTGGGCAGAAACAGAACATACTAGAAAACAAAACACAAAAATATATGAATAACAGAGCAAATCCGAGTCAACTCGGAGTTGACTCGGCGGCGGATCCACGGCCAAAGGCACTATCTTGCCGCGGATCCGCAGCCATCTAACCGAGTTGAAGTCTCATATTTTCCTAGAATTCTTATATTTCCCTGATGTGAATTTTAAGGCATATCAAATATTTTTTCAGACACTTTTAAAATTAACAGAAACTTGGAATTTCCGGGGTTTTGTTTTCGTGTTTTCCGTCGATCGAACTTCTAATTAGTTGCTAACAAGCTAATAATGGTTTAGTTGGCTCTGATACCACTGTAAGTCCATGTCACGCACCCCACGAACTTGCGGAGAGGCGGAATATATGAAAAACGATTATCAAAGCTTCGTAACACGGACTTGAGTGCATGAATCGTATCTAAACCATTACTAACAAACTACATGAGGTTTAACTACTCAGATTCGAAGTTATACCTCACGTTATATGTCCTTCGGGTCTTCATCGCTGTCCTCCACTCCTCGTAGGCTCCTTGGAATATCGGCACCTCAACGGCCTCCTCGAGTCAAAGTCGATCCACCCGAGAGCTCCTACGCCAAGCTTGATCTCTAACTTGAGATAACTAGGTTGCTTAAAGTGCTAATCTAAGCTACCTAGGGGATATAGAGTGAGGTTATGGATGTATTAGTCTATCTAATCCTTGATCTCAACACATGAGAGGGGAGGATTAGGGTTTCAAGAGAGAGCTTGAGGAGAGAGAAGGTGAGGATGTGTTATCAATGAAAATCCTTCTCACTTCTAATATATAATGAAGCATAAGAAATTCAAAATGAATAAATCAAAATGCATTATCATCATGCTTCATTAAATAGATACAATGAATCATCAAGTGAGTCATTAAGCAATAAATGCTATATTAACTCACTTGAATGATTCATCTAAGTGAGTCATAAATTCATTAAATGCTAATGCCACCTTACCCTCCATGTCATCATCCTTCTAGAAGCTTCCCGACAAATTACGAGAACGCCACTCCTATCCGTGAAAACACGGAAAAACTTTAGACTGTATAAATCCAATATCCCGATACTAGAATCTGGCTTAAACCAAAGCCGGCTAGTAAAAACTGTCCGAACGTCGTACGTGCGTAAACACACGTACGCGTCCGAACCCTTGTCGTAAAACCATACGACCTCTATATCGTTTCGCCTGGAACAGGGAAACTCTCTGTATGGGACTCTAAAGACTCGACACTACGCTGGCAGTGGGTTTAACCACAGACCGCAAGCGGTACTAGCTGTACGTAATGGTCCCCAGGTAGATGTCGATAAGAAAGCCGATGAGGAAACCCATCCGAACTCCTACTGAGCCTGATGTGACAATCTTCGTACAGTCCGGTCTGTTCGTCCAAGACTATCGCATATCAAGCCTAGGGGGCGGCAAGCGTCAATCCCCTAATAGCGGTATAAGTCGTGTCGGAGCGTAGCCCATTACACCCTGAGAAACTACTGGAACCTACCAGTAAATCTCGCTTGCCCTGGCCAGGGACTTTGCATAATGGCTCTCTAACACAGCGCAATATCATCTCCCAATACCGGGAGTGACGAATCCTGTCTAACCACTACTGCCTCCAAGTGCTCGGGACTGCACACAACTGCTACCTGTTTGCACGAATCCTTTGAGCCGTGATAGGGTAGCAATCTAAGAACAGTGGGACACACTCGAGGCGAAGTAGCAGTGTCAAGTCTGCGGACTATGCTGTACTCATGTCACCTGGGAACTGTTAACTGATGACGGGTATAATACCATCTAACAGTTCCCCTGTGAGTCCTGTCCGGTGTACTCGTAACCTAACGAGCACCTGTATACTATCTCCAGTACGACGTACTGATGGCTATGGGACAGACCATCTCCCCAACTGGGATGAGAAGTGTACACACTAGTCTACTCTGGAGTATCGATGCCCTGTCTCGATAATCCTAGGACTAGGGACCTGTATAGGATGTTGCTTATAGACTACCCACCCCCCACTAGTGTGACTGCCATCACAACGCTGGTAATCAAGCAAAGATCCTATGGACTCTACTAATATGTATAAGTGATACGTTATAAGAAACATATGCACATATTAAAGTAGACACAAACCAAGTAGCATACTACCATTTTTAGCAAGACTGTATATACAACTGTGAATATCCCAAGCTTCCATTAAGTAATATACAATCTAGTATGATACAATAGTGGCCCCTAAGGCATATACACTAACAGTTCGTTGATTCGATCGGAAAGTTTAACTTCGTCTATGTGTTTTTCTGGGTAATTTAGAACGTGTTAAAATGTTCGACCAGATATCAATAACTCACTTTTTCCCGACCTGGAAAATTTCCAAGTGTTGGATTTTTCCGTTGTTTAAGAACGTTCTAAGTCGTGCAAGTAACGCGATGGACCCTCTAGAAGACAACAAACCTTAACTCGATTATGAGACCGTCTTGAACTGCCTTTTGAACCTTAGGGTTTGGAGCAGTACGGCGTGCCACATGTGAGGCGTTGGCTTGACCCTTCTACGGCTGGACCGTTGGTACTGTGGCATGTGATGGATGTTTTTTAAACTCCCCTCAAGTGTTGAGATTTATATTGGGAAAACTTGGGTGTTTGATTATTCGATCGGAAAGTTTAACATTGTCTATTCATCTGGAATGTGATACAATGATTGGAATCCACATCAAGTTATGAGATAACTAATTTGAATGTTATAAATCTAGCAGTTTAGTCTTAATTGATCGGTTGCCACGGGATTTTGATGCGATCAAAAGTCCGTCGCAATCACGTAGCGTACGCGGATACTCGCCGGGTAAACTTAATAGACAGCGACGCCCCATAGCCCCGACCAAGTGACTGTAGGAGAACCCTGTCGCCAAAAGCATCCGTTCGGGTGCTCGCGGCAGCGGTGTTCCGCCTTAGTGCACTTCGTCGACGGCATCCGGGGTGCGGCCGTCTACTAAAGTTTGCGACGAGCATTCGATCAGGTTGTCGGGAATCTTGTTGAATTGCCTGACTTGATATTGAAAAGAGTTTTCGATAATGAGACTAAAATGCGGGGTTTATAATTGTTAGGCATGTGATGTCTAAGAAATTCATTTGGTTAGACATGCGATGTCTAAGGAGGTTGCGGATTCCAACTGTTGTAGTTTTACACTTTCTTTTCTGCGACCGTAAGTGTAATATGTGATATCGCCGGTTTCGTTGCTATATGTCAACGACAATTGGGATACGCATATTTACTTACGTTGATGACATGTGATGTTATGTGTTGCTGGATATGTTATATTGGATCATCGCGTTCGGAATAGCCGGGGGTTTTATGTGAGATGAGAGTTTTTATTTTCATTCATGTAAAATTAAATGTATGTAATATTCTTTTATTGGGGCACTTCCGGGATGAGGTTGATGTCACCATTTGTATATTATTTACTTTTCCGCACTAGGATAGACCCAAGGAGGAGAGCACAAGTAACCGGGTTCTGGAGTCCAGTGGGAGACCAACTCGAGGAGTCGAGTCCGGGTCTCCTAACTCTAGAATTGGTAGGGTTGCTTGCCGCTCTCGTAGGGGTCTAGGGGTGTGGGTTTGGCTATTCATCGCGACCGTGGAATCCGTGTTTTATACAGGCTCGTATTAAAAACACGGACGTCCTAGTATATCCAATATTTCATATATGTTTTTCTGCTGCGTTATCTGTGATGTGATCTTGTGATATATTCAGATAGATATTGTATATAGTATATATGATATATTATATAGACGTTGCTTATGTTTTACACCCGCGCTAGCCCTGCCTCGCTCTGCCGTTAGTTACCTAACCTAACGGTGCAGACGGAACATCGAGGCGAATGCGGTGATGTTTAGGTGACATAAATGATGGGACTTCATTAATGTGATTAATGAAAGAAAAAGAAACCTAAAAGATGTTGTGGAATCGAATTTTCAAAAACAGGTAGCTACAGTTCTTGCTTTGCATCGCGGTGTTCCTTATAGAACATCCTGCACCTTATTCGATAAGGAAAGGGCCGAGATCCCTTCACCGGGAGTGACCCCTTTAGCAATAACTGGCAGATGCTGCATTCTCGGTTTGTCTTTTGATTGCTTCTATAGTTCTTGCTTTGCATAGTGGTATATATGATATACCATGCACCTTATTCGATGAGGAAAGGGCCGACGATCCCTTCACCAGGAGTGACCCCTTTAGAGAAACTAGCAAAAGCCTCAAAAACACTCCATTTTAAAATCATTTGATTCTACAACGATATCAAGTTCATTACGCAATAGGTTTTCAGAAAAACCTGTCGTAGCCCTCCGTCATTTCAGATAAGTTGTATATAGTATTTGTGCTACATTTGTTGGCTTTCGTCAAGGTGTAGTGTGCGGTAGCTATATGCTGCTTATCTGCTGCATACGATGCGATTGGATTAGGGTAGTCGTACGGCTTTGTTGGCTTTCGTCAAGGGTCGTGCGGGTAGGTTTAATTCAGTCAAGAAATGTACGGGTTGAACTTGACTAGCGGGCTATGGTTTGTTGGCTTTCGTCAAGGTCATAGCACGTTAGGGGCAAAATATTATCGGGAATTTCATGTGTTAAAATTTGCAATGAGATTGCATACCTTTTATGAGATAGTAGGATCCCGATACCCACTGCAAGTAATTATTACTCCTGGGAGAGTTTTACACATTACAATTAGCCGATCAAGTAGGTGTCTAGAAAGGTGTCAACGGGGTTACGCCTCTGGGAAAACGAGGTTTACTCTAATTAGGTTCGTGCGAAAGCATGGGGGACCTCCCTCAAAGTACCGACACTGGCCTGGCTGAAAGATTGGCGAACTTGTAGCGTGTAATTAATCCCGGCTAGTCTTTCCTTTTAGGGTTTGAAGGAAGATTTGATTAAAACAGTGGGAGACATCCTGATTAGATATATTAGATAACCAATCTAATCTTGCAAGAGCATATGCTGAGTGTTTTTTCTCTCTCTCTCTCCAGGTAGCGACCATATCACGCCTTAATCAAGATAATAAAACGGATATATTGACCGAACCTGCTTGTTATACTGAGCTGGGGAACGTTGGTCCCGCTCCAACTTATAATTGTTATAAGACAGAGCAGGAAATTGGGGATTACCAGAATTCCCGTGCCGCCCAAACGAAGAAAGTGCATACTGATGCATCATCTTCGGGTGTGTTCATTACAGAGAACTGTTTCTCAGCATCCTTTACGTCCTGGGTATGAGATACCGAATCAGGATCCCACATATGTAATCTGTTACATGGGCTATAGAAAGGTAGAGAACTGAGAACGGGTGATAAGTTTCATGAGACAGAAAACAGTGCAAGTGTTGCAGCCAAGTCTGTTGGTCACTGTCACCCTGTATTACCAGAATACATTGATTCTGAACGAATGTTATTAGATACCGAACCTGATATACAAAAATCATATCAGTCTCTTTATTAGTAAAAAGGATATAATTTTGTATTGTTGGATAATGTTTTGAACATTTCCTATATCAAGAGTTGATCGGTTCAGGCACGTTATCTAAAAGCATTGACGTTCTAAATCAAACTACAGTTCTTAGTATACAGAACACACACAAGAGGAAGAGTTCAGAAATGATCGACTTCTTCTTGAGGCATAGTAGACTAGGTCATATCAATGCGACCCGGCTAGCTGAAGTTACATTTAGATGCATAATTAAATTAGTTTGAATTTACATCTTATGAAACTTGCCGGTCATGTCACAAAGATAAAATGACCACAGCTCTGTTTATTGGAAACAGAGAAAGAGTTGGTGAACTTTTGGGATTAATACATGCTGATGTATGAAGGTCCCCTGTCTACATATGCCAAGACCGGTTCTTTGTACTTTATTACATTCACTGATGATCTCTCAAGATTCAGATATATGTTCCTGTTGAAACACAAGTCCGAAACTTTTGAGATAATCACAGAATATAAGTTAGAAGTAGAGAACCAAAATACGGGTATAAGTATTATGTCCTTTGATGTGATCACGGAGGAGAATACTTGAGCACGGAAATCCTGGACTATTCTAAAGGAGAATGAGATTCTCTCTCAGCATTACTCCTCCGTATACACCATAGCACGATGGTATATCGGGGCGGAGCAATAGCACCCTATGTGATATGGTGTGCTCTATGATGAGTACTACTGAGTTTTCTATTTCCTTTTGGGAGTTATGCACTTAAGAAGCTGCATACCAATTGAATAGGGTTCAAATCAAATCAGTTGCCTACCACTTCATATGTGATATGGAAAGGGAAGAGCCCATATCTTAAGTTTGTTAAGATTTGGGGTTGTCCGGCCCATGTCTAAAAAGCAAAATCTGGACAAGCTCGAGACAAAATCAGATCTGTGGAAGTTTGTTGGA
Source organism: Agapanthus africanus (assembly GCA_030015575.1). Classification (NCBI taxonomy): domain Eukaryota; kingdom Viridiplantae; phylum Streptophyta; class Magnoliopsida; order Asparagales; family Amaryllidaceae; genus Agapanthus; species Agapanthus africanus. The sequence goes on along the minus strand of JASDDO010000024.1, from coordinate 420,976,456 downwards.
TATCCCAAGCATCAGCAAGGGAATATTTTCTACCAAACCGAGGAACAAAAATGTTTTTTTTCTCAACATGCCACCTTTATGAAAGGGAATTTCTTGTGAAGAAATTAGTGGTCATGAGGTAGAACTAGAAAGAGTTCCAGCTATACAAACTACAGCAGATGATTTTGAAGAACCAAAGGATTCAGTAGATTCCAACGAACCTCAGCCTCTCCGCCGATCTAGTAGGGTTCCTCACCCACCTGAGAGATACTTCGGTTTCTCTATGACAGTGGGAGCGAGGATTGCATCATGCTGCATACCAATTGAATAGGGTTCAAATCAAATCAGTTGCCTACCACTTCATATGTGATATGGAAAGGGAAGAGCCCATATCTTAAGTTTGTTAAGATTTGGGGTTGTCCGGCCCATGTCTAAAAAGCAAAATCTGGACAAGCTCGAGACAAAATCAGATCTGTGGAAGTTTGTTGGATATCCCAAGCATCAGCAAGGGAATATTTTCTACCAAACCGAGGAACAAAAATGTTTTTTTTCTCAACATGCCACCTTTATGAAAGGGAATTTCTTGTGAAGAAATTAGTGGTCATGAGGTAGAACTAGAAAGAGTTCCAGCTATACAAACTACAGCAGATGATTTGGAAGAACCAAAGGATTCAGTAGATTCCAACGAACCTCAGCCTCTCCGCCGATCTAGTAGGGTTCCTCACCCACCTGAGAGATACTTCGGTTTCTCTATGACAGTGGGAGCGAGGATTGCATCATGAGATGATGACCCAGCTAGTTTCAAGCTGGCCATCAGGAGCGGGACTCTGTAAGAATGGCTGGATGCTTAGCGATCTGAGATGGTATCCTTATACACCAACAAAGTATGGACTTTGGTTACTTTATCTGAAGGGTTAAATCCCCATTAGGAGCAAGTATATCTTGAGAAGATTACTTGGTGTACATGGAAAAGTTAAGACTTTCAAAGCTAGACTTGTTAAAGGTTTGCATCATAGACCAATTGTGGCTAATGATGAAACCTTTTTCTGGGGCCTATGCTTAAGTCCATCCAGATCCTACTTGCCACGGCTACATACCATGACTGCGATATCTAGTGGTTGGGTGTCATGACAGCTTTTCTAAAATGATATTTTAGAAGAGAGTGTCTATAAGTACACAGCCAGAGGGCTTCGTAGACAGTGGAAGCAGCGGAAACGTGTACAAGTTGCTTTATAGGATAAAGCAGGCATCGCGGAGTTGGAACGTCTGTTTTGATGTGGTAGTCAAAGAGTTTGACTTCATCAAAATGGTAGATGAACCTTGTATATACAAAAAGGTAGTAGGGAGTATGGTGATGATCCTCGTAGAGTACGTGGATGACATACTCTTGATAGGGAAGGTGTTTCCTATGCTACGCTCGATCAATCTCCGCTTATCACAAGGATTCTCCATATAGGATCAAAGTGATACCTCCTAAATCCTAAGTTTTGATCTATGAGATAGATCTAATTGCATGTTAGGATTCTCACTAGTTATAGTAAGATGGTATCAATCGATCCAGGAGAGAATCACTGGAAAAGTTCCAGAGTGATAAGGACGACTGAATGTCAGTCGCAGGCATTGTCTTTACCCTCAATAGAGGGACGGTATGTTGGAAGTGTTCCAAGCTAGATACCGTGACATACTAGACGATTAAAGGCAAGATACATCGTTACCAAAGATGCTACCAAAGAGGCAGTCTGGGTATATATTAGTTCATGAGATGAACTCCGTTCCTACCATTGTGTGACAATGGAGTTGTGGCTTTAACCAAGGAACTGCCGTCCCATCAGAAATCCAGATATAATTCTTAGGCAGTATCACCTGATCATGGAGATGGTTGATCTCCAGGCAGATCGAGGTAAGGAGAGTAGACACAGAGGACAACAGCGCGGATCCACTCACAAAGGCCTTTTCCTCAGTAGAGACTTTTATGGGATGGTTGAGTATGAGATACTTCAACCACAGCTAATTGTTGGGTATGTGATACCACAACAGATGGCCCTAGTGCAAGTGGGAGATTGTTAGTTATATGTATGCCCTAGAGGCCATTACTGTACATACGATGTATATTGTAGGGACGTATATAGGGAGGACTTTCTTACTCGACATGATAGTATGCTATCTGGTTGTACTTTATCTTAACATGTACTATGATTGTCTCTAATACATGTTGATAACCCTTAGGATATGTACTCGACTACTGGGACTATGATGAGATCATACTAGTGGGGCCACGGTAGTCGACGAGTACATCCTATAACTGTTCATAGTCGAGGGTGTATCGAGACAGGGCATCGATGCACCAGAGTAGACTAGCGTATACGCATCTTGACCCATATGATGGGCGATGGATGATCCCATATCCATAGGTGTTTGACATCAAAGATGGTGTACGGGTGCTCAGTGGAGACTGGGTACACTGGACGGACTCGTCGAGAACTCCCAGATGGTATTATACCTCACGTCAGATGGCAGTTCTCCGGTGACACTGGTACAGAGTAATCTGTTGACCCGAGATCGTCATAGAGTCTTGTGTGATTCCCACTGTGCTTTCATTTCCACCTTACCACGTCCAAGAGGGCGTGCAAAACGGTGTTTTTTGGGTACAGTCCCGAATCACATCGAGGCAATGAGCGATAGGAGGGGATTCGTCTCTCCCGGTATAGGGAGTTGATGTTGTGCTGTGTTCAATTGGCTATAACCGGAAATCCCTGGCCAGGGTTGCTGAGATTTACTGGTAAGAGTTATCAGTAGTTTCTCGAACTGTTATAGACCTCATATCAACACGACTTATCGAGCTACTGGGGTCTGACGTTTACCACCTCCAGGCGAGATATGCGACATATCAGACGACGAGACCGGACTGTACGGGAGTGTTACTGATTGGATTCACAGGAGTACTAGCAGGCTTGCTTGTTGATCTTCTGATCGCTCAATACCCGGGTGGCCGTTACGTTTAGCAGACCGCTTGCGGCTTGTGGGTGTTTGATATGATCATCACCTACTGCCGGCGTATTGACGAGTCTTTAGAGTCCTACACAGAGGTTTCCTGGCTCAAGCGAAACGGAGTAGGAGCGCATATGAGATATGTGCGGGACCGAGATTGATACGATATAAGATACCGTATTCTATTCTCGCGATTTGTGACATTGATCGGTTGTATGCGATATAGCCGGGTTATCAGATCAAGTGTTGATTCGATAAGTTGTTACTTTTGATATTAGTCGGTTATAGCCGGATTATTAAATCAAGAGTTGATTTAATAATTTAATGTATAATTATATATTTGATATATTACATTACATTAACTAGTATTAGCTCACTTAAGATTTATTTTCTCAGTAGTATGTGCATATTGTTTATATGTGATATATGCAAGTGTAAATGTTTGTATCATGCTTGATGATACATCAAAGATGGGTGTATGAGACTTGTACCAAGATTAGTTTTAAGATTAGGGTTATTCTTTTATCATAACATTTAACAAAAGGGTTAAACTTAGTCAAAGTAATCAAGCTTGAAGAAGCTTGGAGAAACTTTGACAAAGTCCACTCTTTTTGTCATTTGTCTTGATATTCTTTAGCCTAACCCTTAACCTAATCCCTTGGTCAATTCTCTACATGAGTTAAGCATGATAGCTTAACTCACACATGGTTACATTATTGAGGATATAATTCATATGATGGATTTTTATTCTTTCTTCTTCCTCTTCTTCATCAAGCTCCATGAAAAGCTTGCTAGCTTTAATGGTGCCATGAGAAAAAGTGTGAGAAAATCAATTCTAAAGTGAGCCCACTTCCTACTTCTTCATCCTCTACCACTTGCCATGTAGTAGAGTGTGTTCTCTTCACAAACTTCATGATCTAGTGAAGGAATAGCTTGAGTTAGTGTCTCCCCGACGTAGATCATCTTCGGCCTCGAAGTCAACGAAGCAAGCACGTTCGTTCTTCTTGTGGATCTTCTCTAGAGTCCAAAGTTCACGATCACAGCGAAGGGGACATCTACACGGAGCTATTGAAGTGAAGGACCGGATCTACAAAGGTTATAATCCCTTTCACTTAGTGTTAAAGTTGTTAACATGCAAGTTTTCGCCTAAACCCTAGTTTAAAGATCCGTATTAGAGTTGTTCGGCACGGCTAAAATTTTAATCGGGCATGGTTAATGCCTCGTAGACTCTTGTGTGCGTGCCTAGCAACCCTACAACGTGTGTGTTAAAAAAGGGTATACATATATATAGTTATTTTCTTACAATAGACGTCCGCCCCTGTGCAGTGATACGCGCATTACACAGCAACTTGAAAAGGTTTGGCATGCATTTCTTTCAGACGTTTTAATGATGTTTACATGAATAGTTTGATGTATATCATGTTGATTTCGTATTGGGCTTTGACATTGGTGTCTTCGCCATAACTCCGATGATTGCGGGATCTTGATGGAGTTTTGATTTTGAGTTATATGCTCATTTTTCATGCGCATGCATTGCGCTACGATATGTTTTATGTATTTATGATTTCGGAGCCCCGACGACTTGATCATTTTACTGAAATGTTTTAGTATTTGAGGGGTTTAATTTAAATTTGGGGACCGAATTTCTTTAAGAGGGGAAAACTGTAACATTTCAGAAAAAATAAAATATTATTTTTGGGAATTTATAAGATTAAATAATAAATATTATGAATATTTTAATAATGTGGTATAATTAAATACCGATAAATTGAGAAATATTTGGAAAATTATACGAATTACTGAAATGAGGGTGTTTTATATGATTTAAGCAAATTATAAATTCTTTATGATTAATTATATTCCATTTTAATGCTGATCGCGATTAAATATCACTAATCGTGCATTAAGCTTGATTTGTGCACATGACATGCACCATGTCATATTTTACACTTGTGTTACATTTTCTACATAAATTTTCCTTATTTTTGTTCATGTATGGCTTTTAAATGAAAAGAAAAGAAAAGATAAGAAAGGAAAAGAAAAGAAAAAGAAAATGAATATAGAAAGAGGTATGGGCATGAGAGAGAGAGGGTGAGGGGTCAACTTAAACCATGGCTTATTGTTTTCTCTTCATCTCTTCCTCATTTCTTCTTCCTCTCAACTCCAATGGCTGCCCTCCACCTCCTCCTTCCTCAAACACCTCACAACAACACTAAAACCCCATTAAAACTCTATCCCCCTTTCACTAAAAATGTGCACAAGCTCACTACAAGCACTTTGGACCAAGAAAGCTAGGATTTTGGGCACTTGGGGAACTCAAGAAAATTCTTGAGTTGCCAAATGAGATACTTTCATCACCATTAGTTTTGTATTTGATTCATTTTAGCATCTATGTTAGTTTAGAGTGGGTTAAATGAGGTTTAGTGAACTTTGAAAATTTTAAGTTGAGGATTAGGGTTTGAATTGAATCTAAAGGTGAAATTGAGGCTTAATAGTGACCTTAAACCCCTGTAGAGATTGTATATTGGACCAAACCAGAGGCTAAACCCCCTTAACCCAAATGTAGAAACCCCGATATCGGGAAATGGTGGGAATTGTGATGTGTTTTGGTGATCTGCTATAACCCGGGTGACCTGAAAATTATTTAGCGATTACTGGGAGTCGTGCAGTCAACCTGGAGTATACCCTAAAGACCCCAGCCCCTATACCTTCACTGTGGCCGCAATTTTAATCATTCTGGCCGCAATTTGCGGCCAGGGTAGGGAATTTTGGATTCGTGCTTGGTCCAGGGCTTTATCTCCAGTAAAATAGACCCTCAATGTGTACAAAATTGGCTAATTTGACCTAGGGTAAAATCTGGAAGTGTTTTACATGGTTTTTGATTTTTTTTTGCGGCTTTAATGAATTGGGATTTGGTATTTGTTATTGTGTTCCGTCGTGTGGTGTTTGAACGTCAACAACGAGGGTTATGTGGTTGTGTCTTGCATGCGAGACTATAGGTTTTAACCTATGCGTGATACGCGTGCCGTTTTGGTTTTCATTCACGATTTCAGTTTACGATACTATGTGTGTATATATGTAGGTACTCTCGAGTGGACATGAACGACAAGGACGAGCGTGGCGTCATCGACTTCGGCAAGTAAGGATCAAGGTGAGTAGATATATATCTACGGGGGAAGTCGGGTGGATGGCATATAGCACCTCCGCAGTTTCGTAGTATAGAACGCGAATGCGTTATGATATATATATATATATATATATATATATATATATATATATATATATACTTATATGTTATGAGATGTGTATACTTAGTAAGAAATGCTAAGTGACTTTGGGATAGTTTTAGCATACTTGTAGGAAAACGTATTTAGTTAGTTGTAGTCGCGAACCCTAGAATAAGGTTTACACTCTCACACACTTGCATGCATTTTACTTTCTTGTGCATATATGGGGATATGTATATATATATATATACACACACACACACATAGGTATGGGACTGTATGTGTGTGTGTGTGTATACACGTATACATATATATGGATGATAAAGATAGTATATGGTATTTGGAGATGAGTCGATGTGATTGGGCATGATTCCACGAGATCGGTGATATGATTTGGACCGTATTTTGAGATACGACATGATGTTATACCGGGTCTTTAGGCGATGTGTTGTCATACACACGCACATATATATGTAGATGGTATCAGTTGTACTAGACTTAGATCAGTACCCCTAATACAGGATATGATGATAAGGATACCAGATAAATGATGAGATAAATGTGATATTCGACCCGTACCTAGATTGGGATGCCGTACGATGGATTTACCGTACGAGCTATATATTGATGATAAATCCGCACTCTTGACTCGAGAATGTCATATTATATATTGTATCGTATGTGATACTATTGTGGCGGGATCACCGACTATTATATTTATATATATCAACTCAGATTTAGGTGGTTTCCTTACCTTTTCGATTAGTCTGTTAGTTTAGTCATGTAGTTTATTTGTAGATGTTAGACTAGACTCGAGTTATACCAATTTCAAAACTAACGAATCGTGGGTATTTTTAAAGACAGGCCAAGGGATTCTACGGATATTTCAAAGGACGTACATTTTCTTAAAAACACCGAAACCCTTATTTTCTAAACACCACAATTCGTGTTATTTCAAATGGCAAAACTGTATCACTCATATATATTAATGTAGATTCTTCATTGTTGCGTTTATTATTCATTTTCCGTATATTCTCGCTATTCTCATCGCATTGCATGCTTAAATGTGTTTTATTGTTATATTGAAACCCATGCTGTCAGGACACCAGCACCATTACCGATGATGCGTATGCTCCACGTACACCTGCTTGCCGGCTCACACACATCATCATCGGTAATTACCATGTCACGTACACATTAGAAAATACTACTTCATTAGTATAATATGTTAGCTGATAGTTTCGACATGGTACTAGTGAGCTTGCTTTTATATGATAGCTTAGACATTGCATTTATTACTGTGATTTTCATGTTTATTTACATATTCATTTGCCATGACATTATGGGCCAGTCCGGATTGCCGGAGCTCAATATTATGAAATTCATTATTTATTTACATCGTGATTTTAGATTTCAGATTTACATGAGATTTCTGGATTTGGAGAAACAGCAAAGATTTTATAAACCAATTATCATTTCTAATAAGAGAAAATACTGTTTTCTCATGATATGATATGAGATATGTCCACCATGAGTTTTCTCGGCTCTTGAACGATATCATACACCCGATTCGAGGAGGAGGAGAAACCGTCTGTGGGTGCATGGTGGACCGGTGCGGTACCCCGGGACGAGAAGGTCGCAGATGATGGCGTTGAGCCTGAGATAGGGGAGCACTACTTACCGGTGATTTTATTGTGACGCGCCGGATATCCGGAGGATACCGACGTGGTCTTTTATTTGAAGATTTGGGCCAGTCCGGATAGCCGGAGCCCTAGATATTGATATTTGATGATACAGGCCAGTCCGGATAGCCGGAGCCTGAGATATTGAGATTTGATGATATAGGTCAGTCCGGATAGCCGAAGCCTGAGATATCGAGATTTGAGATTTATATTTTGTGTCGATGATTGACACTGATTTTCTGCATGATTACATTGATGATACTTGATTTTATACAGAAATCACTGAGATAAGAAAACAGTTTCCACATTTAGATGCATTCTATTTTCATGCTTTCATACATCATATTTATGATATATTGCTACCTGAGGCACTGACACGAGCACATGGGATTACACATATGCTTAGATGTTTACCCTTGCCATTATATTATGGCCATATTATTTTTTGAGGATATTACTGATCGTATTGATCTAGGATTGAGTCATGCATACGATTTTTGCTCGGTGATGTTTTCTACCCACGAGTTGGCAACTCACCCCCGTTGTGCCACAGTTTCTTGCAGGTTTTGCCGTACATGTTTCCTTGGCGGCTTTGCTGGCACATTACTTATTTCCGGGTGATTGCTTGGGTAGGTGGGTTCACTCGCATCGTGACCACTCTTATATTTTATTTACATTGTTGTATCTAGTAAACTCCATCAACCAGACTTGTATATTTATTAGCCTTAGAAGACCGGTGTTTATTATTTCGACTTTAGAGTCGCGCTTGTATTATTATGGTTTTCTTGATGATATTGAGTTCCTTTTGAGTTTTGATCCTCGTCCATCGGCGTTGTATATTATATTGCTTGCGTGGTTGTGACCGCCAATTGGCGAAGAGCTAGCTCCCGCTTGGGGATGGGTTTATTCATATTATGCATGTTGTACCCTTTTGGGGCCAGTATTTACAAAGGAAACTCTGCCGAAATTTTTAGAAAAGACTTGAGATTTTAAAATGCATACTTCGGCTTATGTTATTAAATCCACTTGCTTTAAATAAGTTTTCTTTATTTCTTTCTTAAAATAGTTTAGATTTCTGGGATTTTGGCTTACTTGAATTAAATGGGGTCCTATAAACTTCATATGATTCAAGTGCCAGTTACGTGCCATTTTGGGTCGTGATAATGACTTGTCCATTTTCTTTGCAATAAAGAGTAGGTATATACTAATTGGGCATACCTCATGCGGTATATCTTTCCTTTTCAAAATCAGAGATCGTCGGTTCAATTTCCAGGGGTAGCATCCCAAAAACAAAAAAGAGTACATGATGTAGAATGATGTGGATGGGGATGGCACTGAGCTGGGCCCCAATCTAGAAGTCCTTCAAGCCTACTAAAGGCATCCGTTTTGCAAGTTGCCACTCCTGTCCATATTGTAGGCCCAATGTGATCAAAGGGGTAAATAAAGGCGGCTACAAGCCAAACGAAGATCATAGTTTGCGGGTTTAAATCTAAATCCAAACCCAACCCAGAAAATTTTAATTGAAAGCCAAACTCGTCTTTGGACGGGTATATGCAAACAAAAAATTCCTTAGGAGTTAGGTGGGTTCGGATCATACCCGACTCGACTTGCACCTTATATGACCTCACTTCGGATATGAAATTCTTGACATCACAAAGGATCTCGGTTTCTATATCTTACTCTCTCTTTTTTTTAATCTAAATGAAGATCTCAGCTTGACTAGGTGCAAAAAATTATATTTCTTAAAAGACAACGCACGTGCTATCTCCCTATATCAGTATTTAAACATGACTAGCTAGAGAATTTAGTTCACAGGGCGAGGAAGGGCTGAATTTGCATTAAATCGTGAACCCGTTTTATTAATCAAAGAAAGACTTGACCCAAAGCCTCTATTTAATACTCAATTCGTTTTGACAGGTACAGTCCATCCATTTTGATAGGTACAGTCCATTCTGTTACATAGTATTTATTTATTGCAATGAAAAAGAGACACTCCATTTCTTTTTTCACCAAATATTCAATAGCAGCTAACGCAAATGGAATGCACAAAATTTCAGCTCCTTTTTGTTCTGTGGTTTTGCTCCTTGAGGAAATTCGGCGCAGGTTGCCGAGACGAGGAGAGGGACGCGCTTCTCAGCTTCAGAAGGCATGCGGATGATAAAGATGATGTGCTCTCTGGATGGAACGAGGGCGGCGGCGCCGATTGCTGTAAATGGAGAGGAGTCGGCTGCGACAACAGAACAGGTCATGTGATCAAACTCAGCATAGGCAGCATGCTAAACTACAGCAAGTCCTCTGGATGTTCTCTGTCTTACCGTAGTCACGTAGACGACCCGCTTTCGGCTTTGATACATTTACAGTATTTGGATCTAAGCAAAACCTGCTACAACTCTTCTGGTATGCCGCGGTTCCTCGGTTCACTCACAAATCTCAGGTACTGTTGGAAAGATAGCCAAGGCATAGAGATAATCATATAATGAAATAGTACAGATTATCACAACAGTTATTAAATCCAATTTAAGAAAGAATAGCATACCGATTAGGAACCAAATAGAAATAAACATAATCAATTAACTGAAATTAAATAACAAAGTAATTTTATAGATTACCGAACAACAAAGTGACCTGAACCGTCTTTAATTTGAAGAAGACTAATCTTGAAGAAAATATTGCCCCACAAACCTGTTGCGCGGTATTTTTCGTAGGATCAGACAGCTCCAGTCAACAACACACTTGTAGCTGACACTTCGAAAACTACTTCAGATAGCCTAAACTTTAGAACTCGAAACCAGAAAAACTCAGAGAAAAGATTGTATTTTTTCTATCTTTCCCTTTTAGTCTATTTGGAATAAAAAAAAATGCACCTATTTATAGGTACACACGGGAAGTTCAACAGTCTACCAGGCTTTTCATCTCCCACTAACTGCATTTAGTATGCACCCACTAACAGCACTTAATAGCTCTCCATTAACTGCATTAAACAGTCAGGCTTTTCAGCTTTCACTAACTGCATTTAATATGCACCCACCAACAGCACTTAACAGCCTTCCATTAACTGCATTAAACAACCAAGCTTTTCAGTTTTTATTAACTGCATTTAATTAATTAAGTCGATATTTTCAACTATGGAAACCAACCATATACAAGGTATCTTTCCAAAGTTCAATTATGACAACCGCTTTCCTTTATGGAATCTAACCACAAATATGGTATCCATCCATAGAATATTTTGCAATTAAATCCCCTTAAATTTATTATTCTCATTAATTCCAATTTATTCCAACAATCCCCCACAATTTCATAGATGAAAGTTCGGAAACAATTTGTCATATGTTTTCAGTGAAAGTACCTTCTGATTTGAACCACCACCTTAGTTATCCAATTTTACCAACCAAGGGACGAAGTGAAATTGTGTCTTGAACTTGACTCTTTAGTATGGTGGTGTTCATTGGTAACAGCATGCTACAAGTTATAGTAGCAATCTTTAGGTTTCGATGCATTATGGCCATGCATCCTTATCCTGATTCATGAATGTATTCGATGAATAACTCATTTTCTCTAATTGCAGTCACACAGTACTATTCATATAGTTGGGCATCTCCAGAAATGTATTGCTCACATCTCGTCATAAAGACTTGATTCATTCAAAATCAAATACTCTCACTGTACTAGCAATATACAACACCCTCTAGGTTTATCAGGGGATCGACTCTATTTTAGGTGTTTAATTCACCAAATAGTTTGTTATTACCACATTGAACCTACTTCGTGGGATTTCCACTCAGATTGATTGGGCTGCTACTGTCGATGAATTATAAAGAGTTTTCAGACCCATTCCCAACCAGGATTTTAGAACTAGTGACAACTCAATTCCTTTGGTAAAGAAATCTGCTGTGTTTTCTTTGGACCTAACAAAGCCCACAATCATCATCCCTTCTTTCACAAATTGTTTCACAGTCTCAATCCTTACTTGGATATGACCGTTTATTTTGTAGTTGTTCTTTGAACTCTTAATTCTTTCAATTGTGGCCATATTGTCACAATATACAGAAATAGCATAAATAGGCTTGTTGAGAATGGACAACTCGGACATAAGTCGCTTATAATATTCAGCTTCTAATCCAGTAGTGTCTAAAGCGCACAACTCAGCCTAAAAAAATGGACCGAGACAAAATAGTCTGTTTAGCAGACCTCCAGGTGACTGCGCTGCCATCCAAGATAAAAACATACCCTATACAACCATTATAGCCAGAGCTATTAAAGCCACTAGCTATCCAGCTAGCATCACTGTACCCTTCAAGTACAGTGGGGAATCTCCCATACTGCAGCCCAAGGAAAATGGTTCCCTTCAAGTAATGAAGTACTCTATTGAAATATCCCGTCAAGCATCACTGTACCCTTCAAGTAAGGCTTCCCACTGAGTCCTATTTGGACAGCTAGTATATCTACTTAATTTTGTCACTGAGAACGAAATATCCAGTCTCGTGCAGTTCACAGGATACATTAAGCTTCCAATGATCTGAGCATATCTCGATTGAAATACAGAGACACCACTAGTGTTCTTATAGAGAGTTGGTGAAGGATTGTAAGGGGTTTCGACGGTTCTACCATTCTTATAGCTAAATTTCTCTATAATCTTCTCAACGTAATGAGACTGAGAAATGACTATGCCTTCAGCTGTCCTCAACAGTTTCAGGCCAAGAATCACATCAACAAGACCCATATCCTTCATATCAAACTTACTACTCAAGAATGACTTAGTCTCATTGATTATCGTTATGTTAGATCCAAACAATAAGATATCATCAACATAAATGCATAAAATTATATATGAATCACCTCCGGTCTTACAGTAAACACACGTATCAGACTCAAGCATAGTGAAGCCAAATGAAGTGATGTTGGTATCAAACTTTTCATGTCATTGTTTAAGTGCTTGTTTAAGTCCATAAAGAGACTTCACAAGTTTGCATACTTTTCTTTCATTACCAACAGTTATAAATCCTTCATGCCGATCCATATTGTCACGCCCCGCTTCCCAGAGTACGCAGGATTGGGCACGTGACATAGCCAACCATGCTACCTGTGGGTAGGAAGTATCCATCCACAGTCACATTACGGTTGTAAGGATATCAAGAACAAGATAAAGTACTAATCTAACACATGTCCAAATCCATAATAACAAGAAATCAATGAACAATAAGTGCGGAAGCAAATGATCCAATATAATAATAGAAAGGTACGTCCCATAATGCGGGATCGCACCTGGAAATAAAATGCAATAAATCAACTAACCACTATAGAACTCAGATCAGCCTGCTGGCTGAAGTACTCCTGCACGGTCGGCGACAGTGGTAAAGAATCTGGGCCATGCAAAACCCAGACGTCAGCGCGTCATGACATCAAGTATATAGTATAAACATGGTAATGAGCAATGCAAGTATGAACATGAATAAAGCAGTAACAAGAAATAACAAGCAGGGTACTTTGATACGTCTGTGTCCAAACTGTCCTATCAGGTTTCTACTCTATAGTCTTTGAAACCAATTGATGAATCGTCGATGCAACTCAATAGTATCCCGTACATACCCGGGACCACGACCATAATATTCTCGGCGGCAGCCGAGACATGCCGTTAGGCACAGAAGAGGAAAGTGTTAGTATCCCGTACATACCCGGGACCACGGCCACAATATTCTCGGCGGCAGCCGAGACATGCCGTTAGGCATAGAAGAGGAAAGTGTTAGTATCCCGTACATACCCGGGACCACGGCCACAATATTCTCGGCGGCAGCCGAGACATGCCGTTAGGCACAGAATAGGAAAGTGTACACTCGGTATTACCCCGTACATACCCGGGATCACGGCCACAATATTCTCGGCTGCAGCCGAGACATGCCGTTAGGCACAGAATAGGAATGTGTACACTCGAACGGTAGTGAACTGTCGAGTTACAAGTCAGGTTCATCTTTGATTTCCCCATACCCCCAAGCTATGTATGTCAGGTCAGGTATTCAGTAGTCAAGGACTAATGCCAACACAAAATCTGGTAAGAGTAGGTCTGTCTGGATCGACAGCAGGAATGGTCGGGTTTGTCGGCATTAGGCATGAAGTCATGAAACAAGCAATGTCATGGTGCAACAGGATGAGTCGGTATGTAGGTATATGTCAGGTGTAGCAGGGTCAGGCCAATAGGTAGTGCAATCGGATAAGTGCTCACAACAGGTATACAATCAATAATGAACAGCAGCAGGAAACAGTAATTAACCATAATATTCCATTTAACCACAGTGATGTTTGTATTCTCTTATTAACAGGTTCAAGCACCTTTAGGGTGCAATAGCCACAAGGTAAATCAATAGCCACAATTCTGAAGTAATGAAGCTACAGGAATTTACATTAAGTATAATAATTGTTTCGTGAATGATTTAACAGTTTAAGCAGATATGATTCAGTCATTTTGTTTAGTTGAAATATGGATTGGTGTGGGTTAATTAATTACGAGGAACTGTTGTAACGATTCCATTATAAAGATAACTGCAATAATATGATATCAATTGCCATCATGAGGTTGTGGTATTAAATAGTATGAATTCAATTGCGTGGCGAGACTAGATCTCGCACGCTAGCATGTTAGAGCAAGTATTCAGATACTTGCCTCGACGGTCTGCAAACTGGAACACGGATGCTATGTCGGCAGAAAACGCGATATGATAACACGGGCCACGGATCGAGTCCCAACAGAGAACAACGGGATCACACGGACCAGGGGGCTTCGCTGGAGCGTCGGGTTCGCCAAGACGGCACGGTCGGATTCCGGCAACGACAAAAGGAGCGAAGTTAGCAATACGATAGGATACAAGCGAATAACGACCAGCAAGGGGGATGATTTGCACAAAGGAAGGAAGAGGAAACTTACAGAGAGGTATACCAGGTGACCCCGGCGAGCTCGACGGCGTTGGAACGCCGGCGAAGCAACGGCAGCGGCTGCAAGGGCTGAAAGGCCTCGGGGGTGCGCGGGATAGGGTGCTGCGGCGAGCTGGAGGAAAGGTTGGTCGGCTCTGGTGGTCGAGGGGAGAAGGAGGTGGCCCTGGTGACGACAGCGAGGTCGCCGGCACGTTCTCCGGTGAACAGCGGGGTAGGCGATGGGTGAAGGCTCGGGTTGGTGGTCCGGCGAGGAGAGGAAGGGAGGTGATGACGAGGTCGTGACGAGGAGGATGAGAGGGTGTCGCGGGGGTCGTCGACGACGAGAGGTGGCGTCGACGGCGAGGTCCGCGAGGGTGGAGGCGTCGTCGGGTTGGGTGCAGGTGCGGGGATCGGCGGGAGAACGAGGGGAGGAAGGTGCGGTGAGTCTCGTGGTGGCGAGGGCGGCGACGGCGAGGTCGCGGGGGAACCGGCGGTGAGGTTGCGGGAAGCTAGGGTTAGGGTTTGAGGCGATTTCTCGTGGTGAAGATGGGTTCGGGGAGGCGGCTGCTGCATGGGGTTAAATATAAGAAGAGAGAGAGAGAGAGATTGGAGAGAGAAAGAGATTGAGAGAAAGATTGAGGGAAGAGAGAGAGAGAGATGGGGAAAGGAAGGCGGGGCCCACGAGCTCAATGGGAGCTCGTGATTGGCTGATCACGAATTAAAAAGGGATTTTAAGAGGATTTGAAAGATTTTGGCAGGGATTAAGTGGTTAAGAATATATATCGTAATTTATATAGTTTTAAAGATATTAAGTTAAATGGGCCCTTTTTGGCGCGAAATGAAACATTTCCAAATCGCGCCCGGGTTGCGCCCAAATGTTCCAAATTCAAATTATAGGATTTTAAGCGGGTTCCAAATTTTGAAAATAGGTGTTTAGTGATTAAAATGCATGCCCCCAAGTCGGACACTTGCACGCGCGCGTAGTCGCCCAAATTGGCCCGTTTAGCCAAACGGAACGGAATCTCGACACGCGGACGCTACCACGCGACTAGTGGCGACGAGTAGGCCAACATGGACATTTTAAATTTCATTTTAGGAGTTAAAATTTGTTATGTGCCAAAATGACTTAACCGGTTAAAATTTAGCAATAAACACCAGAAAATCAGGAAAATTGGAATGAGCAGTAGACAACCCTCAACTAGTAATATAAATAGTATTATTGGGCTCGGGTGTTACACATATAAATCTCTTCTTTAAGAGTACCATGAAGAAAAGCGGTTTTCACATCCATATAATGAATAGTGAAATTATATATGGACGCCAATGCTATATGCACTCTGATTGTAGTCAGGGCAACCGAAGAATAAGTATCAAAGAAGCCAATGACTTCTATTTGTTTAAACCATTTGGCAACAAGTATGGCCTTAAAATTATCGACGGTTCCATCTAATTTCAGTTTTCTTTTGAAGATCCATCTACATCCAATGGTAATACATCCAGGAGGAAGATCTATTAATTCCCAAGTTCCGTTAGAAACAACGGAATCCATCTCTCTTTATAGCATCTTTCCTGTGCTTAGCCTTGTTCGAGGCCATAGCAGCATTGTAGGTAGCATGATCTTTCTCGACATTGTAAATAACAAAATCGTTTTCAAAGTCCTTGAAGGTTCTGGCTCTTTTGCTTCTTCTGGGTTCATCCAACTCTTCAAATCTATGAGATTCAGAGTTGGAACTTTCTGCCCACACATTTATCATCCTTTCCACATGATCAGTAATGGAAGTCGAGATGGTGTTGGAATCTTCATTAATAGTATTTTGAGGTATACTAGTTTTCATAAGGAAAATATTCTCAAAAAAATTTGCATCACGAAACTCAACTATAGTGTTAACATCTATGCCAGAAATTTCAGACTTGATCACTAAAAATCTCAATGCATAGGTGTTTTCTACATAGCCCAAAAAGATAGCATCTACAGTCTTAGGACTAAGCTTTTTCCTTTTGTGTTCTGGGACTAGTACTTTTGCAAAACACCCCCACACTTTAAGGTATTTCGAGCTAGGCTTTCGACCTCTCCAAAGTTCGAACGGACTATTTTCTTTTTGCATCTAAGGGAATATGACAAATCATATTCAAAGTCTCTCTCCATATATATTTAGAAAGTTCAGAACTTTCAAGTACACTATTAATCATATCTTTCAATATTCTATTCTTTCGTTCTGCTACACAGTTAAATTGTGGAGAATACAGAGCATTTTCCCCATGCATTATTCCAAAAGATTGACATAATTCAGTAAACTGATTAGAGGTGAATTCTCTTCCTCTATCAGATCTTAACCGTTTAAGTTTCTTACCAGTTTGAGTTTCGGCTTCATTCTTATATATTATAAATTTTTCTAGATCCTCATCTTTGGTTTTAAGCAAGAAACATAACAATATTTACTAGAGCCATCAATAAATGTGATAAAGTATTTTTTTAAGTGTTTAGTTAAAACACCATTGAACTCACAAATATCGGTGTAAGCTAATCAAGCAAGTCTGAAGTCTTATCAACTGAATGAAAAGTCTTTCTTGGTTGTTTAGTTGTGGCACATACTATACATTTTTTACTTCGATCAATGTCATGTTTAGGAATCATGTTCAAATTCATCATTCTTTTTATAAAATCAAAGTTAACATGACCTAAACGACTATGCCAAATATCAAATGATTCAATTGAATAACTAACATGGTAATCAGATATTTTATTAACTTAAGAAAAAGATACATGTTCTACCATAACCTTAAATAAACTATCAGACATATAACCTTTGCCAACAAAAGAACCAGAGTTTAAAATAACTACTTTATTGCATTTAAAAGTTATTCATAACTCTCTTTAACAAGACAAGATCCACTAAGAATATTACGACGAACAGTAAGAACATTATACACTCTATGTAAAAACAGAACTCGTCCTGAAGGAAACATCAAATCTACGCGTCCATATCCTAATATCTTAGCAGCAAAAGAGTTCCCCATTATTACTGCCTTCACAACTACAGGCTGGTAAGACACAAATAGCAATTTATCAGCATAAATGTGCGCATTTGCTCCAGTATCTATTAATTACTCATTAGATTCATAAATAGTGAAAATTTGAGGATTAACAGAAACACACCCTTCAATGGAAAAGAGAACTTCAATCGTTGTCATGTTGACCTGAGGCTGACCGGTAAACTTTGGACCAGCTTTGGATTTCTTATTGGAACAATCCTTAGCCCAATGTCCAACATGTCCACAGTTCCAACACGGTTTGTTTGCTTTAGGTTTATTTTGGATTTTTGGTTTAGATTTGATTTTATCATTTTTTAGCGGATAGTTTGTGTTTATTTTTCCCAACAGTGATATCATTTTCCTTGGGTTGGTGTCCAATAAGCACAACATGATTCTGATTTTTATCCTCTTTTTCAATGGCTATGATAACCATCAAATCATCGAGAGAGATCTTTTCTTTACAATGCTTGAGAGACATACCGAAGCTCTCCCGAAATCGAGGAAACTTTTCGATGATTGCCATTACTTGAAACTTTTCGGGAAGTTTCATTTTAGTCACTTGAAGAGCATGAAGAATGAACAAAAGTTCGTGTGCTTGTTATATCACATATTTTCCCTCAATCATTTGGAACTTTAAGAATTTTGACAAAGAATACTTTTCAAGACGGAGGTTCTCAGTATTGTATTTCTTGTCTAATTCATCTCACAGTGCCCTTGAGTATTCGAAGAGGAACAATAGATTTCGAAAAGCACATTGGACATAGCCAACAAAATGCAACCTCTGGCTATTTGATCCCTCTCCGTCCACTCTGCAATTTTCTGTGCACTTTTGGGTTTTTTTTCATCCGATTTTAGGAATTTCGACAGTATCATTGCCAACAGCTCTTTTGTGGTCAACCAGATCTTCATGCATTGTTGTCAACGTTTGAAAAACTGTCTTGAGGATTTCTCAGGCATTCTTGACATATCCATTTTGGGGCTGAAAGCGGTCGCATCAATACCTGAAAAGGAAGACATATCTATTAATATTTTTTTTCAAGATTGTTGCAAAGATAGCACAGGCGTACAAATAATCATATAATGAAATAGTATGAATTATCATAACAGTTATTAGATCCAATTCAAGAAAGCATAATATACCGATTAGGAACAAACAAATAGAAATGAACATAATCGGTTAACTGAAATTAAACAACAAAGTAATTTTACAGATTACCGAATAACAAGTGAACTGAATTGTCTTTTGAAGAAGACTAGTTTTGAAGAAAATATTGCTCCACAAATCTGTTGCGCTGAGTACTGCAATATTCTTCGTAAGATCAGACAGCTCCAGCCAACATCGCATTGCAGCTAGCATTTCGAAAGCTACTTCACATAGCCTAAACTTTAGAACTCGAAACCAAAAAACTCTGAGAAGAGATTGTATTTTTTCTGTCTTTCCCTTTTAGTCTATTTGGAATGAGAAATGCACATATTTATAAGTGCATATGGGGGAGTTCAACAGCCTACCTCCCACTAACCGCATTTAACATGCACCGCCTAACAATACTTAATAGCTATTCATTAACTGCATTAAACAGCCAGGCTTTTCCGCTTCCACTAACTGCATTTAGCATGCACCCACTAAAAGCACTTGATAGCTCTCCATTAACTGCATAAAACAGTCAGGCTTTTCAGTTTCCATTAACGGTATTTAATTAATTAAGTCAATATTGTCAACTATGGAAACCAACCATATATAAGCATATATAAGGTATCTTTCCAAAATTCAATTATGACAATTACTTTCGTTTATGGAATCTAACCACAAATATGGTATCCATTTATAGAACATTTTGCAATTAAATCCCCTTTAATTTATTATTCTCATTAATTCCAATTTATTCCAATAGGTTCCTGAATCTCTCCAATTCTGATTTCGCCGGAACAATTCCACCCTATTTCGGAAACCTTACAGACCTTTGGTACCTCGACCTCTCTAATTCAAATAATCTGCATGCGGATAGCCTTCAGTGGCTCTCTCATTTCTCTTCTTTGCGATATCTCGACATGTCGGATGTGGACTTGACTAATGCATCCGATTGGCTGCTTGTCTTTAAGAGGCTCCCTGCTCTCTCTGTGTTGCGATTATCCGGTTGTGGCTTGCAAGTCTTTCCTTCTGCTTTTAACGTCCCGCAGACGAATCTCTCCAGTATTTCCACACTGGATCTTTCGAATAACTTCGGAACCACAGCAAATGATTTCGACACCCTTTTCAATCATAGCAGCAGCCTTGTTAATCTCAATCTTTCTTCCTGCAATATGTATGGTCCGTTTCCTCTCGGGAATTTGCTCTCCGTTAAAAGTCTTGATCTTTCTCAGAATAATTTGAACGGGTCTATTCCGGAGAATTTCGGCCGCCTGTCACTGCTTGAGGAATTAGATCTCTCTTCCAACTATCTGCAGGGTTCGATACCAACGACACTTGGAAACCTCACAAACCTGAGATCCCTGAATCTCGCCACCGACTCTCTCCATGCCGTTACCCTTCAATGGCTCTCTCATCTTCGCTCCTTACAGTATCTTGACATGTCAGGGGTGAACCTAACCAATGCAACCGATTGGCTAGTGGTGTTCAGGGTCCTTCCTCCCTCTCGAGGTTAGATTTATCACAGTGCGGTCTGCAGAATTTTCCTTCTACGTCTTCAGTTCCACATATTAATCTCCCATCAATTGCGGAACTTGATATGCATGATAATCCTTTCGTCGATGCTACTGGGCTTGATTGGCTACAAAATCTCACTAGTAGTCTTGTCACACTTGATCTTCATATGTGCAACATTCAAGCTGCCATTCCTAGTGCATTGGGTAACTTTTCCTCCTTTCAGAGTATTGATCTCCGCAGTAATTTCCTGCAGGGATCGATACCGCAAACATTTGGAAATTTGAAAAACTTAAATGTATTATACCTCTCTTATAATAAATTGAGTGGGAGTATGCCTACTTCGATCGGAATGATGAGGAGCCTAGCGTCACTGACTCTCAACAATAACAATCTGAGTGGATCAATTCCGCCAAGTTTGGGGCAACTATCAGAACTGACATACTTAGATCTCAGCGCCAATTCACTGGAGGGTGGATCGATACCACAAACATTTGGAAATTTGAAAAACTTAAATGCCTTAGACCTCTCTTATAATAAATTGAGTGGGAGTATTTTACTTCGATCGGAATGATGAGGAGCCTAGTGTCGCTTACTCTCAACAATAACAATCTGAGCGGATCAATCCCACCAAGTATTGGGCAACTATCAGAACTGACATACTTAGATCTCAGAACCAATTCACTGACGGGTATTGTGTCCGAATTGCATTTTGCCAGAATTACAAAACTTGTTTCATTGTTTCTATCCTCGAACCACGTGGTTTATAACATGAGCTCCAAATGGGTCCCTACTTTCCGGTTGGTCCAAGTTTGTCTGCGGGACGGTGAACTAGGGCCTCAGTTTCCTCCATGGCTTCCTCGTATGATAAGTGATCAGTCATCTTATTTAGACATCTCAAGTACAGGATTATCCGGCGAAGTTCCTGGTTGGCTCTGGAATGCGGCCTCTAAAGCCATATATTTAAATATATCTCACAACCAGTTAAGCGGCGATATTTCCAATAAACTGATATCTGTGGAAGCCATAGTTATCGACCTGAGCTGGAACCAGTTTCAAGGACAACTGCCTCGCCTGAACCCTAGGGTAAGCTACTTACTTCTCAATGACAATTTGTTTTCAGGAGATCTTCAGCCAGCTATAAATGAAGAGTGGAGACTTTTGTCGATTGTCATATTATCAACAAATCGTTTGACTGGCCGAATTCCCTCCTCTATTTGTAAATTGGAAAGCTTATCGATTCTTGACGTTTCATTCAATAACTTATCTGGAGAAATTCCTGATTGCGAGACCGGTAGCCTTGGCTCACTACAAGTCATCAATTTGGCAAGCAACGGCTTAAGTGGTCTTGTTCCTCAATGGATGGGGTATCTATCAACGCTACAGCTTCTGCACTTGGCCAACAATAGTTTTGGCGGAGATTTTCCTTCACTGACTATGTGCAAGCAGATGGTTATTCTCAATCTTGGAGACAACGAATTTACAGGTAATATACCAGCATGGGTTGGTTCTGATCTTCAGTTCTTGAGGTTCCTTAGCTTGCGTTCGAATAAATTGAATGGGATAATCCCGCCACAACTATCTTATGCCGCTTCTCTTCAGCTTTTGGATCTTTCACACAATGATCTATCAGGACCTATACCGCGGTCATTTAATAATTTTAGTGCAATGGCAAGTCAGAATCCACTACCTTATAGCATCTTTAGTTCTACAAAGTTAGGAGATTTTCAAACAAATACTTTTGATTCCGGATCGTATTTTGATGCGATCCTCTCTAAAACCTTCGAGCAGACGTTGGATGTAGTGATGAAAGGGAGAATACTCAAGTACACGAAAACACTTGACTTGGTAAGGCTTCTGGATTTATCATTCAACAGCTTATCCGGAGAGCTTCCTATGGAACTAATGGACCTTGTTGGATTGCGGAGCCTTAACTTGTCTGCAAATCAGTTGATTGGGAACATACCGGTCAAGATCGATGCAATGACCGAGTTAGAAACTCTAGATCTCTCTAGAAACCACTTTTCTGGAGAAATTCCGTGGAGCGTTACTTCGTTGACTTCGTTAAGTCATTTGAATTTATCATACAATAACTTGTCGGGTAGAATTCCCTCCGGCAACCAGCTTCAGACTCTTACAGACCCATCTATTTACAATGGCAATCCTGATCTCTGTGGATACCCGCTACCCAAGAAATGCTCGAGCGATGAAACCAAACTACCAATTGGTGGTAAAGATAACGATGATGATCTCCATACGTCGGACTTGTACCTCGGCATGGGTGTTGGATTTGTGGTCGGGTTATGGGGTGTCTATGCAATATTACTTTTCCGAAGGTCTTGGAGGTTGGCGTATTTCAAATTCGTTAATTCCATGGCGAAGAAGATCACTATGTGTAGTGCCCGACTGGCTGTCCGTGCCCCCGTCTCATAGCGTAACACTATGGCCAACTGAGTCTATGTAAAAAAATGCCGAATAAGCGAAACTTGGTAGCGCGTTTTCTATTCTACTTTTATGGCGATTATGTTCCTAATTTCAACATAGATTCGGCACCACAAATTGTTCACTTTTCGCTGTAGTTTATTTGTATAACAAAAGAATAGGGGCGTTTTTTTTTGTCAAAATATTTATAATCCATCTTCAATTAAATATTGCTCAGACTATCTTGCTTAAATTCTACAAAAAATTACATGCTACAAAACTTACTGTTGTTTGTGTTAACGAGTTTAGAATTTCTAATTTTGTTACACTGTTGTGTTTTACAAATTAAGTTCATCATATGAAGGAAATCTTGATCATCACATTCAGGTGCTAATAACTAGCCTTTTACTTATACACTGGCAAGGGGAACCCGTGCAGACGCACAGGGCCGGAGAAAAAGATGCGGAATTTATTGTATATATTTTACGTGATTTTTTGAAGTTTTTTGCCCCAGATCCTCAAGAATTTTCCCTAAATTCTCAAGATTTTGTCCCAGGTGGTCGAGATTTTCCCCAGTTATTCAAGATTTTCCCCAAATTTTTTGAAGCTTTTTCGCAAGATTTTTGTACATTTTTCAAGATTATGAGGGCCCTTTTTGCAATTAAGGAAAAAATTGGGGTTCATTCTGGAATTTTCCCCGTAGAATAGGAAATCTGGGTTGAGATTGAGGGTTTTTTTGGAATTACTGATAAATTGGGGGCCTTGGGCTAGTTTTCCCAAAACAGCAGCAAAGTAAGGGAAATTAGGGGCATTTTTGCAAATATGTAGAATTTGGGGGATTTTTGTAAATCTTCGCTACACGACAAAATTGCACCACTTTTAATATATATATATATATATATGAGAATAATGGAGGAAAGAGGCCACAGGAGGGAATTCCCTCATATGGCGTCGAAAAATACACCCTCATCGTGCTTTCCGACGATCGGAACCCATCATCTTCATCGTTATCATCTAAGATGTGGGTACGCCAAATTTCATGTGATTCTACAACCTTTTCACCGTTGAATTAGCAATGTAAAAAGTTCTATTGTCGGTAAACCGTTAATTTTGAACCTACTAATTCAACGGTGAAAAAGTTGTAGAATCACATGAAATTTGGTGTACCCATATCTTAGATGATAACGATGAAGATGATGGGTTCCGATCGTCGGAAAACACGATGTATGTTGTAATTTTTCGACGCCATAGGAGGAAATTCCCTCAACTTTCCTCCATTATTCTCTCTCTCTCTCTATATATATATAAAGCATTCCTTTCGTTTTTTATCAGGCTAAATTTCTTTAAAATATTATGCATCTCTGCCCTTCAAACAAATGCCTGAACTCAAATGCCAGGCTTAATTGGAAAAAGATGACCATGAACTTTCACCTTCTTTTTTTTAGCGTTTGATACCATAAAATTTAGGAGCAATAGTTATCATGAACTTCTTTTAACATAAATACCATACTGCGTTAAAAATGATGCATGAATAAACCGTCCTACCTTTGTTTTATCTTCAATTTTAAAATAGAAAAAACATGAAAAGAAAAAGAAATTTAAAAAAAAAACTCTGGACTGCCATCACCGCCCTCCTTACCTCTCTCTCCGTGCCGCCCTCACAGTCATTACATCCTCCGCCACCTCCTCCGTCTTCGTCATTTTTGTTGAGGCCCAAGACGCCTCCAACGATCTCGACTGGGCCCAAGACGCCTTCTTTGAGCGCCATCCTTTCCTCATCCTCAGCGGCACCAGCTCAAGGAACCGCTCCAGCTCATTAGCATCGCCATTGCACCGATTCGAGTGCGGTGACGGCGCCAGCGCCGACGTGGGCGGCTGGTTGGTCCAGCGGTCGAGATCAGGGTGGCGAATCGAGGGTGGGGACGCGATCGAGTTGGGGATCGAGGGGAAGGGCTTGCGATGATGATGAGGGGATGGTTGGGGAAGGAGGATGAGGAGAGTGGAGCAGCGGTGGTTGTTGAGGCAGCAGGAGAAGGAGGCGAAGCTTAGGGTTTCCATTTTTGGGGGGTGATGGATCTTTGGATCTCCTTAAGATATTATCTTCCGTTGATCTGCAGCGAGCGCTGATGGATGGCTGAGATTGGATTTGATGGATCTCAATACCTGTGGATCTCAATAGGCTTGATATGGTTGAGGCCGAGCTACCTGCAAGGAAGTCCCGGGGTGGTTGTGCCACCGAGGATCCTCCGACGATCAAGTTAATCGAGGTATTTTGGCAGAGTAACGGCCTATTGGGGTCAAGTTGGCTTACCTGAGTCGTCTGAGAGAGAGGTTTATATAGTGGCAGCCATGGGCAGGCGGACGCGAGATTCACGCCGGTCGTTACGCCCCTGGCGTCACGCCCGCATGAAAGGCGGGATTCCCCATTAATGACGAGATATGCTCGTTAATAGGGGAACGCGGGATCGTGGGCGGCGGATATCTCGAGTCTGGCGAGATTCGCGGAGCTGTGGCAGAGATGCATGTGATCAGTGCTGTGGGTCGGTCGATGAGACCGAGGAATATACGCTCGGCGGGAGGTTCGGGAACAAGCGGGAGGCCGAGGCATATTGGATATGCGATATCTCGGAGATGAGCTGGAGGCCTGAGGGAACTCAGCGTTCGGGAGGGCTCTGAGGCGAGCTGATGGTTGTTTGTAAGGTGATCGTAGGAGTGGTCTGGAAGGCCACCGAAAGTCGGGCACACCCTCGGGTCGGAGGCCCGGGGTATGCTTCCAACGTACCAATCTTGATCCTTTCTTGTAAGCTCTGGGACATGTCATCTGCCACGTGTCATGATCTGAGGAATCCCCGATATCGAGCATCACCATTAGCCCCCCACTCTCGTCTCGACCCATTCATGGGTCGGGTCGAGAGTGGTCTGACCGGTCACCCAGGGTAAGCTCTTATTTGAAGATATCGTCGGTGCGTATTCCCGGGCAGTTAGTTGTATTTTCTTGGTGACGTTAGCGGATCAGGGGAGAGATCTCGCATTAAAGAGGAAGCGCCGATTCGTGCGTACGTCCGTCGAAGCACCAGCCCACGTGTCTGACGCTGCTTGGCTGACGCGACTGGCTGCTGGTGTTCTCGCGCCCGATGGGACGCGCCCAATGTGCATGTGACAGGTAGAGCCCCGATGGTCGTTGAATGCAAAGTGTTGTTTTGGCGGGAGACGATCAGAGCCGTAGGATGTGTACGCCGGCTGCTATAAATAGAGGTGGGATCCTCCTCAGGGTCCATACCTCACCATAATTTCCTCATCCCTTCGCGTGTTAGCTCGACGCTCTTCTCCTTAGGTCGGATTCCTTGCGTTTTCTCCTCCGATGACTCATCCTTTTGATCAGGTTAGATGTCTTCTACCGAGGAGTTTGTAGAAATAGTCCGGGTAAAGTCTAGAAAGTCTTCTGCAGCTTCCTCTTCTGCTTCTTCCTCTTCCTCGTCTGAGTCTGAGTCCTCCAGGGAAGTTAGGGTTAGTCATGCTACCCGGGATCGTGCGACGGGAGTGGTCCCCAGAGCGCAGGTCAGGGGCGTCCATGACACGTCTTCCATACCGAGTCATGCGGACAAGCTTGCCACCATTCGGGCTCGCTTCCATATCCCTCCCGGCTACTCGCTTCGTTTGGCCGGGGAGGGGGAGAGGGCAGACCAGGTATGGGGCAAGGAGATCGCCTTGTACCTGGAAGCCTTTTGGGCTGGGATGCGCCTGTCTTTCTCTCCCGAGGTGAGTGCGGCGTTGAATTGTTTTGAGTTAGCCACGGGCTAGTTAGTGCCGAACTCTTGGAGGATTCTCCTCGGGTTCTTGGTCCGGTTGAAATTGCGGGTGATCCCTTTCAGTCTGAGCATTCTCATTTCCTCTCTCTGCTACAAGAACCACTCCGGCACTCTTAAAGACGAGCCGAGCTGGGTATACATTTCTTTTAGAAAGCGTCGGGGAGGTGCTGCCGGGTCGGGGGTTGTCGTAGTACCTTCTTCCATCCATGAATGGAAGAAGAAGTTTCTGTTTGTCAGGCCACCCAAGGGTGATGATTGGCCTGTGCCTATCCAGTGGCATAGGGCCGACTGCCCGCGGCTGAGGCAGGCGAATGATCCCGACGCAGTGGCGATGGCGGAGTGGGAGCCCATCCCTCGGGCCGATGTGCCGCTGTCTGAGCAGGCCCTTATTTGGGCTGGGCTCAGCCCCGCTCAGCCTGCGGGTAAGTTGGGAGATTTTAGGCGACCTGTTTAGACTTGTGTGTTCTTCCACTTTTTCTGGCATTGCTAACTCCATTGTATTTTCGTCTTATGCAGAACCCATGGATCTAGGTAAATTCCGGGCAGCCCTGGTCGAACAGAAGAAGGGGAAGAAGGCCGGAGGTGCCGGTCCCTCTCGCACGTCGTCGGCTCCGGCTCCACCAGCAGCTGCTCCAGCTAGGCGCTCAAGCGCGCCTCGGGCCCTGGAGTCCAGCCATGCGCCGAGCCGAAAACGTGCTCGAGAGCAGAAGCCCCGGGTTTTGGAGGTGGGAGGTGAGACTGGATCCCCTCCGTCTCTCCTCAAGAGGTACCATAGGACGGTGTCCGGCTCCCCGGATTCCCAGATCATCGTGGATGAAGGGGAGCTTTGCTTCGTGGTGCCCTCGGGGCTTTCCGTCGCCGACAGCCTGCTATCAGAGATGGAAAGGTCGGCCGGGGGCAGAATCCCTTGGGGGACCCTCCGGGCCCAAATGGCGGCCATAGCCCAGGAGGCCGTGCAGGTCAGTGTTCGCACCTCACTCGGGTCTTCATTCAGTATTTTTTTTCGCAAGATTGGGTGCCCCCCCTCTTTTTGACCCTCCTTTGTTTTCTTTAGGTCCTCCAGCACTGCGCCCTCGTCGTCAACATGGAGGACGAGGAAATTGCCCCGGCGATGCAAGCTGCAGGCGAGCTCTCCTCGCGGGAGGAGAGCTCCAGGCTGGAGCTGCAAGCAGCGATGGAGAGGGTCACCGCCCTCAAAGATCGGGTGGCGGCCAGGGATCGAGAGATCTCCAGCTGCCGAGAGGCCGCCCGAGCCGCCGAGGCTAACTTGGAAGATTCCAGGGTGCTTGTCGCCACCCTGAAGAAGATGACGAGCACCCTCCAGAGGGAGAGCGAGGCGGCGAAGGAAGGATTGAGGCGTGTCGACCTCCGAGCGTTGAAGGCGGTGGAGAACTATCAGAAGTCGGACCAGTTCTATGTCGACCTGGCTCAAGCCACTGCCCTCGTTTGGCATGAGGCCCCCGACGCCGTCAAGGCCCTGATTCCGGAGTTCCCTGATGGCGAGCTCCGGGATGAGTACCCCCTCGGGGATGAAGCGTAGGGGAATGCCCCCAGAAGCGTTGTAGGGGGAGAGGCCCCTGGTGGGAGCGTTGGGGAGAAGTCGGTCGCCCCGGCTCCCATCACCGAGGCTCCTGCGATGGGCGCCGACCTTCAAGACGCCACCCCAGTTGTGGTCGTGGATGCGGAGCTCATCAAGGTTCTCCCCGGCCCCGAGGCCTGAATCTCCTCGCCTCCTTATTTTCTTTTGCGCTGAAATTTTGTAAGCCTCCAGGCGTTTTTGTAAGGCTGGGGAGCCCATAATACCTCTGTAAAGACTTCCGGTTTTGTGAATAAATTTTTTTGCAGTGTTCTTTGCGTACATATTTTCCCTTTGTTTGTGGTAAAATTTTTATTTGCGCGGTACTGCTTTCATGACGCGTTAGGTTGGAGATTGGTTTTTCATCTAGTGATCTCCCGTCGCGTTGAATTCAACCATTTTTCCGAGTTCGCAAAGACCGGTGTAAGGTCGGTATCTCCATGGCCTCGAAGTCGAGGTGGGGATCGCTTAGTAAAGATGTGCAGGAAGTTGAGTAGGGAAGCTTCTCGATAGCCTCTTGATGAGGGCTTTGATCCCTGGCGTCGTTGGGTAAGAGATTACCAGCCAAAGATGGATCGAGCAGGGAAGCTGCTCGGTGGCCTCTTGATGAGGGCTTTGATCCTTGGTGTCGTTGGGTAAGAGATTACCAGCTAAGGATGGACTGAGCAGGGAAGCTGCTCGGTGGCCTCATGATGAGGGCTTTGATCCTTGGCGTCGTTGGGTAAGAGATTACCAGCCAAGGATGGACCGAGCAGTGAAGCTGCTCGGTGGCCTCTTGATGAGGGCTTTGATCTTAGCGCGGGAGGGCATGGAGTAGCCTGTTAAAGATGGACCGAGCAGGGTTGCTGCTTGGTTGCTGATTGGTAGAGGTTCTGCATGTTCAAGTTTAGTTAATTATCGCAATCAAGACGGTTTCGCTTGTAGCTAGCCGGTTGAGTACGGGTCGTCCGCAGGGAGATGGGAATCTTTTTCTATGTGCTTTAACGAGTTAAGTCCAGTTTTCCAGATTTGTTTGTGATTATCTAAGTGTTAAAATGATATGTAAAGAGAGCTTGTTAGGGTTAGGATTAGGTTAGTTTTTGTTAGGAGTCCCTCACTTCTTTCATTGCCACTCTTAATATCGGTGTTACGGTAATCGGCAACAACGGGGATTAGCACGACTAGGAAGGAACTTGCGAGTATAAGCTAGGCTTTCCAACGCATAAGTTCTTCCTTTTGGTGCTTGTCCGTCCGTTCTTGGCTCTTAGCCATAAGCTCCGGTTAATTCAACCACAACCGGTCTCACTACGGAATCACCGCTATCATGTAGGATAGGGTGCCGTAAGGAGCGGATTGTGGTTCAATTAACGGGAGTCGATTTAAGATGTTGGGCAAGGAAAGAGTGAGAGAGATTTCCTTCTCTCAAACTTCCCTTATCCTACCCTAACAAGTATGGAAACTACTCACCCATAATACGGAAAAATAAAACAAAAGAGGAAGATAGAAAGAAGGAGATTAGAAGATAACAACTAGCTATTTGCGACCTCACCTTGGCAAGGATCAAGCGTAAGCATCATGGTTGTTTTAAGGATAAAGAAAAAGAGAGAAGAAAGAAACAACAAGAAATAACAACAACTAGTTAACAAATGAAAATTACAACAATTAACAAGTTAACTAAAGAACAAGACAAGCATGATAAGTAAATGGTTCTTCTTTATTCATCATTCTTCACTCACAAAAGCTCACTACAAGATTTTCAATGGAGAAGAGATGAGAAGAGGAAGAAGAAACAAGTATTCTAAACCTAGAAAAATACAAGATTATGCCCCCCTTTGCTTCACAAGGTTTTGGGGTATTTATAGGCTGGAAAATGAAAACCTAGGGCAATATTCAGAACTAAAATGGAAAGACCAAAATACCCACAAAAATTGGTCAACTGCCGCCACTATACGGCCGCGGATCCACGGCCTAAGCATGCTAATGCCGCGGAACCGCGGCGCTTTAGAGGGATTGGATGCTCGGATTTTCTGTGGTTCTTAGTGTTGATGTTTGGATCATTTTGGTACACTTTGTTTCTCAGAACCTTTCCACATTTCTTCCAGATTTGCAGCATGTCAAAAGGTGATTTGATGTGGATCTTTTTGTCATGATTTCCTCGAGCTCCGCGTAGATTTCTTGGATCTTGTGTTGCCATTGAGCCTTGTGCATGAAAACGACATTGATTTGCCATTTTGTCTCTTGAACTGGTGTGTGGCAACAGACGGATAAAGGGCGGAGATCCGTGTTTTATCTGTGGTTGGCAGGAACCCGGGTTTTGTCGTGTTTTTCCATGAATTTCACCGTTTAGAGCCGAGAACCTGTATCCTGCAATTGACTAGCAAACACGGCTCAAGAGTATCTACCGATATGCAATGTGATAAAAATTGGGCGGTATGAAAATGCAAAAATCTGATATGAACAGTTGCCTCTT
Source organism: Agapanthus africanus (assembly GCA_030015575.1). Classification (NCBI taxonomy): domain Eukaryota; kingdom Viridiplantae; phylum Streptophyta; class Magnoliopsida; order Asparagales; family Amaryllidaceae; genus Agapanthus; species Agapanthus africanus. The sequence continues at coordinate 420,945,745 of JASDDO010000024.1, read as the reverse complement.
GATGAGGGCTTTGATCCTTAGCGCGGGAGGGCATGGAGTAGCCTGCTAAAGATGGACCGATTAGGGTTGCTGCTTGGTTTTCTCTTGATGAGGACTTTAATCCTTAGCACGGGAGGGCATAGAGTGGCCTGCTAAGGATGGACTGAGCAGGGTTACTGCTCGGTGACCTCTTGATGAGGGCTTTGATCCTTGGCGTCGTTAGGTATGAGATTACCATCCAAGGATGGACCGAGCAGAGAAGCTGCTCGGTGTCCTCTTGATGAGGGCTTTGATCCTTGGCGTCGTTGGGTAAGAAATTACCAGCCAAGGATGGACCGAGCAGGGTTGCTTCTCGGTTGCCTCTTGATGAGGGCTTTGATCCTTGGCGTCGTTGGGTAAGAGATTACCAGCCAGGATGGACCGAGCAGGGAAGCTGCTCGGTGGCCTCTTGATGATGGCTTTGATCCTTAGCGCGGGAGGGCAAGGAGTTGCCTGCTAAGGATGGAGCGAGCAGGGTTGTTGCTTGGTTGCCTCTTGATGAGGGCTTTGATCCTTAGCGCGGGAGGGCATGGAGTGGCCTGCTAAGGATGGACTGAGCAGGGTTACTGCTCGATGGCCTCTTGATGAGGGTTTTGATCCTTGGCATCGTTGGGTAAGAGATTACTAGCCAGGATGGACCGAGCAGGGAAGCTGCTCGGTGGCCTCTTGATGAGGGCTTTGATCCTTAGCGCAGGAGGGCAAGGAGTTGCCTGCTAAGGATGGACCGAGCAGGGTCGCTGCTCGGTTGCCTCTTGATGAGGGCTTTGATCCTTAGCGCGGGAGGGCATGGAGTGGCCTGCTAAGGATGGACCGAGCAGGGTTACTTCTCGGTGGCCTCTTGATGAGGGCTTTGATCCTTGGCGTCGTTGGGTAAGAGATTACCAGCCAGGATGGACCGAGCAGGGAAGCTGCTCGGTGTTCTCTTGATGAGGGCTTTGATCCTTAGCGCGGGAGGGCAAGGAGTTTCCTGCTAAGGATGGACCGAGCATGGTTGCTGCTTGGTTGCCTCTTGATGAGGGCTTTGATCCTTAGCGCGGGAGGGCATGGAGTGGCCTGCTAAGGATGGACCGAGAAGGGTTACTGCTCGGTTGCCTCTTGATGAGGGCTTTGATCCTTGGCGTCGTTGGGTAAGAGATTACCAGCCAAGGATGGACCGAGCAGGGAAGCTGCTCGGTGGCCTCTTGATGAGGGCTTTGATCCTTAGCGTCGTGGGGTAAGAGATTACTAACCAAGGATGTACCGAGCAGGGAAGCTGCTCGGCTTTCCGAGGTTCAGTCTAAACTTCCTAGGTGTGTGAACATCAGGAAGAGTGACCGTCGCGGGCGATACGTGTCAGGAACGCATGGGGAAGGCGGAGCATTTCGAAGAGCTGCGTCAGTTTCGCCACGTGGCGGTACGGTATTGGAGTAATTTTGGGTGAATCCCAGGGTTCGCGCCCATGCATGCGCTAATTCGAGTCCTTAGGGATTCTGTTTGAGGTTACAAATAGAGAAGGAGACGGCAACTCTTCAGCGTCGCTTTTTGAGATGACTGGTCCCATGTATTCGATCGAAGAGATCATCACCTTCGACGACGTCTTCATTTATGAACAGAACCTGGCTAGGGATAGGTACCGGGATGTGGTTCAGCGCCTCGAGGGTCACGTCGGCCGGTTTCTCCCTCGGCGGTCGCCCCTCCTATAGTTGCTAATGTCCGCGATTTGGAGGAGGCCCCCGAAGTTGTACAATCCCCTCTCCGAGGAGTTGCTGGACGAGGCACTCGACAAGGTGCGCTCGATCTATATGCTCGGCCTCATCTCGAAGGCCAGGCACGACCGATCCTTGGCCCTCATTTTGGAGTGCTTCCAAAAGAGGTACATCATGAGCCAGGGCGCGGAGGGGCGGAGCGCCGGGTGCTTCTGTGGCATCCCGGGTTCGCGCGCAGCATCGGCGGGAACGGGCTGCAGGGGCTTGGGCCCGGTTGGCGGAAATCTACTCTGAATATCACCAGGAGTACTTCCTCGATCCCGTTCCCCCTCTGTTGTAAATTTTTCTTTTTCTTTTTGATGTATGGCTGAGGAACCCACAATACCCTTTGAATGAATAAAATTCTCCTTTTTGCGATGCTCTATTTTTTCCTTCTTATTATTTAAATAAAAAGAACTTAGAAGAATTTACATCGCTCTTGTGAAAGAAGAAATATACATTCATAGACATTCTTTTCAGAGGTACAGCTTGAGCTTCTCGGCATTGTAAGGCCGTGGAAATTTGCGACCATTTGTATCTTGTAGGCGATAGGCCCCGCCGGGCAGGACCTCAAAGACGAGGAAGGGACCGTCCCATTTCGGGGAAAACTTATGCAGCTTGCCTTGATCAACGAACTCGTTCCGCCTTAGGACTAAATCTCCGGTTTTGAAGAAGCGACACTTGAATCGCGCGTTGTAGTAGCGGGCGGTTTGCTGTTGATAGGCGGCAGTTCTGATCTGTGCCCGGTCCCGTTTCTCTAACAAGATGTCCAGGTTAGTTTGGAGGGCCGAGGTATTTCTTTCGTCGTTGAAGCACTCGACCCTGTAGCTGGGCAGCCCGATCTCCGCCGGGACCATTGCCTCGGTACCGTAGCAGAGGCTGAAAGGGGTCTCTCCGGTGGGGGGTCTTCTTCGACGTGCGCAAGGTCCATAAGACTCGGGGTCATTCTTCGACCCAACTCCCTGTCTTCCTTCTAGGCGTGTCCGAAGACCTCGGATGACGTCCCGGTTAGCGACCTCGGCCTTCTCATTGCACTAGGGATGCGCGACCGCGGCAAACTTCATAAGGATACGATATTCGCTGCATAATTCCTTAACTTTTTCATTTTCGAAATTTGTCCTGTGGTCGGTGATGATACACCTTGGGATGCCGAACCGGAGTATCACGTTGTTCTGCAGGAACTTGATAGTCGTGGAGGCGTCCGGTTTCCTGATGGGGACGGCCTCAATCCTCTTCGTGAAGTAGTCCACTGCGACGAGGATGTACTTGTGCCCTCCCGTACCAGTAGGGAACTGGCCTATCATGTCCATTCCCCACTGGGCAAACGGCTATGGGGAGGTTAGGGCTGTTAGCTCGGTAGCCGGAAGGCGAGGTATGCTTCCATGGAGTTGGCAGCTTTTGCATCTCCTGACGAGCTTCTGGGCGTCCTGATGAATCGTCGTCCAGTAGTACCCTTGGAGCAGTGCTTTCTGGATTAAGGTGCGGGCCACTTGGTGCGTGCCGCCGACCTCTTCGTGAATCTCATGGAGGACGTAGTCGGCCTCGTGGGGGTCGACGCACCGGAGCAGGGGCTGAGTGAAGGATTTCTTATAGAGGTTCCCATTGCTCCAGAAAAAATGGCGAGCTTTGGCTCGGAGACGGAGAGCCTCCCCTCGATCATCTCGGAGTGTACCTTCCTTCAGGAATTCCACGAGGGGCTTCCTCCAATCCCGGTTCTTCTCGGGCTGTGTACACATGAAGTGGCGTCGCCTCGTCTTCCATGCTTGGCCGTGGTAAGACCTCGAAGAGGATGTTCCTCTTGTTGTTGGCCGTATAGGATGAAGCCAGCTTACTCAAGGCGTCGGCCTAGGCATTTAGCTGTCTGGAGATCTGGTCCACTTGGACCTTGGCGAAGTCTTTTCGCAATCTTCTCACCTCGGCCAGATACTTCACCATTAGAGGCTCCCGCGCCTCGAATCGGCCGGTCACTTGGCCAACGACTAGGGCGGAGTCGCTGCGGATTCAGATCGTTCTCAACCCCGGTCCAGAGGCTATGCGCAGTCCGGCCAGCAAGGCCTCGTATTCCGTTGCGTTATTTAAGGCTTTGAACCCGAGCTTCAAAGAATACTCCATTTATTCCTCGTTCGGGCCCCGAATGGTGAGGCCGGCACCGCAACCTTCTTCGGTCGAGGACCCGTCGACGTAAAGGATCCAATCAGGGACGGAGTCGGGCTTTCCATCGACTGGGGGATGAGCTCCGGGGGCCAGCGTGGATTCCGGCTCTTTGCTGGGGATGGTGCATTCGATGATAAAATCGACCAAGGCTTGTGCCTTGATAGCCTTCCTCAGGCGGTATTTTTTGTCGAACTGGGACAGCTCCCACCTCCATTTCTCCAAACGGCCAGAGGACTTGGGGGAGGCGAGGCTAGACCCTAAAGGTCGCTCGGTAAGAACGAGGATGGTGTGTGCCTGGCAATAGTGCCACAGTTTCCTTGAGGCCACGATGAGTGCCAAGATGATCTTCTCAATGGCTGGGTACCTCGTTTCCACGTCCTTGAAGACGTGCCTCACATAGTATACCGGCTTCTGGACTACCTCGACCTTTCGGACGAGCATCGAACCCGCATCTTGGTCGGACACTGCTAGATCTAGCAATAACTCATCCCCTTCAACTGGTCGGGTGAGCAGCGGGGGAGTCGCAAGGTGCCTCTTTAATTTCTCAAAGGCGGTCTGGCGCTCCTCCGACCATTCGAACCTCGGTATCTTCCTTAGAGCTTTGGAGAACGGGATGCACTTCTCCCCAGACCTTGACATGAAACGACTCAGAGCGGCTACCCGCCCTATCAGCCGCATGATTTCGATTTCGACGTTAGTCTTGGGTGCGGCCATGTTAAGGATGGCGCTGATTTTCTCCGGGTTAGCCTCGATTCCATGGTGGGTGACCATGAAGCCGAGGAACTTTCTACTGGTGACCCCGAATGCGCACTTGGCGGGGTTCAGTTTCATCTTGTATTTGTGGAAGACGTCGAAGGCCTCACCCAGATCCTTGGCGTGTTCATCCGACGAGATTGATTTGACGAGCATGTCGTCGATGTAAACCTCCATATTCCTACCGATCTGTGACTTGAACATCCGATTAACCAAGCGTTGGTATGTAGCCCCAGCGTTTTTGAGGCCGAAGGGCATCACTTTATAACAGTATACCCCCTGGTCCGTTGTGAAGGTGGTGAGATCCTCGTCCGCCAGATTCATATGGATCTAGTTGTAGCCGTAGAAAGCATCCATGAAGCTAAGTAGCTCGTGGCTTGCCGAACTGTCAACGAGCTGATCTATCCGAGGGAGGGGATAGTTGTCTTTCGGGCAGGCCTTGTTGAGGTCGGTGAAGTAGACGCACATGCACCACTTTCCGCTAGACTTTTTAACCATGACTACGTTCGCCAATCATTTCGAGTAAGGCACATTCTGAATGAAGTTGGCGGCGAGGAGCTTGGCCACCTCGTCCTCGATCGATTTTTGTTTGATCGGGGCGAAGCTTCGTTTTTTCTGTCTGACAGGTCGGACCGTAGGGTCCACCCCGAGCTTATGCGATATGATTTTGGGGTCGATCCCAGGCATGTCGGCGGGCGCCCAGGCGAACACATCAGAGTTACTTCTGAGGAAGTGAACCAGGTCGTCTCGCCGAGTCCCCGTTAAGAGTGAACCGATCTGGATGGTTCGCTCCTTGTCCCCCTCCGCAAGGGGGACTTCAGTCAGTGATTCCACCGGGGTTCCTCAGACCTCTTTTTGCTCATCTCAAGTATCCATGGAACCTTTGAAATCATCTTTTCTTTCCTGGCCATTGTCTTGTCCCTCGGGCGTAGATGTTGCGGTGAAGCAAACCTTTGCGGTTTTTTGGTCCCCGTAGGTCCGACCTATCCCGCCTTGGTCGAGCGGGAATTTCATTGTTAGGTGGTAGGTCGATATCTGGGCCCGAAAGGAGTTCAGTGTGGGGCGACCTAGGAGGACGTTGTAGGCCGATGGGATTCTCGCGACGATAAACTCCACAGGCACGGTGTGCGTTTGTCCCAGTTCCCCGATGTTAAATTAGAGGGTGATTACCCCTTCTGCCGGGATGGAGTAGTTAGTGAACCCTGACAGGACGTGGGCGGTCGGCCTTAGGTCCGACGGGGTGAGTCCCATACGCAGAAAGCAATCATAAAAGAGAATGTCTGCCGAGCTTCCCGAGTCGACCAATATCCTCTGCACTTCATTGCGGTGGACCCGGGCTGTGATCACCAGTGGGTCGTTGTGTGGCAGGGATATCCCGTGGAGGTCCTCGTCGGTAAATATGATCGGCTCGGCCGCTTTAGCCTTCTTCCTTGGGTGGCTGCCAGTCCCCTCGATCGGTAAGGGGTGCCGCTCCTCGTCGGTCTCCATCGCACCCCCCTGACACGGCCACGATTTTTCCGATTGTCAGCTCGCTGGGAGGGGGATGGTTCTCTTGCTCATGGTCGGCCTGCCGCTTGTCTCGCAAGTACGTTGACAGGTGCCACGAGAGGATTAACTCCTCGATGTAATCTTGGAGATGCTTGTAGTTCTCGGTGGAGTAGCCCTGCGACCAGTGGAAAGCGTGGTAGGGGCCCCGGGTACGCTTTTCTACCTTATTCGAGACTGGGGGGAATTTGAAAAACCTCTCGCCCTTAGCCTCCTCCAACAGTACCGTCTGGGAGACGTTGAGCGGGGTGTACTCCTGAAATTTTGGGGAGTAGGGCTTTGGCCGCTCAATCTTCCTTTTCTCCTCCCTGGCCCTTTTCTTCTGATCAGCTTGCTCTGTCCGGGGCAGATTGGCGTTCACCTCGGACTCAAGCTGGATCTCACGCTCGGTCCAGGCCTTTACCTCGGCTATGGTCTTAGGTTGCGCTAATGTAAAGGAGCATAGCCACTCCTTGTGCCTAAGACCCGACCTAAGGGCCGTAATGACCGTCTCGTCCCGGTGCTCTGGGACCTCAAGGTGGGCGTTGTAGAAGCGGATGACGTATCCTTTGAAGGATTCTTTGTCCCCGCTCTTTATGGTGAAGAGATGATCAACGGTCCACTTTTGCCGTCTGTTCCCGACGAAATGGCCGAGGAATTGGGTGGACAGCTCATCAAAGATAGAGATTGAGCATGGCGTGAGTCCTTGGAACTAGTTTCGTCCAGAGCAGATGAGAGTGGCGGGGAAAGCGCAGCATTGCGCGGCGTTGGAACAGTCATGGAAACTCATCCCGGCTGTGAACGCGTCCGAATGGTCTTTCGGGTCGGACTTCCTGTCGAAGAGGGAGACCTTCGGGGTTTTATTCCAGGAGGATACGTGGACGGCGAGTAGCTCCTTGGTGAAGGGCTTCGTGAGCGAGTTGGAGGCATATTTAGCCCCGTCGCTCGAAGGACGATTTTCCCGATGCATGCCTTCGATCTTCTTTTCGAGGGCGTCGAGTCGGCCATGGTATCCCGATGATTCGACATACTCTGATTTACGACCTCCGCTGCCGGAGACCTGCGCCTGGCCACGGCCCCGGTTCTGTTTGATGAGGTTCCTTAGGTCCCCTAGCGAGGTTGTCTTTGAGCTACCGTGGTGAGTCCCGTCCGCGCGACCCCATCGAGGGAGGAGGTGCCGGTCATGCCTGGGTGCAGGCGAGCTGACCGACACCTCCTCGGGAGGGACAAGGGCGCGATAGGCCTCGGGGCGAGGTGCTCTGGCGAGAGACCTTGGTGTTGAGCTGTGTGGCGCCCAGCGGGTCATCGAATTGGTTGGCCCAGGGGATCTGCGGCTGCCGGAGACAGCGAGGCGGTGCTTGGTCGTGCCGACGCGGGCAGCGTCTTCTCTCCCTCGATAGGGGTCCCGGTCCTAAGGTGGGGGAGCGGCGACCTGGGCAGTTTGCCCGGCCGTTTGGACACGGACGAGTGCATCCACGACGGACGCGAGTCGATCTATCCGAGCAGATAGGGCTTGAATGGCGTTTGGGGGAGGAGAGGATCTATCCGCGCCTCCATTATGAGGAAGGCAGCGGCTAGTGCTTGGATTGTCGCGGTGATCGCTCGCCATGAAGTTGAGATCGGAAGGTGAACTTTCGTTAAGTGGAACTATATTTTCCTACAGACGGTGCCAATTGATAGATCTCCGGATCTCTTTCAGATGTTACCTTCCGTTGATCTGCAGCGAGCGCTGATGGATGGCTGAGATTGGATTTGAGGGTTGCCTCTCAATGCGTGTGGATCTTAATGGGCTTGATATGGTTGAGGTCGGGCTACCTTCAAGGAAGTCCCCGGGTGGTTGTGCCACCGAGGACCCTCCGACGATCAAGTTAGTCAAGATATTTTGGCAGAGCAACGGCCTATTGGGGTCAAGTTGGCTTACCTGAGTCGTCTGAGAGAGGGGTTTATATAGTGGCAGCCATGGGCAGACAGGCGCGAGGTTCACGCCGGCCGTTATGCCCCTGGCGTCACGCCCGCGTGAAAGGCGGGATTCCACATTAATGACAAGATATGCTCGTTAATGGGGGAACGCGGTGGCGTGGAACGCGGGATCGTAGGCGGCGAATATCTCGCGTCTAGCGAGATTCGCGGAGCCGTGGCAGAGATGCCTGTGATGAGTGCTGTGGGTCGGTCGATGAGACCGAGAAATATACTCTCGGCGGGAGGCTCGGAAATGAGCGGGAGGCCGAGGCATATTGGATATGAGATAGCTCGGAGGCGGGCTGGAGGGCTGAGGGAACTCAACGTTCGGGAGGGCTCTGAGGCGAGCCGATGGTTGTTTGTAAGGTGATCATAGGAGTGGTCTGGAAGGCCACCGAAGGTCGGGCACACCCTCGGGTCGGAGGCCAGGGGTATGCTTCCAACGTACCGATCTTGATCCTTTCTTGTAAGCTCTGGGATATGTCATCTGCCACGTGTCATGATCTGGGGAATCACCGGTATCGAGCATCATCAGGGGGATTTGTGTGATTTAGAATTGAATAAAATTGAGGGGAGTTTTGTGAAATGAATAAATAAGGAGAGAAAGAGGAGGAGGAGGAAGGGAGATTCGAAGGGATCTTTGGAAGAGAGAAGAAGCAAGGGCTGAGGATGGTGACTGCTCTATGACTAGAATCCTAACTAGAGGTGGTTGCTCTATGAGTAAGGCGGAGGAGGAGGCGCATCTTGGGCCCTCACCAAAGACAACGAAGGCGGAGGATGTAATGGCTGCGAGGGCGGCACGAAGGGAGGTAAGGATGGCGGGGTGATGGCAGTCCTGAGTTTGGCACCATTGAGTTTTTTTTCCTATAGTACTCTGCTGTCCTTTAAAGAAGAAGAAGAAGAAGAAGAAGAAGAAGAAGGGTCTAGGGCAAAATTGGGAAACAACTCAAATATTGATGATGGGGCAGTTAAACATAACCGTTGCAAAAGGAACGATATCAATTCCAAACCGGGAGTGATAGTTCATGGTAGCAATCTCCCATTAAATTAGTTTCGTTGTATCAAAGACAAAACGCATGAAGGTTCATGGATACTTTTGTGCAATTAAACCTAAGTACCATGAACTTTTAACTTTTACCAGTTTAATACCATTAAGTGTTTTGCAGCTTTCATGATGTTAAGGAATATGATTCATGTCTATTAACCTGGACTTTGATGAAAGCTCTTGCTATTTACTTAAAGAGCATAAATCCTTTGTATTATATGTAATTTATTGTCCAATGACATTTATAATGTATTTGATACTTATCTGCAAATCGCAAAAGGTCATGGTATTTCAGTGAACTGTAGACTGATTAAGTGGTGAGAAATTATCATGATGAAGCTTAATTAATAGTTATCCTAATATTAAGCTTCTATGTCCAATCTATATCTTAGAGCTCAGGCTATAAAAATAAGGTAATCTTTTTGAGACAGAATCTTATCCTCTCTGGCTTTTTATATAACCAGTGTAGTGTTCATCATTTAGTGATGTTCCAGGGTTCACATCTTCAGTAATTTGCTCTATCTTTGAAGGAAATATTATAATTGAAGGATTTAGTACTGCCTTTCGTAATATTCTTTTCCATCACTAGTTGATGTAAACAAACTGTAAATGTTCGGTCCTGATTTCTGAATTGTTTTTCCATATTAGTTACTGTGGATACTCATAATATGGAATTCCCCAGATCACGACAGGTAGCGGATGACGTATCGTGCACATAAGCCCACTAGATTTCTGGGGGCTGCAGAGCCGGAATAAATATGATGCATGGGGGACATTGCTTGGCACCTCGCCTCCGAGATTGCGTCCGACCTTTCAGAGCCTTCCCGGAGCACATTCCCTTTTCGGCTGACCGCCAGCCAATAGCCCGTCTCCGAGCTATCCTATAGCCGAGACTCCTCAACCCTCTTGCTCGTCTCCGAGCTATTTTATATTTGAGATTCCTCACCGTCCCTGTTTGGCCAGGAGCATGAAGCCTAAGCACCCCCGTAACGGCTCCGTGTATCTCGTCACAACGAGATCTCTGCTGCTCCACGTCCCTTATCCCACGTTAGCATATCTCGCCATTAATGAGCGTATCCCGCCATTAAGGGGCATATCCCACCATCAACGCGAAGGTGACGTAGGGGCGTAACGGATGGAAAGAATCTCGTATCAACTCGCTCCATGCGACCGCTATATAAATCCCTCTTCCAGACGACTCAAGTATCTTGAATTGATCCCAATACGCCGCTATTATGCTCTAATATTTCTCGGTACTTGATCTTCGGAGGTCATACTGTGGTTTCCCACCCCGGAACTTTCCTTGCAGGTAGTTCGACGTCAACAACAACCAACAACCCATTGAGATCCACACGCTCAATTCTCATCTCAAATCTCAACTGTTCAGCACCGTTGGCACCAAGATCGACGGAGGACAACATCTGAGAGAGATTCCGACCTCCATCAGTTACACATGCACATAAACATATACATACCTCGCGCAATCGCACACGCACGCGCACACATTGTTCATGCAGAAAATAAGATGTTTTCCACCTTTATTAAACTCATTGTTTATATATGATGATAGAACACATCAACAAGCATCAAATCTGAATTATGATAACAAGTATGACACAATTTTCTACGATGATTCTATTACCCATTTTTCGAAGACAGAGTTTGTAACACTCTAATGTACTTATACTATATATTTTGGGGTATTTTAAATCTTGCGGTAAATTTCTTTATTATTGTTGCTTTTGGGTTGCAGATGATGCAATTAGCAGTTATAGTTATTATCCGATCCGACCCGTATGTTTGAAACCCATCATGGCTCAAGATTATATCAAATATTTGCTACTACAGAGGATCCATGCAAATCCAGATTCTATACACATATATAATATATTTTAGTATCCGCATATCTTTTAATAATACCAAATAAAAACCAAATAATATATTTTGATATTTAGCCTTGCATGTTATCATACCCCATAGCATGTGGTTGCACCCATATATCATATTCATATCCTAATTGTTAAAACATACTCGTTTTCACGCCCCGCTTCCCGGTGTACGGCGAAGAACACGACGAGGCCGCTAAGTATTTACTCTGAAGTAAATACGCTAAGCGTATCTAAGCAATATAAAAGAAATGTACACAAGAGACAAATGTAATGAAACAACAACTTTATTTATTAACATTCTTTTTACAATACATGGAAAAGTAAATACATGGGATAAATGCGATGCCTAAACAGGGGCATAACAGAAATGAAAAGTACTGATATGAAATGTGTACAATGAAGCTAGAGCTCTGGGTCGTAGGCAAGCTGTTCCAAGTCCTCACTAGTAGGCTCGATCTCCTGAGTGTCCAGATCTCCTGACAACATTCCAAAGAAGAAAGAAAAGGAATATCGTCAGCGAACAATCGCTCGGTAAGTCCCAAAGGTAAGAGAGAAATAGAATAGACAGAGAGAGAAAGTGTAGTTTTTAAAATTGTATTATATTGTTATACTGTTGTATTCATTAACGCTGTTGTTTGTAGCTTGGTACAGAAGGATACCAGTATATACGAGAGGAGTCTCTATATGCTAGAGACTAGGGCAAACAGAATGTACAAGGAACCGTTATGCCACGGTACAACAGCAACGGAATATAGGTTATGTGTCTTAATCTTGCAGTCTCGTGTCACTTCTAACACCTTCCGTACCAATCTACCCCTTAAACCTCGCGATATCTTGTTTGTATTGTTTGCCTAGTAAATTGTATTACAACTTGTATTGTCTTGTAATATAGATTGTAAAATTGGATGACTTACCGAAACCATGATATCAGTAAATGGATATAACTGGAGAAATGTAAATGGAAGTATATCCATGGTTCGGTTCGGTCAATACAGATTGAATAGTTTGATCCGATTGATTATATGGATTCATGGATTCACATTGAATTGTAATATTGTAGATTTGTACTTGAATTATATTCAAGTCAGATTATTAAGAAGAGACTCAGTCTGAGTCAGAACAATTAGAAAAGAAATTGAAGTCCTGATTGTTTTGATGTTATCGGTAACCGCTGCACATGGGTGGCAGGATTTGTGTCTTTTCAAAAACGATTACCGTGTTGATAACACCGTTATTAAGTTGTCTACCTTAAATAGGCAAGCATCCACTTCTCCGGCTCCCTGAGGCTCAAGAGATTGGTCCCGCTTAAACCTATATTTACTAGGGTCCTTATTGTAATTTTTAAAACTTGAGGGGGTTTTATGTAAAAATACTTTTGTATACTTTTCAAAATACACCCCAAGTGTTTAATTATTGTCTTTAGAGTTGTAATAAGTGTAGATTTTATGCATGTGGCATTTCTAGTGAGAATAACCTAATTTTCCTAATATATGGTGTTAAATTGTAATACTGAACTTGTATGGAATTCATGGTATTTTAATGTAAAGTGATTCTTTGTTTTGGAAAGGTTGGAATTTTTTTATATTATATCAAAAATAGATATTTTAATGATACATATACATATATATATATATATTTTTATAAAAATAATTTTAATATATATATTATATTTCTAAAAATCTCATTTTCTTAAGATTTTCGTATTTTAAATCTTTCGAGACCGAATGCTCCTTGCGGAGGTCTGCATCTCGCACTACTAAGCCCAGAGATGTGCGATAATCTGCACCATCCCAGTCGGGTTCCCCAAAATGGGTTGTAGCAGCACTTTGCAAAGATTTATAAAAATACTTAATCATTTAGAAAACGGTTTTATTAATTCATGGTATTTATTTGAAATGTTTCGTTTTCCCGTATTCTAGGTTACCGAAAGGTATTGTGCTATGTTGCATATGAGTGTTGTGAGCAGGTAGGTCATTAGCTCATGATCTACTTAAAGGTATAGCAAGATTGTGATGTTTAAATGTTGAAATGAAACTACATGGTATTTTAGTGAAAAAGTACGGTAAAAGTTATAAAATGAATATTTTACTATGGAACTTGTTCAACATGTTTTGTTAATGATTAATAGTCAAGATGTAAGAGTTTAGCATGGTTGTATTTGAGGAAAGTTGATCTTTTTAAAGAAAACCGAATCGGAAATCGGTTTAACTCCGATTCCGTCGGGTTTTGAAATTTCGTATTTTTAGAACAAGATTAGAGAAGAGGGAGGGGGACTTACGGGTTTAGAAGTTAGGGATGAGGAAGAGGAGACGGGAGGAGGCGCCGGTGCGTCGTTTCGTCGCCGGGAACTCCTAGGATTGTCGTCGGAAAATTGCCGAAGCTTCCGCCCTTCGCTACTCCAAAAGTACACTAAGCTTATAGGAATTTTCTTGAGAGTTCTGTTCAGAATTTTGGAGTGAGGGGAGTGTGTGTAGGGGTTGTATTTATAGGTTAAGGCTAGGGTTAGGATAGGTGATGTTAGTTATATGTATGTCCTAGAGGCCATTACTGTACATGAGATGTATATTGTAGTGGATTCTTGGACATATATATGGAGGACTTTCTTGCTCGACATGATAGTATGCTATCTGGTTACTCTTTATCTTAACATGTTCACTGATTGTCTCTCTGTTACATGTTGGTAAAGCCCTTAGGATGTGCACTTGACTACCAGGATTATGATACAGATCATACTAGTGGGGCCATGGTAGTCCATAAGTTCATCCTTTAATGTTCCTAGTCGAGGGTGTATCGAGACAGGGCATCGATATATCAGAGTAGACTAGCGTATATGCTCCTCGACCCATGAGATAGGCGATGGATGATCCTATATCCATTGGTGTTTGACATCAGAGATAGTGTACGGGTGCTCAGTGGAGACGTGGTACACTGGACGGACTCGCCGAGAACTCCCAGATGGTATTATACCTCACGTCAGATGGCAGTTCTCTGGTGACACTGGTATAGGTTAGTATGTAGACCTGAAATCGTCATAGAGTCTTGTGTGATTCCCACTGTGCTTTGATTTCCACCTTACCACGTTCAAGAGGACGTGCAAAACGCTAGTTTTTCGGTACAGTCCCGAGTCACATAGAGGCAATGAGCGATAGGAAGGGTTTCGTCTCTCCTGGTATTGGGAGTTGATGTTGCACTGTGCTCGATTGGCCATAACAGGGAAGTCCCTGGCCAGGGATGATTTAGAGATTTACTGGTAAGTGTTACCAGTAGTTTCTCGACCCGTTATGAGCCTCATATCGGCATGACTTATCGGTTATTGGGGTCTGACGTTTACCACCCCTAGACTTGATATGTGAGATATTAGACGAGGAGACCGGACTGTACGACAAGTGTTACTGTCATGCTTTTGCAGGAGTTGGAGCGGGCTTGCTTGTTGATCTTCTGATCGCTTAATACCCTGGTAGCCGTTACGTCCAGCTAGTACCGCTGACGGCTTATGGGTGCTTGATGTGATCATCACCCACTGCCAGCGTATTGACGAGTCTTTAGAGTCCTACATAGAGCTTTTACTGGCTCAGGCAAAACGAAGTAGGAGCACATATGTGATATGTGCGGGACCGAGAATAATGCGTGTATGTGATACCGTATTTCATTCTCGCGATATTTGTATCGGTCGGTTATATGAGATATAACCGGGTTATCGAATCAAGTGTTGATTCGATAAGTTGGTACATTTAGTGTTAGTCGGTTATATGAGATATAGCCGGATTATTAAATCAAGTGTTGATTTGATAATTTAGTGTATAATTGTATATTTGATATACTAATTTACATTAACTAACATAGGCTCACTTAAGCATTCTTTTCTCACTTGTGTGTACATGCAATATATATGTGATATATATTGATGTGCATTGTTTATTTGTGTGTGTCATGGTTGTTGATACACAATACATGGGTGTATGAGACATACACCATACCAATTATAATGGTGGGGTTTTAATATTTAAGATAAATCCAAATTAGTGGAAACTAAATCAAATGCATGAAGCTTGTAGAAGCTTGTGAGTACATTTGACCAAGTCCACTAGTTTTGTTTTATTTTAGATATTTATTAACCTAACCATTTTAATTAGCCATGGTTATGTCTCTACATGAGTTAGTATATGATACACACTCACCCATGGTTTATTCACTCACTTGATCATTTCATTCTCTTCTCATTTTCTTCATCTTCTTCCTCAACCCAAAAGAGCTCTCTAGGGTTTGATAAAAGTGAGAAAGTATTGTAAGAAAAATAATTCTAAAGTGAGTCCACTTCCTATTTCATCATCCTCTACTAGATTAGCACTTTAGTATAGGGTGTTTGCTTTACTAATCTTTCATTAGTGAAGTAGTAGCTTGAGTTTGTATTCTCTCGACGTAGATCATCTTCGGCCTCGAAGGCTTCAAGCAAGTTCACTCCTTTCACCTTCAGAAGCCATGCAAGAGTCCGGGACTTGGATCGCAGCGAAGGGGCTTCAACTCGGAGCTTTAGAAGCGAAGGACCGATCTACAAAGGTTGTATTTCTATTTCACTTAGATGTAATAAGGTTTACTTATGTTTCCGTATAATATTCTAGTTAACGATTCTAGTTTAGAGTTCCTTAATCCGGCAAATTTTTGAAAATGGCATGGACGATACCTCCCGAAACCTTGCTGTCGTCAATGGGAACCCTTCAGGTGAAAGGTTTAATTGAAAAATGTAATAAAATGGAGTAATTATGGTTTTAAAGGGGTCTCTGTTACTGGTCTGAAGAAATAAAATATACAGGGGTGCAGGGGAGGTGAAAAGCCAAAAGTTTCATGTTGATGACTCGGCGGTCCGACCGAGTCCGGCCGGCGGCGGCGGCCCGAGTCGGCTGGTCCGTCGGCCGATTCGGCCGAGTCAGGCCGAGTCAGGTGGTCAGAGTCCTCCTTGCCGGTTCATGTAGTCTCTGGTACATTTAATTTATCATGTGTAGTGGGGTTTTTGTGAGTTATGCAAGTGTAAACCCTTGGTATTCTAAAAATTCAAAATAAAACAATATTAAAAATAATGTGGGGTATGGGATTTGAACTCTGGTGGCTTGGTTCAGCAGTGCAAGGTATTACCAATGAGCTATAATCTCCTTCTTGTAATTAATAAGAAAAACAAATATTTATCTTGTGCTCAGGCAAAAATACCCCTTTCTGTATTTTTTGAAGAATTTGTACAGAAAGTTGTACAGAAAGTTTAAGGTTGTTACACTCGTAATTGATCGCTATGTATATTTACGTAGATCCGTACTTGGGGGTATATTTTTTTATTTACTGGATATCGTATTATGGTTTAAACTTTTACGTATATTCTCCATATTGAAAAACTAGATTTTTTGAAGGGACACGGGTAATATTCGGAGTAATCTGGTATTAACTGTAAAATCCTAATATATATATATATATATTCTATATAACTAAAACATATACATCTGTTAAATATAATATTATATATATATATATTTATTAATTAACCAAAAATCTCGCCTCTCTCTCTTAGTCTCTCGTCTCTCTCTCTCTCTCTAACCTCTCTCTCTCTAAATCTATATATATATATATATATAAATATATTATAAAACTTAATATTAAAACCTCACCTCACCTCTCTCTCTCTCTTCCCTTGTTTCTTTCTTCCTCACATCGCGAGCACCAACCCAGAAACCCTAACCCACACTCATGAAACCCTTGCCGACGTTCACCCTCTTGCCCTCGTCCTCATCATCACCGCCCCTTATCGACCTCGCCTCCTCCTCCTCTCCTATTCTCCTCCTCTTGAGCACCACCCTGCACCTTTCCCGACCCAAGAAACCATACCTCATTACCGGCAACCTCATCC